>OU343057.1:6000000-6480706 GCA_910593695.2 Ocypus olens | reverse complement strand
CAAATTGAACGCGGTTTGCAAATCTGAGCTCCTCGTACGTCAATTAGTCGGATTAGAGATTAATAATTTTTGATGAAAACACGAAAGAACTACATGAGTAAACCACTTGGAAATTTGTTAAAAAATGCAACTTTCTTAATAATCATCGTAGACTATTGAATTTAACTTTATTTTCATCAGAAAGACGAGAGAAATCGATTGCCGTTAAAAAATTTCAGCTATCTTCAATAGCAAAAAAAATAGTCGGTCACAGTGAACATTTTTGAAAATTTAAGAAAATAATTGATTTTTCAGACTTTGATCGGCCGTAGCGGCCAAACGAAAACTCCAAATTGAACGCGGTTTGCAAATCTGAGCTCCTCGTACGTCAATTAGTCGGATTAGAGATTAATAATTTTTGATGAAAACACGAAAAAAATACATGAGTAAACCCCTTGGAAATTTGTTAAAAAATGCAACTTTCTTAATAATCATCGTAGACTATTGAATTTAACTTTATTTTCATCAGAAAGACGAGAGAAATCGATTGCCGTTAAAAAATTTCAGCTATCTTCAATAGCAAAAAAAATAGTCAGTCACAGTGAACATTTTTGAAAATTTACAAAAATAATTGATTTTTCAGACTTTGATCGGCCGTAGCGGCCAAACGAAAACTCCAAATTGAACGCGGTTTGCAAATCTGAGCTCCTCGTACGTCAATTAGTCGGATTAGAGATTAATAATTTTTGATGAAAACACGAAAGAAATACATGAGTAAACCACTTGGAAATTTGTTAAAAAATGCAACTTTCTTAATAATCATCGTAGACTATTGAATTTAACTTTATTTTCATCAGAAAGACGAGAGAAATCGATTGCCGTTAAAAAATTTCAGCTATCTTCAATAGCAAAAAAATTAGTCGGTCACAGTGAACATTTTTGAAAATTTAAGAAAATAATTGATTTTTCAGACTTTGATCGGCCGTAGCGGCCAAACGAAAACTCCAAATTGAACGCGGTTTGCAAATCTGAGCTCCTCGTACGTCAATTAGTCGGATTAGAGATTAATCATTTTTGATGAAAACACGAAATAAATACATGAGTAAACCACTTGGAAATTTGTTAAAAAATGCAACTTTCTTAATAATCATCGTAGACTATTGAATTTAACTTTATTTTCATCAGAAAGACGAGAGAAATCGATTGCCGTTAAAAAATTTCAGCTATCTTCAATAGCAAAAAAATTAGTCGGTCACAGTGAACATTTTTGAAAATTTAAGAAAATAATTGATTTTTCCGACTTTGATCGGCCGTAGCGGCCAAACGAAAACTCCAAATTGAACGCGGTTTGCAAATCTGAGCTCCTCGTACGTCAATTAGTCGGATTAGAGATTAATAATTTTTGATGAAAACACGAAATAAATACATGAGTAAACCACTTGGAAATTTGTTAAAAAATGCAACTTTCTTAATAATCATCGTAGACTATTGAATTTAACTTTATTTTCATCAGAAAGACGAGAGAAATCGATTGCCGTTAAAAAATTTCAGCTATCTTCAATAGCAAAAAAATTAGTCAGTCACAGTGAACATTTTTGAAAATTTACAAAAATAATTGATTTTTCAGACTTTGATCGGCCGTAGCGGCCAAACGAAAACTCCAAATTGAACGCGGTTTGCAAATCTGAGCTCCTCGTACGTCAATTTGTCGGATTAAAGATTAATAATTTTTGATGAAAACACGAAAGAAATACATGAGTAAACCACTTGGAAATTTGTTAAAAAATGCAACTTTCTTAATAATCATCGTAGACTATTGAATTTAACTTTATTTTCATCAGAAAGACGAGAGAAATCGATTGCCGTTAAAAAATTTCAGCTATCTTCAATAGCAAAAAAATTAGTCAGTCACAGTGAACATTTTTGAAAATTTACAAAAATAATTGATTTTTCAGACTTTGATCGGCCGTAGCGGCCAAACGAAAACTCCAAATTGAACGCGGTTTGCAAATCTGAGCTCCTCGTACGTCAATTTGTCGGATTAAAGATTAATAATTTTTGATGAAAACACGAAAGAAATACATGAGTAAACCACTTGGAAATTTGTTAAAAAATGCAACTTTCTTAATAATCATCGTAGACTATTGAATTTAACTTTATTTTCATCAGAAAGACGAGAGAAATCGATTGCCGTTAAAAAATTTCAGCTATCTTCAATAGCAAAAAAATTAGTCGGTCACAGTGAACATTTTTGAAAATTTAAGAAAATAATTGATTTTTCAGACTTTGATCGGCCGTAGCGGCCAAACGAAAACTCCAAATTGAACGCGGTTTGCAAATCTGAGCTCCTCGTACGTCAATTAGTCGGATTAGAGATTAATAATTTTTGATGAAAACACGAAAAAAATACATGATTAAACCCCTTGGAAATTTGTTAAAAAATGCAACTTTCTTAATAATCATCGTAGACTATTGAATTTAACTTTATTTTCATCAGAAAGACGAGAGAAATCGATTGCCGTTAAAAAATTTCAGCTATCTTCAATAGCAAAAAAATTAGTCGGTCACAGTGAACATTTTTGAAAATTTAAGAAAATAATTGATTTTTCAGATTTTGATCGGCCGTTGCGGCCAAACGAAAACTCCAAATTGAACGCGGTTTGCAAATCTGAGCTCCTCGTACGTCAATTAGTCGGATTAGAGATTAATAATTTTTGATGAAAACACGAAAAAAATACATGAGTAAACCCCTTGGAAATTTGTTAAAAAATGCAACTTTCTTAATAATCATCGTAGACTATTGAATTTAACTTTATTTTCATCAGAAAGACGAGAGAAATCGATTGCCGTTAAAAAATTTCAGCTATCTTCAATAGCAAAAAAATTAGTCGGTCACAGTGAACATTTTTGAAAATTTAAGAAAATAATTGATTTTTCCGACTTTGATCGGCCGTAGCGGCCAAACGAAAACTCCAAATTGAACGCGGTTTGCAAATCTGAGCTCCTCGTACGTCAATTAGTCGGATTAGAGATTAATAATTTTTGATGAAAACACGAAATAAATACATGAGTAAACCACTTGGAAATTTGTTAAAAAATGCAACTTTCTTAATAATCATCGTAGACTATTGAATTTAACTTTATTTTCATCAGAAAGACGAGAGAAATCGATTGCCGTTAAAAAATTTCAGCTATCTTCAATAGCAAAAAAATTAGTCAGTCACAGTGAACATTTTTGAAAATTTACAAAAATAATTGATTTTTCAGACTTTGATCGGCCGTAGCGGCCAAACGAAAACTCCAAATTGAACGCGGTTTGCAAATCTGAGCTCCTCGTACGTCAATTTGTCGGATTAAAGATTAATAATTTTTGATGAAAACACGAAAGAAATACATGAGTAAACCACTTGGAAATTTGTTAAAAAATGCAACTTTCTTAATAATCATCGTAGACTATTGAATTTAACTTTATTTTCATCAGAAAGACGAGAGAAATCGATTGCCGTTAAAAAATTTCAGCTATCTTCAATAGCAAAAAAATTAGTCAGTCACAGTGAACATTTTTGAAAATTTACAAAAATAATTGATTTTTCAGACTTTGATCGGCCGTAGCGGCCAAACGAAAACTCCAAATTGAACGCGGTTTGCAAATCTGAGCTCCTCGTACGTCAATTTGTCGGATTAAAGATTAATAATTTTTGATGAAAACACGAAAGAAATACATGAGTAAACCACTTGGAAATTTGTTAAAAAATGCAACTTTCTTAATAATCATCGTAGACTATTGAATTTAACTTTATTTTCATCAGAAAGACGAGAGAAATCGATTGCCGTTAAAAAATTTCAGCTATCTTCAATAGCAAAAAAATTAGTCGGTCACAGTGAACATTTTTGAAAATTTAAGAAAATAATTGATTTTTCAGACTTTGATCGGCCGTAGCGGCCAAACGAAAACTCCAAATTGAACGCGGTTTGCAAATCTGAGCTCCTCGTACGTCAATTAGTCGGATTAGAGATTAATAATTTTTGATGAAAACACGAAAAAAAAACATGATTAAACCCCTTGGAAATTTGTTAAAAAATGCAACTTTCTTAATAATCATCGTAGACTATTGAATTTAACTTTATTTTCATCAGAAAGACGAGAGAAATCGATTGCCGTTAAAAAATTTCAGCTATCTTCAATAGCAAAAAAATTAGTCGGTCACAGTGAACATTTTTGAAAATTTAAGAAAATAATTGATTTTTCAGATTTTGATCGGCCGTTGCGGCCAAACGAAAACTCCAAATTGAACGCGGTTTGCAAATCTGAGCTCCTCGTACGTCAATTAGTCGGATTAGAGATTAATAATTTTTGATGAAAACACGAAAAAAATACATGAGTAAACCCCTTGGAAATTTGTTAAAAAATGCAACTTTCTTAATAATCATCGTAGACTATTGAATTTAACTTTATTTTCATCAGAAAGACGAGGGAAATCGATTGCCGTTAAAAAATTTCAGCTATCTTCAATAGCAAAAAAATTATTCAGTCACAGTGAACATTTTTGAAAATTTACAAAAATAATTGATTTTTCAGACTTTGATCGGCCGTAGCGTCCAAACGAAAACTCCAAATTGAACGCGGTTTGCAAATCTGAGCTCCTCGTACGTCAATTAGTCAGATTAGAGATTAATAATTTTTGATGAAAACACGAAAAAAATACATGAGTAAACCCCTTGGAAATTTGTTAAAAAATGCAACTTTCTTAATAATCATCGTAGACTATTGAATTTAACTTTATTTTCATCAGAAAGACGAGAAAAATCGATTGACGTTAAAAAATTTCAGCTATCTTCAATAGCAAAAAAATTAGTCAGTCACTGTGAACATTTTTGAAAATTTACAAAAATAATTGATTTTTCAGACTTTGATCGGCCGTAGCGTCCAAACGAAAACTCCAAATTGAACGCGGTTTGCAAATCTGAGCTCCTCGTACGTCAATTAGTCAGATTAGGGATTAATAATTTTTGATGAAAACACGAAAAAAATACATGAGTAAACCCCTTGGAAATTTGTTAAAAAATGCAACTTTCTTAATAATCATCGTAGACTATTGAATTTAACTTTATTTTCATCAGAAAGACGAGAGAAATCGATTGCCGTTAAAAAATTTCAGCTATCTTCAATAGCAAAAAAATTAGTCAGTCACAGTGAACATTTTTGAAAATTTACAAAAATAATTGATTTTTCAGACTTTGATCGGCCGTAGCGGCCAAACAAAAACTCCAAATTGAACGCGGTTTGCAAATCTGAGCTCCTCGTACGTCAATTAGTCGGATTAGAGATTAATAATTTTTGATGAAAACACGAAAGAAATACATGAGTAAACCACTTGGAAATTTGTTAAAAAATGCAACTTTCTTAATAATCATCGTAGACTATTGAATTTAACTTTATTTTCATCAGAAAGACGAGAGAAATCGATTGCCGTTAAAAAATTTCAGCTATCTTCAATAGCAAAAAAAATAGTCGGTCACAGTGAACATTTTTGAAAATTTAAGAAAATAATTGATTTTTCAGACTTTGATCGGCCGAAGCGGCCAAACGAAAACTCCAAATTGAACGCGGTTTGCAAATATGAGCTCCTCGTACGTCAATTAGTCGGATTAGAGATTAATAATTTTTGATGAAAACACGAAAAAAATACATGAGTAAACCCCTTGGAAATTTGTTAAAAAATGCAACTTTCTTAATAATCATCGTAGACTATTGAATTTAACTTTATTTTCATCAGAAAGACGAGAGAAATCGATTGCCGTTAAAAAATTTCAGCTATCTTCAATAGCAAAAAAAATAGTCAGTCACAGTGAACATTTTTGAAAATTTACAAAAATAATTGATTTTTCAGACTTTTATCGGCCGTAGCGGCCAAACGAAAACTCCAAATTGAACGCGGTTTGCAAATCTGAGCTCCTCGTACGTCAATTAGTCGGATTAGAGATTAATAATTTTTGATGAAAACACGAAAGAAATACATGAGTAAACCACTTGGAAATTTGTTAAAAAATGCAACTTTCTTAATAATCATCGTAGACTATTGAATTTAACTTTATTTTCATCAGAAAGACGAGAGAAATCGATTGCCGTTAAAAAATTTCAGCTATCTTCAATAGCAAAAAAATTAGTCGGTCACAGTGAACATTTTTGAAAATTTAAGAAAATAATTGATTTTTCAGACTTTGATCGGCCGTAGCGGCCAAACGAAAACTCCAAATTGAACGCGGTTTGCAAATCTGAGCTCCTCGTACGTCAATTAGTCGGATTAGAGATTAATCATTTTTGATGAAAACACGAAATAAATACATGAGTAAACCACTTGGAAATTTGTTAAAAAATGCAACTTTCTTAATAATCATCGTAGACTATTGAATTTAACTTTATTTTCATCAGAAAGACGAGAGAAATCGATTGCCGTTAAAAAATTTCAGCTATCTTCAATAGCAAAAAAATTAGTCGGTCACAGTGAACATTTTTGAAAATTTAAGAAAATAATTGATTTTTCAGACTTTGATCGGCCGTAGCGGCCAAACGAAAACTCCAAATTGAACGCGGTTTGCAAATCTGAGCTCCTCGTACGTCAATTAGTCGGATTAGAGATTAATAATTTTTGATGAAAACACGAAATAAATACATGAGTAAACCACTTGGAAATTTGTTAAAAAATGCAACTTTCTTAATAATCATCGTAGACTATTGAATTTAACTTTATTTTCATCAGAAAGACGAGACAAATCGATTGCCGTTAAAAAATTTCAGCTATCTTCAATAGCAAAAAAATTAGTCAGTCACAGTGAACATTTTTGAAAATTTACAAAAATAATTGATTTTTCAGACTTTGATCGGCCGTAGCGGCCAAACGAAAACTCCAAATTGAACGCGGTTTGCAAATCTGAGCTCCTCGTACGTCAATTTGTCGGATTAAAGATTAATAATTTTTGATGAAAACACGAAAGAAATACATGAGTAAACCACTTGGAAATTTGTTAAAAAATGCAACTTTCTTAATAATCATCGTAGACTATTGAATTTAACTTTATTTTCATCAGAAAGACGAGAGAAATCGATTGCCGTTAAAAAATTTCAGCTATCTTCAATAGCAAAAAAATTAGTCGGTCACAGTGAACATTTTTGAAAATTTAAGAAAATAATTGATTTTTCAGACTTTGATCGGCCGTAGCGGCCAAACGAAAACTCCAAATTGAACGCGGTTTGCAAATCTGAGCTCCTCGTACGTCAATTAGTCGGATTAGAGATTAATAATTTTTGATGAAAACACGAAAAAAATACATGATTAAACCCCTTGGAAATTTGTTAAAAAATGCAACTTTCTTAATAATCATCGTAGACTATTGAATTTAACTTTATTTTCATCAGAAAGACGAGAGAAATCGATTGCCGTTAAAAAATTTCAGCTATCTTCAATAGCAAAAAAATTAGTCGGTCACAGTGAACATTTTTGAAAATTTAAGAAAATAATTGATTTTTCAGACTTTGATCGGCCGTTGCGGCCAAACGAAAACTCCAAATTGAACGCGGTTTGCAAATCTGAGATCCTCGTACGTCAATTAGTCGGATTAGAGATTAATAATTTTTGATGAAAACACGAAAAAAATACATGAGTAAACCCCTTGGAAATTTGTTAAAAAATGCAACTTTCTTAATAATCATCGTAGACTATTGAATTTAACTTTATTTTCATCAGAAAGACGAGACAAATCGATTGCCGTTAAAAAATTTCAGCTATCTTCAATAGCAAAAAAATTAGTCAGTCACAGTGAACATTTTTGAAAATTTACAAAAATAATTGATTTTTCAGACTTTGATCGGCCGTAGCGGCCAAACGAAAACTCCAAATTGAACGCGGTTTGCAAATCTGAGCTCCTCGTACGTCAATTTGTCGGATTAAAGATTAATAATTTTTGATGAAAACACGAAAGAAATACATGAGTAAACCACTTGGAAATTTGTTAAAAAATGCAACTTTCTTAATAATCATCGTAGACTATTGAATTTAACTTTATTTTCATCAGAAAGACGAGAGAAATCGATTGCCGTTAAAAAATTTCAGCTATCTTCAATAGCAAAAAAATTAGTCGGTCACAGTGAACATTTTTGAAAATTTAAGAAAATAATTGATTTTTCAGACTTTGATCGGCCGTAGCGGCCAAACGAAAACTCCAAATTGAACGCGGTTTGCAAATCTGAGCTCCTCGTACGTCAATTAGTCGGATTAGAGATTAATAATTTTTGATGAAAACACGAAAAAAATACATGATTAAACCCCTTGGAAATTTGTTAAAAAATGCAACTTTCTTAATAATCATCGTAGACTATTGAATGTAACTTTATTTTCATCAGAAAGACGAGAGAAATCGATTGCCGTTAAAAAATTTCAGCTATCTTCAATAGCAAAAAAATTAGTCGGTCACAGTGAACATTTTTGAAAATTTAAGAAAATAATTGATTTTTCAGACTTTGATCGGCCGTTGCGGCCAAACGAAAACTCCAAATTGAACGCGGTTTGCAAATCTGAGCTCCTCGTACGTCAATTAGTCGGATTAGAGATTAATAATTTTTGATGAAAACACGAAAAAAATACATGAGTAAACCCCTTGGAAATTTGTTAAAAAAATGCAACTTTCTTAATAATCATCGTAGACTATTGAATTTAACTTTATTTTCATCAGAAAGACGAGAGAAATCGATTGCCGTTAAAAAATTTCAGCTATCTTCAATAGCAAAAAAATTAGTCGGTCACAGTGAACATTTTTGAAAATTTAAGAAAATAATTGATTTTTCAGACTTTGATCGGCCGTAGCGGCCAAACGAAAACTCCAAATTGAACGCGGTTTGCAAATCTGAGCTCCTCGTACGTCAATTAGTCGGATTAGAGATTAATAATTTTTGATGAAAACACGAAAAAAATACATGAGTAAACCCCTTGGAAATTTGTTAAAAAATGCAACTTTCTTAATAATCATCGTAGACTATTGAATTTAACTTTATTTTCATCAGAAAGACGAGAGAAATCGATTGCCGTTAAAAAATTTCAGCTATCTTCAATAGCAAAAAAATTAGTCAGTCACAGTGAACATTTTTGAAAATTTACAAAAATAATTGATTTTTCAGATTTTGATCGGCCGTAGCGGCCAAACGAAAACTCCAAATTGAACGCGGTTTACAAATCTGAGCTCCTCGTACGTCAATTAGTCGGATTAGAGATTAATAATTTTTGATGAAAACACGAAAAAAATACATGAGTAAACCCCTTGGAAATTTGTTAAAAAATGCAACTTTCTTAATAATCATCGTAGACTATTGAATTTAACTTTATTTTCATCAGAAAGACGAGAGAAATCGATTGCCGTTAAAAAATTTCAGCTATCTTCAATAGCAAAAAAATTAGTCGGTCACAGTGAACATTTTTGAAAATTTAAGAAAATAATTGATTTTTCAGACTTTGATCGGCCGTAGCGGCCAAACGAAAACTCCAAATTGAACGCGGTTTGCAAATCTGAGCTCCTCGTACGTCAATTAGTCGGATTAGAGATTAATAATTTTTGATGAAAACACGAAAAAAATACATGAGTAAACCCCTTGGAAATTTGTAAAAAAATGCAACTTTCTTAATAATCATCGTAGACTATTGAATTTAACTTTATTTTCATCAGAAAGATGAGAGAAATCGATTTCCGTTAAAAAATTTCAGCTATCTTCAATAGCAAAAAAATTAGTCAGTCACAGTGAACATTTTTGAAAATTTACAAAAATAATTGATTTTTCAGACTTTGATCGGCCGTAGCGGCCAAACGAAAACTCCAAATTGAACGCGGTTTGCAAATCTGAGCTCCTCGTACGTCAATTAGTCGGACTAGAGATTAATAATTTTTGATGAAAACACGAAAAAAATACATGAGTAAACCCCTTGGAAATTTGTTAAAAAATGCAACTTTCTTAATAATCATCGTAGACTATTGAATTTAACTTTATTTTCATCAGAGAGACGAGAGAAATCGATTGCCGTTAAAAAATTTCAGCTATCTTCAATAGCAAAAAAATTAGTCGGTCACAGTGAACATTTTTGAAAATTTAAGAAAATAATTGATTTTTCAGACTTTGATCGGCCGTAGCGGCCAAACGAAAACTCCAAATTGAACGCGGTTTGCAAATCTGAGCTCCTCGTACGTCAATTAGTCGGATTAGAGATTAATAATTTTTGATGAAAACACGAAAAAAATACATGAGTAAACCCCTTGGAAATTTGTTAAAAAATGCAACTTTCTTAATAATCATCGTAGACTATTGAATTTAACTTTATTTTCATCAGAAAGACGAGAGAAATCGATTGCCGTTAAAAAATTTCAGCTATCTTCAATAGCAAAAAAATTAGTCAGTCACAGTGAACATTTTTGAAAATTTACAAAAATAATTGATTTTTCAGATTTTGATCGGCCGTAGCGTCCAAACGAAAACTCCAAATTGAACGCGGTTTGCAAATCTGAGCTCCTCGTACGTCAATTAGTCAGATTAGAGATTAATAATTTTTGATGAAAACACGAAAAAAATACATGAGTAAACCCCTTGGAAATTTGTTAAAAAATGCAACTTTCTTAATAATCATCGTAGACTATTGAATTTAACTTTATTTTCATCAGAAAGACGAGAAAAATCGATTGCCGTTAAAAAATTTCAGCTATCTTCAATAGCAAAAAAATTAGTCAGTCACAGTGAACATTTTTGAAAATTTACAAAAATAATTGATTTTTCAGACTTTGATCGGCCGTAGCGGCCAAACGAAAACTCCAAATTGAACGCGGTTTGCAAATCTGAGCTCCTCGTACGTCAATTAGTCGGATTAGAGATTAATAATTTTTGATGAAAACACGAAAAAAATACATGAGTAAACCCCTTGGAAATTTGTTAAAAAATGCAACTTTCTTAATAATCATCGTAGACTATTGAATTTAACTTTATTTTCATCAGAAAGACGAGAG
The DNA here is from genome assembly GCA_910593695.2 of Ocypus olens. Classification (NCBI taxonomy): domain Eukaryota; kingdom Metazoa; phylum Arthropoda; class Insecta; order Coleoptera; family Staphylinidae; genus Ocypus; species Ocypus olens. The sequence continues at coordinate 6,469,690 of OU343057.1, read as the reverse complement.
AAATCGATTGCCGTTAAAAAATTTCAGCTATCTTCAATAGCAAAAAAATTAGTCGGTCACAGTGGACATTTTTGAAAATTTACAAAAATAATTGATTTTTCAGACTTTTATCGGCCGTAGCGGCCAAACGAAAACTCCAAATTGAACGCGGTTTGCAAATCTGAGCTCCTCGTACGTCAATTAGTCGGATTAGAGATTAATAATTTTTGATGAAAACACGAAAAAAATACATGAGTAAACCCCTTGGAAATTTGTTAAAAAATGCAACTTTCTTAATAATCATCGTAGACTATTGAATTTAACTTTATTTTCATCAGAAAGACGAGAGAAATCGATTGCCGTTAAAAAATTTCAGCTATCTTCAATAGCAAAAAAATTAGTCAGTCACAGTGAACATTTTTGAAAATTTACAAAAATAATTGATTTTTCAGACTTTGATCGGCCGTAGCGGCCAAACGAAAACTCCAAATTGAACGCGGTTTGCAAATCTGAGCTCCTCGTACGTTAATTAGTCGGATTAGAGATTAATAATTTTTGATGAAAACACGAAAAAAATACATGAGTAAACATCTTGGAAATTTGTTAAAAAATGCAACTTTCTTAATAATCATCGTAGACTATTGAATTTAACTTTATTTTCATCAGAAAGACGAGAGAAATCGATTGCCGTTAAAAAATTTCAGCTATCTTCAATAGCAAAAAAATTAGTCAGTCACAGTGAACATTTTTGAAAATTTACAAAAATAATTGATTTTTCAGACTTTGATCGGCCGTAGCGGCCAAACGAAAACTCCAAATTGAACGCGGTTTGCAAATCTGAGCTCCTCGTACGTCAATTAGTCGGATTAGAGATTAATAATTTTTGATGAAAACACGAAAGAAATACATGAGTAAACCACTTGGAAATTTGTTAAAAAAATGCAACTTTCTTAATAATCATCGTAGACTATTGAATTTAACTTTATTTTCATCAGAAAGACGAGAGAAATCGATTGCCGTTAAAAAATTTTAGCTATCTTCAATAGCAAAAAAATTAGTCGGTCACAGTGAACATTTTTGAAAATTTAAGAAAATAATTGATTTTTCAGGCTTTGATCGGCCGTAGCGGCCAAACGAAAACTCCAAATTGAACGCGGTTTGCAAATCTGAGCTCCTCGTACGTCAATTAGTCGGATTAGAGATTAATAATTTTTGATGAAAACACGAAAAAAATACATGAGTAAACCCCTTGGAAATTTGTTAAAAAATGCAACTTTCTTAATAATCATCGTAGACTATTGAATTTAACTTTATTTTCATCAGAAAGACGAGAGAAATCGATTGCCGTTAAAAAAATTCAGCTATCTTCAATAGCAAAAAAATTAGTCGGTCACAGTGAACATTTTTGAAAATTTAAGAAAATAATTGATTTTTCAGACTTTGATCGGCCGTAGCGGCCAAACGAAAACTCCAAATTGAACGCGGTTTGCAAATCTGAGCTCCTCGTACGTCAATTAGTCGGATTAGAGATTAATAATTTTTGATGAAAACACGAAAAAAATACATGAGTAAACCCCTTGGAAATTTGTAAAAAAATGCAACTTTCTTAATAATCATCGTAGACTATTGAATTTAACTTTATTTTCATCAGAAAGACGATAGAAATCGATTTCCGTTAAAAAATTTCAGCTATCTTCAATAGCAAAAAAATTAGTCAGTCACAGTGAACATTTTTGAAAATTTACAAAAATAATTGATTTTTCAGACTTTGATCGGCCGTAGCGGCCAAACGAAAACTCCAAATTGAACGCGGTTTGCAAATCTGAGCTCCTCGTACGTCAATTAGTCGGATTAGAGATTAATAATTTTTGATGAAAACACGAAAAAAATACATGAGTAAACCCCTTGGAAATTTGTTAAAAAATGCAACTTTCTTAATAATCATCGTAGACTATTGAATTTAACTTTATTTTCATCAGAAAGACGAGAGAAATCGATTGCCGTTAAAAAATTTCAGCTAACTTCAATGGCAAAAAAATTAGTCAGTCACCATTAAAGTTTTTCGCTCTCAAAGATTCATCAAAATTGATTGAAAATACTCCGAGTTATGGCTATTTGAAAATTGTCGAAATTTCACGAATTTCAAGTGTTTCATTTTTTTAATTAGCGTTGACTGCTTGGTCATCTGCCACTACCACGTGTTTGTACTTTTATTATTTGTTTGTCTCCAATCTATATGAGTAGATGCTTGGTTTATTATTGTGTTTCAAAATTAGAAATTAAAAAAATGTTATACATTGCGCGCCTGAAGTTTGGAATATATTCAGTAAAACCGAAATAAAATAAAAATTTTGGAAAAAATCCTCGAACAGGTCGATTTTCTTTTATAAAAATACATATTTTTGCATGAAAGTTGATTTTCAGTCATCATTTGTTTTTGAATTATGAATATACTCGAAAAATTTCTTATGTAAGATGGCATTTTTTTTATATTGCCAGTTCGTCAATGAAAAGATCTCTCAAAATCAAGAACAAAAATAGGGGTTGCCATTTAAGAACAAAATGGATGACGTCATAACTCAAAAACAAATGATGACTGAAAATCGACTTTCATGCAAAAATGAGTATTTTTATAAAAGAAGATCGACCTGTTCGAGGATTTTTCCAAAAATATTTTATTTCGTATATTGAATACTTGTTGTGCTACTTTCTTGATGGAACCATACTTTCAAGTTGGGTAAAGTAAAACGCTTGTTTTGTTCCATAATTTTATTTTCAGTTACCTGACACGTGTTTCGATCGGTTAGGATCATTTAACTTTGAAAATGATCCTAACCGATCGAAACACGTGTCAGGCAACTGAAAATAAAATTATGGAACAAAACAAGCGTTTTACGTTACCCAACTTATTTTATTTCGGTTTTACTGAATATATTCCATACTTTAGGCGCGCACTATATACATAGATCAAAAACATTTCCTATGCTACCATCTGCTGACATCTCAACGCACCATAAATTTTGTAAAAATCCAACAAAAACAATTACGATATATTTATTGCGATAATTATAACTTTATAATTGAGGGATTATTTCAGTATAATAAAACCTTACCTGTTTCAAGTTCGATTTAAGAAACCCCAGATGACGCGATATAATAGCGGCAACGCACCCTTTGGCCCGTCATCGAAAGTTCCAAGCGGTTATTGATTTCTTTCTTCGCGCTAAAATTCAAAACTGATTAAATAGACAATTGCCTCCCTTGGTGCGTGCAAATTTAGGTTTAAAGTTTTACAATAAATCAAATATGTACAATTACTTCTTTGATATCCTTTGATGCGTGCAAATTTAGGTTTAAAGTTTTACAATAATTGAAATATATACAATTACTTCTTTGCGCCGATACAGTCTAATTTAACTATTTGCTGAATATGGGATTACAATTTCCCACCAAAATCAAGAAAACCATGACACATTGTTTCACAAAATAGACCACCTACAAATCTGTATGTACGAAGCTAAACAACGACGCGAATTATGAACCAGCTATCCCCATCTCATTTTTACACTTCTAATGCCAACTCAGAGAAGTGTACTTTAAAGGCCCTTTAAAATGTGTGAAACCTCGTGCAGAAAAAAGCAAAGTGTACTGATTTTTTCTAAAGAATAATAAGAGTCGACTTTCAAATTTTCAATATACTCTTTTCAGTTGTTTACTTTCATATATTTAAAGGTTATGATATAATCAATACTTGCATAGAGTGTGTTAAATAATTATCCTAGAAATTCAAGCTTCGAGTTTAAATAGTTTTATTACGTGCCTTAGTTGAGTCTTCGCGTTGAAGGTTTCGGAATACAAAACGGTAATTGTTGTTTCAGGCTGCACACGCTAAGCAGGACCCTGCCGCAGTTTAAGGTGAAATGGAAATCCCAAGTAGTTAGAGGGAGTAACAGATTCGGTCCACCAACTCCTGCTCCGAACGCGGTGTCATCGGCGAACTTCCAGACATCAAGAACTTATTTATTTGCCCTTTTATTGTATGTACAGTACAGACTATTTAAACTCAGTGTATCCCCCAGCTGAACTGTTGCAACGATAAAACAACGATCGTAGTGAATTTCAAGTTTGCACTAAACTAGCACCACCAACTATAAACAAAATATAAAATGGGAAAAGCGATAGTGTGAAGAGCAAAGTACACTACAAAAAAAGAGTAACCACTGTCCAATTATAACATTAGGATTTGTAAATATTGTAAGAAAACCGCGATCACCATATTTTTTTAAACATCTGCTCAATTATTTGTATAAATATGGCGATTCAGAAGAATTCGTGGCCCGTTTAGAAAACTCTAACTGGAGGTACTCGTACAGACTAAGGATAAATATACAGATATATTTAGTGGATTTCGTAATGAGGGGAAGGTAAGAGTTATTCCTAGAGCCTAGTCCTTTTGTTAGGACCTTAATTCTTGCTAGTCATCTATCTGTGATAATACTATTCGGTATAAAACTTGGTTTTAATGAATTGAAACCTTAAAATTTACTGCAGTGAGGTGAACACTTGATTAGCATTACATTTTTCTAATGTTAGCTGAATTTAAATGAATTAAAGTTAATTGAATTGAATGTCTTGACTGTAAATAAAAAAAAAGTGTCTAACTAGAGCATATATAAAACATATTATATGTTTAACTGTTTACAAAGAGACATAATATCATGTGTATCGATTCAATGAAATTATGCAGCTTCTACATATCTTTTAGTGCCACGTTATACTAATTACGCTGAGCTGTTGTTGTTATATATCGCTGTTTATATACTATGTGCACTAATTTATCCCTTAATTTGATATTCATTATGACCAAGTTATTTTGACGGCGCCGGAGTGATCGTGTTCGGATGGTTGAACTTCTTCGGACTCTTGAAACACTGTTCAACTCTAGAATTTGCTATACATTCCACGTGGATGCGAGATGGAGATACTTTATAAATGTTAACTAAATTTATGGAATAGAATGCAGCAATGACCTATGACGAAAGAGCATGGACATAGAACTCAGCTGTTGCAGTATCATTAGTAGGAAGAAGCATTTCAATTTAATTAGCTCATATTTTGTTAAATTTGTTAACATATATTATTGTAAATACCCGGTTCTAGGTTTTACTAAATAAAATATTGCATATTGTCCTTATTTTGTTTCCCTTTACTACACATAAGAAATTTACAATACACTAACAAAAGATTTTATCAATTCAATGAAAAAAAATGGTTGGAAGATAATTATATTCAATAAAATGGTTCATCGTGTATCTTCAAATAATTACAATGAGAAAGCTATAGCGAAATATATACATTGTCATGTTTAAAACATATTGCATTTCAAATTTTGAATTAGTATCGTATGTTCATTAAAAAAAACCTCAAGTGTGCCATGATTTGTATTTAAAAAAATTTAAGTTGGCACACATGTTAGGAATTGACATACAAAACCTCAGATCGTTCTAAAAGTCAGTTATTCCGTGGTCACAATGGTTTACAGTAACCAGCGGAAGCTTTTCTAGTTGAAAGTTATTTCCGAAATGGGACTAAAGTGGTCGGAAATTGGGTGTATTCATTCGACGCACCTATGGCAGAGTTTCAGGAAGAATTTCCTAACATTCTCATTATTTATGATGAATTTAAAAATACCTTATCACGATGTGTTGTATTATTTCATGAAACGGGTAATAAACCAGGAAGTGGTAGACCAGTCAAACGTACTTAGGATGCTATTAACACAGCACAAGGAATTTTAAAAGGTAAACCTACGTCTTCTCTGCGTCGTTTCTCACAGCAAATTACTTTATCGGTAGGAACATGCCGCAAGTAACATAACCTCAATATATGTTACCAACTTAAATTTTTAAAAATAAAAAATCAAGGCACACTTGAGATTGTTTTTAATGAACATGCTTTATATTTAACCTACATAATTTTTGGGAATTGTTCCCATTGGCACCACTTTATATGGCATTTAATGTAATAGTTATTCCGTTTTTTCTCGACAACTGTAGTTTTTAGAGGAAAATTAAAAACAACTGCGTGTTCAGTGCAGCCAGGAGCAGTACGCACGTGAAAGCTTTTTTCCAAAAAATAAGTATTTCTTAATAAATTCAATCAAATCCACTTAATCAAAAGTTTGTATTAATTATAATTATAATGATTTAATAAATTAATTGAAAACGACACAGCCTTAATATATGATTATACAACCTGTTATTTTTTTTAAGGAAAGATTGTTGATGGGAATTTAGCTTAGGAAATTATAGATGATATGGGATATTAACTTATTCAACATAGGCCATAATATAATTCATTTTCCAAAGCTGTTAATTAAAATGGTTATTGTGTAAATACCTTTATATTCTTATAATTGTATAACTGATATCAACGGTAATCTATTGAAAATCAATGATTGGTTCTGTAACAGCACATTTAAATGCTATGTAAGTCTCTCTATTAGTTATATCCATAGCATAGCATTAGTGTTATATCACACACCCTATTATTACAACAATCATTAACAGCTGCATGCGTGGCTAATGGCTCTTAGAAACAATTATCAGCTATGAACTAAAGGGTGGGCCATCGCAAGGAATCTTTTTAAAATCTGAATAAAACATAAACGGCTCATGATCTTGCATTTATTTTGTAACCAAGAGTATCCGGTTATACATGGAATATGACATCAGTCAAATAGCTGCCACGGCTGGCCTTGCAATAGTCCATTCTCTCGACCCAATTTTTCAGAACTTTTTCCAACGTCTGCGGCTCTATCTCAGCAATGGCATTTTGGATATTGACTTTAAGATCGTTAATCGTTGCTGGATCGTTGGCATAACAACGTTATTTAACGGCACCCCAGAGATAAAAGTCCATGGGCGTCAAATCGCATCTCCTTGCTGGCCAATTCACATCTCCACGACGGCACGATTTTCGAACGTTGACCGCAATAAGTCGATAGTTTCGTTGCTGGTATGGCATGTCGCCCCATCTTGTTGGAACCAGATGTTGCCCACATCCAAACCAGCAATTTGCTCCCAAAAAATTTCTATTACGGTCCTATAGCGGTTTCCGTAAGTTTGTAAGTTGCAACATTCCTATGGTTAACGCTAAACGCTTCTCTTCTTACGAGTATACAATTAATTACTTGGTGAACAATATGTAATTTCACCATTAAAATCACCCCCAGTAACTCAACTTAATACATCAAAGCCTTGCTTGTTAACCCTGCCGAATCAATCCTTTCTATATTACAGTCATATCCTTAGATATTCCTCTTCTTCGTTTTTGCCCCTTATTGTCAATACTTCTTGTTTCCATGTTGCCAATTCTTGCAACCTACTTTTTATTTATTTGCCTCTGTAGCTTCTCGTTTTCTTTCCTCTCTTATAGTTGCATACTGTTGATATCCCCAATCTATCACGTCAATGCCTTGATCCCCAACTAACTCCTTAAATTATGTTGGTGGCAAAATCTATAGACAAAAAATACAGGGTACTTCATAAAAAAAAAACGTAAGTTTGATGTGGATCTTTTTTATGGGACACTCTGTATATCAGGTAATGATTTTAAAATGTTCTTACAACGATCCTACGTCTATCTATTTGAAAAGAATAACATGAAGTTGCATGACCGCGTCGTATGCGTTGACCCACCCTATATAACAAATTTTTAGTTATGTAAACCTATCTGACATTAGTACAGGCCATTAAGATGATTTGCAGTGGTTCGTATTTCCCTTCCTTCGCATTCTTCTTGTGCATTTCTGTTTTTCTTTTCTTAACTATCTTATCCCTATTTTTTGGCTTCTTCCATGTTTTTACAGGATATTTGTGTTCCATATCTTCTTGCAAGTTTTCCTCCTGGTATTCTGTATGTACGTTCCAACCATCTTAACTGATTTTCTGCAATTTTGTCGTGTTCTAAATGTTTTGTTTCCTATTTTGTCATTGATCTCATCTCCATTGCATTTATTCTTGATCTGTATTTTTCTGTTGACATCAAGCCAAGATGATAAATTGACGACTTGGTTAATGATACTAAATTAGAAAAGTTTCTGTATACCTGTCCTTATTTTGTTTCTTCTGTATTACACATAGGAAACCTAAGTGCCAGAAATTATAGGTAAAACTAAACGGTGTGCAAATTATAAATAAAGGCTGAAACACCTCTGGTCAATTGCCTGTTGAGGTCATTTGTAAAAGTGTCTCAATAAATGTATTGTCTATCTCTCTCTCTGTAGAGGGTGTGAAGCTAAAGAGAAGATTGCTGAACACGTACTCCTGGAGTGTACGTCTATCTCCTCAATAAGACAATCCATAATAGGAGAGAGATGTCTACAAACAGCAGATATCCAAAGAGTCCCTCTTGGTGCAGTTCTGGCGTTCACCAATGCCGAGGGGTTGGCTGGAAGACATCGGGAAGTTAGGACTCATGGGAGGACGTACAAAGGGCCCATTGAGGCCTACGTGCAGCGGACCTCTCTGCCCTCCCATCGGAACAATCCAGATCTCTCTCGTAAATAATTCTTAAAAACCAGTCAAACGCTTTGTAAACAATAAGAGATGATGATTTCCCCTTTTTACGAAGTTGTAATTATAATGGAACGATTATTATTTGCTACCAAATAATTTCTGAAATTCTTCGTATTAAATTGGATCAAAAGTGTGAACATGCCCGCGAACCGTCACTGGTAGAAAATAACAATTCAACTCAAAACCTTTTTTTATACATTCAAAATAAAGGTAGACACCGTCCACAATCCATTTCAAATGTTTCCTTCCAATTAAACCCGCCCTGTAAGAGATATAGCTGTAATGCTTGTTTTGTTGCCTATATTAACCCTTAACAAACGAGCGCATTTTTGTAGAACAGTGAACAGTAGAGTAGATCGACGGAATTTTAAGAAATGAATTGCTTTATTACTAGAGCGAGAAAAATTGTATAATTAACCTAATGAGCACAATTAAAATGAGCTTATTTGTAAATTGTCCTTCCTGGTGGATGCGCCGGTAACTTAATTTATAATGTCGGGAATTTAGCGGCATTCGTTGGCAAAGGGTTAATATTTATAAGTAAGCACATCAAAAATTTCTAGAAAAATATAAATTACATTTACTTCCAACAATTGCCCCTTTAAGAAATATACTGAAGGCAAGAAAAAATTAAACACTTAAAATTCGTGAAATTTCGACCATTTTTAAACCGCCATAACTCGGCGTATTTTCAATAGATTTTGATGAATCCTTGAGGGCGAAAAACTTTGAAGTGTCTTCTTTAAAGTCATGCATGCGAAATTAAGCGTAACCCCTTTCTCCCCCCTCTAGCGTCCCTGTGAAAAAAAAAGTTTTTTTTCTGGAAACCATGTTCAACTTTGACGATGTCGACTCGATCCACCATAAGAGAATTAAAATTTGATCAATTGCCCATGCATAATTCAAAGAACGAAATTCCTACGACGATTTGGCACCAAGTTAAGGGTCTTTGAAAAAAAGTGCACTTTGAGGTTTTTCGCACATAACTCAGTGACTTTTCAACCAAATTTGATGATTCTTTCGGAAAAAAAACCATTTTGGCTCTACTTTAAGGGGGTAAACTCAGATTGGAATGATCCTTTTGCGAACAAAAAAACACGTTTTTGGGCAAAAAAAACGTCCAACTTTGGGAACGTGTACCAAGTTGGGAAAAATGTGTCGACTCGATCCACCAAAGGGGCATTGAATTGTGTTCAATTACCTGCGCAAAACTCAAATAACGAAGTTTCTACGACGATTTGGCACAAAGTTATAGGTGTTTAAAAAAAGCGAATTTTGTGGTTTATCGACTCATAAGTCCGAAGTTTTTCGACGAAATTGTTTTCGCTTTCACGAACGAAAGGGTTTTAAAAGGGATAATTCCAATCTCAGTTTACCTTCTTAAAGTAGGGCCAAAGTGGGATTTCTTCCCGAAATAATCATCAAATTTGGTTCAAAAGTCGCTGAGTTATGTGCGAGAAACCTCAAAATGCACTTTTTTTTCAAACACCCATAACTTGGTACCCAATCGTCGTAGGAACTTCGTTCTTCGAGTCCTGCATAGGGAATTGATCGAATTTTAATGCCTTTTTGGTGGATCGAGTCGAAAAATTTTTTCCAACTTCAAAGACATCGTCAAAGTTGGACATGGTTTTCTGAAAAAACATTTTTTTTCACAGGGGTGCTAGAGGGAGCGGAACGGATTCTGCTTAAGTGCGCATGCATGACTTTAAAGAAGACACTTCAAAGTTTTTCGCTTTCAAAGATTCATCAAAATCGATTAAAAATACGCCGAGTTATGGCGGCGTGAATATGGTCGAAATTTCACGAATTTCAAGTGTTTCATTTTTTTTCCTCCAGTGTACAATGCGTTACTTTATGTTAATTTTTGTTGATGTTACTTACATTTTTGAAATTTGTAGAGCCATGCCAAAATGTCGTGACACCTGAGGATGAAGTTTGCGCAGAGCGAGAGAGCGCGATAACAAATCTACGCGTGGCCGCATCACCGAATTGAAGATGAATGATTTTATGCATCTTAAATAACTAAATAACAATTTTATAAGTGTGCTTATGTAATTTTAACTTTAAGAACTTTATGTAATTCTAATTTCAAGAACTTAAATTTAATAACACTTTATAGTTGACGTTGTAATACATAATAAATAAATAAATAAATAAATAAAAAATCCCTTCGCGACCGATTCTGTGTCAATATTTGCATTATACTCACACGGCGCTGGCTGAATAATAATGAGTTTTTGGCTCTTGAAATTTAAGAAGTTCACTGTGCAATGTGTCACAATATTTTGGGACGGCTATAAGCACAGCAAAAGACAAATAGATTTCCAGAAGAATATAAATCACAACATTTTGTATCTAACTTCCAAAAATTGCCTCTATCAAGAAATACGACTCATTACTTTGTGTTTATTGATTTTTGTTGATATTACTCATTTTTTTTAAATTTGAATTATACGTTAATAAGCTTTTTATCAAACTCATAGGTTAAGGTAAAGATTAATATTATTGCTACTAAAGATAAAATAACTGTTGTTCATATTGTTTAGTCGATTAAAGGGGTAAGTGCCCCGCGCCAGAGTTAGACCAGAATGGTCTAATAGAAAATGATAATCGCCACAATCTTGGGCCTGAAATTTTACCGAGTACGTAAATTAGTTTGTACACGCCTCCAGGGTTGATACAAAATGTTTCATGTAGGTGGCGGTCATTACGTTTTTGCGACTTTATTTGATAACTAATGACAATTTTATTACGTACATATTGTTTTCAAAGGTATAAACTATTTTTCTGTAGCATTACATTTTTAGTTTTTTGCAGAGAAAAGCTCCAGATATCCATCCAATATTGGCAATTTTCAGGATAAATTATACAGTTTATCGGATGATTAAAAAAAAATCAAATTCTATAGACGAATAGTTTAACCCTTTCTCTCCAAGTGTGCAAAATATCATTTCTTAATATTTGATATTAACTTCAGAATTATGTATATGCTGACCATCAAAAATACATAGATTTTTGACGCGGCACTTATGCCCTTAAGATAATCGTAATTGTGAAGGTCAAAATAAGTGCTTCCTTAATTTCGTTTAGTTTAGTTTAGGAAGTACTTATTTTGACCTTCACAATAATAATTGGGATTAAATAATTTATAAATAAATATATACACAAGATTTATATTTATTATCTTCATATTAATATAATCTTATAATAAATATAAACAAGAGAAGGCAAAATTAATTTGATAACAAAATTATATATTTACAATAATATAGATATATACTACTAGGACAGTCCCTACCTAAGTGTTACAATGAATAAATAAATCGAGATGTGCTTACACCTTTATTTATTGTACACATGAAAAATATGTTTAATACTTTTTATAATTATTGTATTTTATTGTAATTGAATATCTTTACAATATTTACTAGATTATATAGTCCATATGTAACATGAATGAACATACGTATTTACATCTGACATAAGAGTATAATTAAATAATGTGCAATATAATTACAAATTCTAACAGATCCTATCAGTACAAATTCTACCGGAATAAAAAATATTCATTTTACTGCAGATATGAAAGCTTTTCGATTTAATTTAGGTATTTACACTTTCTTCTAAATATACATATATAAAATGAATTTCGTTTGGGGCCGCCTCATGCCACATCAGGTAGATGCGAGAGGAGGTGAGGTGCCTAAATTTTAAGGTATGGCAAGACAAGGTTTACAGGTTTTACAGGTTTAGTCTCGTCTACAGCCGGGACTATTATGGAATCACAGAAAGGAGTCAACTGGAAAACAATCTACAATAAGAGGGGTTGGGTTATTCCACACAAAATAGTGCTGTATTGATATTTCAAGGCAAGTTTTCTTCTTTAGTATCACTATATCCACATTATGAGACCATGTGAAATAATAAATGCAAAGGTGAGAAGATCAGCCGTTTGTTATCTTGATATTCTTCAGAAACTACTATGGTTACCCTATTATTATAAATCCATAATCAAAATTCACTTAATAATTTGCACTAAAAGATAGAATTGAGAACGAGAAGACTTGAGGATGAAATTCTTGTAGAGTAGATTTTGATCCAAAGGCAAGAATCCAGAAGTGATGATCAGTTGATTGAAGAGCAAAATGTGTTTAATTATAAATTTAAAATTTCTACTGTAAATAAGTTAAACTTTTAAATTTGTCTATTACCTTATACTTTCGTTCAAAATATTTAAAAAGTAAAAAAACTATCGATAAACTATCATTTGATATAAACAAGTGATTAAATGTGAAATTTGTTACTTTCGGTTACATTATTATGTATCCATGTTTATGTTAGTGCCAGGGGTGTTATTTAGAAAATCTTCCACTGACAGGTTCATCTAACACATTCACTGCAGATTTGCGTGGTATTGGTTTAACCGCCGGGGCCGACCACGCACCAGTTGCGTGATACGTTCTTTAACATTAAACCTTACAGGAAAGCGTCGGCTTGACAATAAGTTTATCTGATATAGGCAGTGAACGTGTCAAAATAATCATTTACATTTTGAGCCTAAGAGGAATGTCAGAGGTAGAATATAAGAAATTAATTATGTAAAAAAAAACACTGAAACATTGGATTTGAGAATTGAAGCACAGACTTCACAGTACATTTATGGATCGTCCATAAACCAGAAAATGCTTTTTAATTTTTACCACTTGATCGGTTATCATGTCCTGAATCAACTTTAAATTCGATGTATGCAATGACCATCAGCAAATTTAATAATTCTTGATTTCATTTTCATTCGAAATTTAAATTGGGAACATTTTTGATTTGAATAAATTTATCAATGAAATTAAGATTACAAATTGAAATGGATCGAAATAGAATAATCCATCATATCAAAAACTAACATTCGTTCTTTCTTGCAGAATGGTGTCGCACATCAAGAAATTGTTAGTTTACCCATGCTCCGATCCAAATTGGAACTTTACTAGAATTATGTTCTTGAAGCGGAGGGGTTATAGACTATTGCTGTAAGAAGAAGAAGAAGAAGAGACAAAAATAGTATCAATATTCTGCTTATGAAATCTTTCTAGTAATATTCCAATTTTCATTTCCTTAATTTTCAAGATTTAGAACATAAAATACGAAATACAATACTACAATTTGAAAGTCTCTAAGAGACTACAATGAACAAATCATCTATTGAAACAACTACTTTCACGATGAATTTTTAATGATACAACAGATACAATTGATAATGTTTGAAATGATTTGGATTTATGTATTATGTATTAACAACTCTAACTTTATCTCCTCCTCAGAGGCGGTTGAACTTTCGTAGAGGAGAAAAGTCAACGCATATCCATAACAACCTTTAGTGATGCACTGCTTACTGTTTACAGAGGAAGAACGTATTGGGCCACTATTTTCTTCCGTAGCGGACTTTTACGAGACGCACCTGCTTCTCCTCTATAAACCACAAAGAACAAATCGAGGGCCCCGCCTCCGTTTTACAACAGCGTTGCGTGGTTTATGGGTTTCGGAAAAGGAAACACCAAAGAAATACAGGTATAGTTGGATAGGACAAAATGAATAATCTTAAGTGTAAGTGTCGGCTTTTAACTTTTCAAGTTTAAAGCGGACAAAAACCATCCCATAAACATACCAGGACTATGCCCAAAACAACCCTTACATCTAAGATCTTTATCGCCTAAGGATTATTCAATTTTATCCTGTCCAACTATAGAGAATACTAAATTCTAAAATATTCCGACCAGTACATCTTGATAAACAGGGCTCAATATAAAAGGAAGCTTTTATGGATGAAGAACTGGAATTTTCGAAGATGCCTTTGAAATCTTTTCATCTAAGTGGACCTGGACGATCATCCTGAGTGGGTAGTTCTCGCCAGTTTGATTATCCATCCTCATCATGGACCTTAAGAAAACTCTGGATAATGCTAATATAAATTCGACGAACCTGTAATAATCTGCAAATTCAGAAAACTTTGGAATCTTTCCATCTAGGTGGACCTAGATATTCAGAGTGAATAGTTCTCATCAGCTTGATTGTTCCTGCGAGTCATCCTCGTGATGGACCTAAACAAAATTCTAGATAATGCTGATATAAATTCGATAAGCCTGTAATATTCTGCAATTTCAGAAAACTTTGGAATCTTTCCATTTGCTTGGTGTAAGACTTTTAACTTTTCAAGTTTCAAGCGGTCAAAAACCATCCCTTAAATGAACCAGGAACTGTGCATTTATTTTTCCTAAAACCCCAACAGTCACACCTAAGATCTTTATTCGCTTGGGGTTATTCAATTTCGTCCTTTCTAACTATAAAGAATACAAAATCCTGTAATATTCTGCAATTTTAGAAAACTTTGGAATCTTTCCATTTGCTTGGGGTAAGACTTTTAACTTTTCAAGTTTCAAGCGGTCAAAAACCGTTCCATAAATATTCCAGGAACTATGCATTTATTTTTCCTAAAACCACAGCAGTCACACCTAAGATCTTTATTGCCTCGGGATTATTCAATTTTGTCCTTTCTAACTATAGAGAATACTAAATCCTAAAATTTTCTGACCAGTACATTTAGATAAACGGGGCTCAATATAAAAGCAAGCATTAAAGGATGAAGAACTGGAACTTTCGAAGATGCCTTTCGAATCTTTTCATCTAAGTGGACCTGGGCGATCATCCTGAGTGGGTAGTTCTCGTCAGTTTGATTGTCCATCCTCCTCATGCACCTAAACAAAACTCTGGATAATGCTAATATAAATTCGACGAACCTGTAATATTCTGCAATTTCAGAAAACTTTGGAATATTTCTATCTAGGTGGAGCTAGTAAGCCTGGTGTAAGACTTAACCTTTCAAGTTTCAAGCGGTCAAAAACCCTCCCATAAATATACCTGTAACTATGCATTTATTTTTTCTATAACCACAGCAGCCACACCTAAGATCTCTATTGCCTCGGGATTATTCATTTCTGTCCTTTTTAACTATGGACAATACTAAATTCTAAAATTTTCTGACCAATACATCTTGATAAACAGGGCTCAATATAAAAGCAAGCATTTAAGGATGAAGAACTGGAACTTTTGAAGATGCCTTTGGAATCTTTTCATCTAAGTGGACCTGGGCGATCATCCAGAGTGAATACATCTCATCAGTTTGATTGTTCCTGCTCGTCATCCTCATGAAGGACCAAAACAAAACTCTGAATAATGCTAATATAAATTCGATGAAGCTGTAATATTCTGCAATTTCAGAAAACTTTAGAATCTTTCCATCTAGGTGGACCTAGATACTCAGGGTGAATAGTTCTCGCCAGATTGATTGTTCCTGCTCGTCATTCTCGTGACGGACCTAAACAAAACTCTGAATAATGCTAATATAAATTCGATGAAGCTGTAATCTTCTCCAATTTCAAAAAACTTTGGAATTTTTCCATCTAGGTGGCCCTAGATATTCAGAGTGAATAGTTCTCGCGAGTTTGATTGTTCCTGTACGTCATCCTCGTGACGGACCTAAACAAAACTCTGGATAATGCTAATATAAATTCGATGGAGCTGTAATATTTTGCAATTTCAGAAAACTTTGGAATCTTTCCATCTAGGTGGCCCTAGATATTCAGAGTGAATAGTTCTCGCGAGTTTGATTGTTCCTGTACGTCATCCTCGTGACGGACCTAAACAAAATTCTGGATAATGCTAATATAAATTCGATGAAGCTGTAATCTTCTCCAATTTCAAAAAACTTTGGAATCTTTCCATCTAGGTGGCCCTAGATATTCAGAGTTAATAGTTCTCGCGAGTTTGATTGTTCCTGTACGTCATCCTCGTGACGGACCTAAACAAAACTCTGGATAATGCTAATATAAATTCGATGAAGCTGTAATTTTCCGCAATTTCGGAAAACTTTGGAATCTTTCCATCTAGTTAGACCTAGATATTCAGGGTAAATAGTTCTCGCCAATTTTATTGTTCCTGCGAGTCATCCTAGTGACGGACCTAAACAAAACTCTGGATAATGCTAATATGAGTTCGAAAACTTCCAATTGCAAAAATAGGATGTAAACTTACGTTAGCAAAAACGTTACATAGTGAATCTTCAATTACGCCGAGAGGATGAAAACAAATATTACAAGCTAGGATGATTTTACCTAAAATTTTTCCAGTTACTATTACGCAATCTGTTACTACATCTGAAATATTTAGCATTTCTAGTCTGCTATTCAGTTTGATGTAGAGGAATTACCTATATGCACACAAGTATTGTATGGAAACAACTAAAATGGACGGGAGCGAGTTGTTATCGGAGTAAGTAACAAAATTCTTTCATTGGAATAAAGAAGGCGGCTCTTTTATCCTAGGGGTGAGAAATCGCTTTAGAAGGTGGGCGAACCACCTATTCCTCTCTCAAGAGAGGGAAATGCGGAACAACTAGTCCAGTATCTTAGCAGCAGCAGCAGTAGTATATTCCATAATAAATTTAAGATCTTACGTTCTTCCTGTTTAAATAATAATTATCAGCAGTTTGAAATAGTATCGCATTATGATATTATTTTAAATACCATATATTACCCATTGTTATTGTTAAGTCGACTGTAAGTAATTTCATCAATTTTGTCTAGCAGCGGCGGCTCGTGGATGTTCGGAAAGGAGGTTTCGGAAGAAAATTTTACCAATACAGCAGCAGAATATTTGCTTCCTTCATAAGAGTAAGTAGTGCAACACTAGCCTCCTCTATGAAGATCCACAAGAATTTATTCCGGTTTTCCAGAAAATTATATCTTCTTCTACGAAGATCCAGGAGCCGCCGCTGATGTCCAGCCTCCGAAAATATAAATCAGCAATGGAAGTGATACTTCCCAAACCAGCAAGTAGAATTATCTAAAATAAACTTCACATAATTAGTGAACGTAGTGTTAGTAATGAGAGGAACTTCGCACTCGAAATACATATACAGCACAGCAGATTTTGTGTAGTGTTAATGGCAGTCCTTTTAGTGTAGTATTATATTACCAGTTATACCATTCGCCATTATAAAAGTGTACTGGTTAATGTTAGAGACGTGTAGATTTTGAATGTCTGCTAGTTTTTCTTTTCCGGGGAGATATCTACATAAAAGAATACTGAAATCCTGTTTAAATGGGAATATTTGTTGAGTAAACTTCCTTTTGGCCCGTACACATTTTTATGTGGGCCCTGTAAATGTGGGTTCTATGGAAAAAAATGAAATAAAGAAGCACATATAAATAACTCTCCGGAAATATAAATATTTCCACTACGCACCTCTACTTTGATTATTATTGTAATGCATAATTGAACTGAAACTTTAATCTGTTTGATATATTCATTCTTTTATAGTACACATATCAGATTATTTAGCCTACATGATATTTACATTAGTTGTCTTTTCTTTGTCATTCTGATAACTAGGTCGTTGATATTTTTTTTTTATGGTGACAACGAATTAATTCACCTTTCAAGTATAAAACACTGCACTATAAACAGCAGAACTAAATCGATCGTCCAACAGATGGCGTTGCTGCTGTTATTCCCATGCTGCATGGCTGCTGGTTGCTCTCCGTTCAAAACATGCACCAAGACGCTGGCAGCATCACTGCTGGATGGTGAGCAGGTGTAGTTGCCACTGTCGGTTGGTAAAGCTCGTGAGATTAGGAGGCGGCTGGTCCTGGTTAGCTTCTCAGTTACCACACTAATGCCGCCTCTTTGAGAATAGTTGATAACGTTTCCGCCACGATACCAGAATATAAAACTAGGTGGATCCGGTGTTTGTAGAACGATGCATGTAAGATTTATATCACTTCCGCTCTTGATGTACAATTCCGCGTTCCCCAAGATCTTCGCTTTTGACACTGCAACAAAATAGCACAGTCAGAATTTATTTTTCCACAAAATTAGCGCCACCTCACAAACCCTCTTAGGCTTCCTACTGGAATCTTTAATTAACATTATGTAAATTCCCTCACTTAACGACATTCGTGCCAAGAGTGTTTTATATGATATTTCTTTCGTTTTATTACAACGAACTCTAAACATTTTTATGATAACGGCCCTGCGTACTATTATAATTACTAGTAACTTTAATAACCCGAACGAAATTAAATCTCTTGCAGCTTTTACAAACTGCGGGATTTAATCAGTAGTAACGACCTGGCGAACAATAAAACATTCTGAAAAATTTATTGATTAATCCCGAGGCTATCATAAATGTAAAATGAAAAATAAATAAATATAAAACACCTAGCGTTAGCATATTCGATAAAATCTTTAATACATATTGTTAATTTAGTATAATCAATTTTTGATCCTATTATAAATGCAGTGATGCAAATTCTTACTTCCGGTGCAGTTTTTTTCAAAGTTTCATTTCAAAATCTCTATTAGATTTTGGGATATTGTGCCCCCTAGAGATGGGCGAAATAACTAATTTTCGTGAGTTATTCTTTTCCACGAGTGAGTGGACTCTCGACTCTGCAAGAAGTGTTAAGTCTCTCTGTGAAAAATGTCCTCACCTACACAACTTTATATTTTAACTCACTCCCATGAGTCGGCTCACTCATGAGTTACCCATCTCTAGTGCCCACATACAGAAAGACAGACAGGCATTTTTTGAAACTGGTGGAAATCATATCAAGTGATCATTCTAATTTCGAAAATTCGGATTAAAAAATAACATGAAAACAATACCTTCTGATTATTTTTTTCTCGTTATTGACAGCTCCGGACTTCTGAGCACGTTCATGAGAAGTATTAGTTGGTAGCCGCTTACTCTCACAACAAAGTAAAAGTTTCCCCTTTAACCCGGCATTGGTGACGCAAATTTAATGGTGACGCCGGTCTTACGCACCGGGGTTTTCAACTGAAGATTTGCCGAAACGTGTTACTAATAGTTCATGTTTTTTTTTTATTTATACTCTTTGACAATAAAACAAAGATTTTTAATCAATTTAAGCTCTGCAATGCGGCAGCTACTCGAAATTGCAACAAAAAACAATAACGGAGAATAAAGTTATTCGACACACCCAGTCTCACAGACCAGTAGGGTCACCATTGGCGGGTTAATACATACATAGCGCTGATGAGACAAAGTAGGTCGAAACCGGTCTGCAGCTGTTGATGCCGGGGTAACAATACGCCATAAATGATGGATACATATTTTACAAGCCATAAATAATGCTAAGCCTGAAAAATAACTGACATTTCATTAACCATCTGCACCCCTAACTCAAGACAATTAATAATTATTAAAGATGTAAGTAATATTACACCATAGCGATGAAATAGGGTAGTAATATCTAAATTATTATGCTAATGCGCGATATTCTCATAACGCTCACGTAGATTTGCCATAAAATTTAAACTTCGCCAAGAGGCGGACCTTGAAAGTTTGCATAACATTAGAAATTAATGAATTAATGATTACAAATAAAAGCAGGAATCACTTGATAAAAACAGTAATAAATATTTGTTAGCGTAATTCAATGTGCTAATGTGCCGATTTTGGAAATCTATACTCCCGTCGATTTTCAGTGTGTTTGTACATGGTGTATGCGTATGTGTGAATTTGAAAGCAGGGATTTTATGTTATTAGGATAATAACATAAATATTATACGCGTTGCTGAATTTACATTTCAACGTAAACCTATTTATTCTGTGCAAATTATAATATTATATACGCCAGTGTCAATGTTTTCAGTTTACTGGAATAATAGTTATATCAGTGGCTATACAAGGATCCTTCAAAAAGTTTATGGCCGATTTTAAAATGCGCGTGTGTATCAAAAAGTTAGTCAGATTCAATCAAAATTGGCGATTTTTCATTTTTGTCGAAAACTTGAAATTGGCTTTGAAATGATTTCCTGAAAAAAACACTATTACAATTCGAGATTTCTATACATCATTGGAACGATCCCTTCAAGACGCTTCAGAAAATATACTTTCGCAAAAACAAATGTCAATTTTAAGCCCGTGAAGCTTCAGCAAAGACAACTCGAAAATGGAAAAAATGGATCAACTCTTTTAATAATCATCGTAGACCAGTATGTAATAACTTTTTCTTTATCAGAAGAACGAGCTAAATCAATTGGGGTTAAAAAATTTCATCCAGGAAAAAATGCAAAAAAATGGCACCATGAACAATTTTGAAAAAAAGTGAATTTTTCAGAATTTGAACGGCCGTAGCGGCTAAACCAAGAATCTAAATCGAACGCGGATTTCAAATCTGTGCTTCTTAGTCGGATTCAATTAAAATTGGTGGTTTTTATTTTTTGTCGAAAACTTCCTACTTTTCCTCAAAAATTGGCTTTGAAATGTTTTCCTGAAGTAACCACTGGTACCATTCGATGTTTTTATACATCACCGGAAAGATCTCCTCAATACGCTTCAGAAAATATACTTTCGCAAGAACAAATGCCAATTTGAAGCCCGTGATGCGCCAGCAAAGACAACTCGAAAATAGAAAAAATGGAAAAAATCAACTCTTTTAATGATCATCGTAAACCCCTATGTAATAACTTTTCTTTTCATTAGAAGAACGAGCTAAATCGATTAGCGTCAAAAAATTTCATCTAGGAAAAAATGCAAAAAATGGCTAATCACCATGAACAATTTTGAAAAAAGTCAATTTTTCATCATTTGAACGGCCGTAGCGGCTAAACGAAGAATCCAAATTGAACGCGGATTTCAAATATGTGCTTCTTGGGCGCAAGTTAGTCGGTTTCAATTTTTTGTCGAAAACGTGAAATTCGATAGAATTCTTACTTTTGATCAAAAATTGGCTTTGAAATGTTTTCCTGAAGAAACCACTGGTACGATTCGATGTTTCTATACATCACCGGAAAGATCCCCTTAAGACGCTTTAGAAAATATACTTTCGCAAGAACAAAAGCCAATTTGAAGCCCGTGACATGTCATCAAAGAAAACTCGAAAATGGAAAAAATCGAAAAAATCAACTTTTTTAATAATCACCGTAGACCCTTAAATTTCATATAGGAAAAAATGCAAAAAAAATCGTGAGTCACCATGAACATGTTAAACTCTAGAAAACGTAAGTTGAATTGCCGACAAAAATTTCACCTAGGAAAAAATGCAAAAAAATTAGTGTCACCATGAACATGTTAAACTCTAGAAAACGTAAGTTGAAAGTGGTTGAAAATGGATGGAAAAGTCGGAAAGTTTATTTGTTATTTGTTATAATCAGCGTTTTCAGTCGATTTAAAGTCATTTTGAGTATCTCCGTTCTCGGAAGTCCCATACATTTTTTTTAATAGACAAGTAGTTTTCAGAATGAGCTCGTCGACTTGAAAAAAAAAATAGACGAAATTTAAGAAAAAAAAAGTTTTAAACGTTATTTAGCCGTTTCCAGCCGATTTAAGCACTATGTACGACTAAAGTCATTTTGCGGATCTCCGTTTCCGGAAATCCCATTTTTTTTTATAGACAGTGTTCAGATTAAACTCAGACAAAAAAAAATAAGAAAACAATTTTGAAGAATTTTTTTAAAATTATTTATGCGTTTCCTGTCGATTTAAGCACTATTCAGGACAAAATTCATTTTGCGTGTCTGTTTCGGGAAGTTCTACAAAAAAAAGACAAATAGTGTTCAGAATAAGCTCTTAGACTTGAAAAAATAAGAAAAAATTTAATGTTTATTTAGGCATTTCCAGTGGATTAAAGCATTATCCACGACTAAAGTCATTTTGCGTATCTCCGTTCCCGGAAGTCCCACTCAATTTTTTTATAGAGAAATCGTTTTCAGAATTAGCTCTTAGACTTGAAAAAAAAAATAAGAAGAAATTTAAGAAAAAAAAGTTTTAAACGTTATTTAGCCGTTTCCAGTCGATTTAAGCACTATCTACTACTGGAGTAATTTTGCGTATCTCCGTTCCCGGAAGCCCCACATTTTTTTCATAGATAAATAGTGTTGAGATTGAACTCTTAGACTTGAAAAAAAAAATAAGAAAACAATTTTGAAGAATTTTTTTAAAATTGTTATTTATGCGTTTCCAGTCGATTTAAGCACTATTCAGGACAAAATTCATTTTTCGTGACTGTTCCGGGAAGTCATATAATAAAAATATAAACAAATAGTGTTTAGAATAAGCTCTTAGACTTGAAAAAAAAATTAAGAAGACATTTTTTTTAAATCGTTATTTAGGCGTTTCCAGTCGATTAAGCACTATCTACCACTAGAGTCATTTTGCGTATCTTCGTTCCCGGAAGTCCCACACTTTTTTTTTATGGGCAAATTGTGCTCAGATTGAACTCTTAGACTTGAAAAAAAAAATAAGAAAACAATTTTGAAGAAACAAATTAGAAACAACTTTACTTGTTGCAGAAAGCATTAGATAAATACAAGAAAACGAAATGTAGCCTGAATATATGAATATTCAACCTGTTCGTTAATCTGCAAGCAAAAAAATTAAGAAATTTTGAAGATTTTTTTTAACTAGTTATTTATGCGTTTCCAGTCGATTTAAGCACTATTCAGGACAAAATTCATTTTGCGTGTCTGTTCCGGGGAGTTCTACACAAAAAAAGTTTATAGATAAATAGTGTTTAGAGTAAGCTCTTAGACTTGAAAAAAAAATAATAAAAAATTTAAGAAAAAATGTTTTTATCGTTATTTAGGCATTTCCAGTCGATTAAAGCATTATCCGCGACTGAAGTCATGTTGCGTATCTCCGTTCCCGGAAATCCCACACATTTTTTTTATAGAGAAATAGTTTTCAGAATGAGCTCTTAGACTTGAAAAAAAAAATAAGAAGAAATTTAAGAAAAAAAAAGTTTTAAACGTTATTTAGCCGTTTCCAGTCGATTTAGGCACTATCCACGACTAAAGTCATTTTACGTATCTCCGTTCCCGGAAGTCCTACATTTTTTTATAGAAAAATAGTGTTCAGATTGAACTCTTAGACTTGAAAAAAAAATAAGAAAACAATTTTTAAATTGGTATTTATGCGTTTCTCGTCGATTTAAGCACTATTCAGGACAAAATTAATTTTGCGTATCTCTGTTCCCGGAAGTCCTACAAAAAAAATTATTGGCAAATAGTGTTCAGAATGAGCTCTTAGACTTAATTTTTTTTTTGTTCTAGTCTTTTAAAGATCAGAAACTGGTAAAATTATGACTTTATGATTAAAGTTCTCTTAGAAATTGGAAGAGCTTCATTTATTCTTATTATTTTCAAGCACTAACTTACGCTGAAAAAGTATTTCAAGTAGTGCAGAAAAAAATGTGAAAGAAACAATAATCTTTAGTGATTTCAATGTACAGTTTTACACACTTGCGAAAAAATACGTACTTCTTTACTATTTAATTTATTTACAAATTATCTTAGCAACTATCCACTTTTCTGAATCTGAAAGAGGCCGAATTGCATATTTCGTTGATGCTTGGCAAGATTACTTTTTTAATAGCAATCATTTTAGGCGAATGCGGAGGCTCTTCTTTTTATAGTAAAGACCACACTATAGCGAGGCCGTAAAAATGCACTAAAGCATAATGTACAGAGGCGCCGTACACTTGGGAACCTGTCATTATCAGCAACCCCACGGAAACTAATTTAAACAAAATCGATGCATTGAACTAATAGATTACAGCAAGTTTTAATTAGATCCTAGTTGTAAATATTTTACATCAATTCACATTAACTGTATAAATTTTACAAAAGAAATTTTTGATTTTAATTTTTTAAAGTTTTAATTAGATCGTAGTTGTAAATATTTTACTACATTAACAGTATAAATTTTACAAAAGAAATTTTTTATTTTAATTTTTTATTATAATTAAATTGTTAGTAATGCAATTTATTGCACCTCCATAGATGAGTTACAAATGGCCATCGAACGAAGTCTTTCAGCCTTTTAATTATATTAATATATTGATGTTGTTAGTTTTTTCTCATTAATTCTTATCCCGACAAGAACTCAAAGACAATTGACACTGAGTAGATCAGAGCTCCTAAAGTTGGTGAATGTGATGTAAAAAATGTGTATAGCGATTAGATTACACTCGCGAAAGCTTAAAATTCACACAATAATATCCGTACAGTTAAAATATCGATTAATCAGAGACCATCAATTTTTATCGCACCCCAGTCCTATTGGCACTAGTTTAGCATCACTAAGTAGCCATGTGATTGATTGAGTTGTCGAATTTGATTATAATGCTAATGCGAGCAATAACCATGAGATTACGTACAACGGACGAGGATAGGTCCGATGTGTTGAAGGCGAAAACGAATGGAAAAAGGAAACGAATCATCAGAAAATAATTTATTTGTTTATGCTCTAACGCGCGAATATCAACCTTAATCTCGTGTAAATTGATTTGTTTACACAACACTGGTAATTGAATTATTAATAGTGGAGCTGAGGGCACATGGCCGAATCCCCATTTGATTCAATTGTATTATTGACGTGGTGTATATTATTAGTAAACGGGAAGATGTATGTACCATAACAATTATCTAACTTTAATTGTTACTGTTAAACTTTGCAGTGGCTCAATAAATAATTATATTATAATTTCAAATTAATGGTGTATGGATTAACAAGTACAAGCTGAGTACCTTATTAAGGGCATGTACTATTGGAATATGGAGCATTGTATAGCAAGGCACTCTGTCTGAATCAGACATATAAAGCAATGCAATTTATGTTTCTTGCCATAACAGCTATTAATTGCATCATTTATCATCCATCATATGACTTAGAACACGAGAACTAACTAATTATTCATCTTCCGGATACAAAATCTGAAAAATTTTGTGTGAAAATTTTATCAAAAAATGCGAAATTATTTTTTTTATACAACATTTTGTATAAAAATGTTATCAAAAAATTCGAAATTATTTTCCCGACAAATTACTCTTTTCGTTTCTGCGATCCGGATAGAAAATCTGAAAAATTTGGTGTGAAAATTTTATCAAATAATTCGAAATTAT
Organism: Ocypus olens; assembly: GCA_910593695.2. Taxonomy (NCBI): domain Eukaryota; kingdom Metazoa; phylum Arthropoda; class Insecta; order Coleoptera; family Staphylinidae; genus Ocypus; species Ocypus olens. The sequence goes on along the minus strand of OU343057.1, from coordinate 6,444,152 downwards.
TTTCCCGACAAATTACTCTAAAAAATTTTGTATGAAAATTTTATCAAAAAATTCGAAATTATTTCCCCGAATACTCTTGTCGTTTCTGCGACCCGGATACAAAATCTGAAAAATTTTGTGTGAAAATTTTAATCAAAAACCGTAATGATTTGGCATCAAATTACTCCTTTTGTTTCTGCGATTCGGATACAAAATCTGAAAAATGTTGTGTGAAAAATTGATCAAAAAATGCGAAATTATTTTCCCGACAAATTACTCTTTTCGTTTCTGCGACCCGGTTACAAAATCGGAAAAATTTTGTTTGAAAATTTTAACAAAAACTGCGAAATTATTTTCGCGTCAAATTACTCTTTTTGTTTCTGCGACCTGGATACAAAATCTGAAAAATTTTGTGTGAAAAATTGATCAACAAATGCGAAATTATTTCCCCGTCAAATTACTCTTTTCGTTTCTGATACAAAATCTGAAAAACTTTGTAAGAAAATTTGATTAAAAAATGCGAAATTATTTTCGCTTCAAATTACTCTTTTCGTTTCTGCGACCCGGTTACAAAATCGGAAAAATTTTGTTTGAAAATTTTAACAAAAACTGCGAAATTATTTTCGCGTCAAATTACTCTTTTTGTTTCTGCGACCTGGATACAAAATCTGAAAAATTTTGTGTGAAAAATTGATCAACAAATGCGAAATTATTTCCCCGTCAAATTACTCTTTTCGTTTCTGATACAAAATCTGAAAAACTTTGTAAGAAAATTTGATTAAAAAATGCGAAATTATTTTCGCTTCAAATTACTCTTTTCGGTTCTGTGACCCGGATACAAAACCTGAAAAAAATTGTCTAAAAATTTAATTAAAAAATGCGAAAATTATTTTTGCGTCAAATTACTCTTTACGTTTATCCGACCCGGATACAAAATCTAAAAAATTTTGTGTGGAAATTTTATCAAAAAATGAGAAATTATTTTCCCGACAAATTACTCTTTTCGCTTCCGCGACCCGGATACAAAATCTGAAAAATTTTGAGTGAGAATTTGATCAAAAAATGCGAAATTATTTTCGCTTCAAATGACTCCTTTCGTTTCTGCGATCCGGATAGAAAATCTGAAAAATTTTGTGTAAAAATTAAATTACTCTTTTCGTTTCTGCGACTCAGATACAAAATCTGAAAAATTCTGTGTGGAAATTTGATCAAAAAATGCTAAATTATTTTCCCGATAAATTACTCTTTTCGTTTCTGCGACCCGGCTACAAAATCTGAAAAATTTTGTGTGAAAATTTGATCAAAAAATGCGAAATTATTTTTGCGTCAAATTACTCTTTTCGTTTCTGCGACCCGGATACTAAATCTCAAAAGTTTGGTCTTTTGGTTTTTATCAAAAAACGAAATTATTTGTAGTCAAATTACTCTTTTTGTTTCTGCGACCCTTATACAAAATCTGAAAAATTTTGTGTGAAAATTTGATAAAAAAATGCGAAATTATTTTCGCGTCAAATTACTCTTTTTATTTCTGCCACCCGGATACAAAATCTGAAATTTTTTGTCAAAACATGCGAAATTATTTTCCCGACAAATTACTCTTTTCGTTTCTGCGACCCGGATACTAAATCTCAAAAGTTTGGACTTTTGGTTTTTATCAAAAAACGAAATTATTTGTAGTCAAATTACTCTTTTTGTTTCTGCGACCCGTATACAAAATCTGAAAAATTTTGTGTAAAAATTTGATCAAAAAATGCGAAATTATTTTCGCGCCAAATTACTCTTTTCGTTTCTGCGATCCCGATAGAAAATCTGAAAATTTTTGTGTGAAAATTTTTATCGAAAAACGAAATTATTTGGTGTCAAATTACTCTTTTTGTTTCTGCGATCCGTTTACAAAATCTGAAAAATTTTGTGTGAAAATTTGATCAAAAAATGCGAAATTATTTCGCGTCAAATTACCCTTTTCGTTTCTGCGATGCGGATTAGAGCCCTGCATGGGCCGGGCAGAAGGCCCGGCCAGGCCCGCTCTTTTCAGGCCGGGCCGGGCTATTTCTTTAATACTGTACTATCGGGCCGGGCCGGCCGGGCGGATAACTCAATTCATAATACCGGGCAGGGCCGGGCCGGGCCGTAAAAAATACGAATTCGAAAATTGTGAAAGTGAAAAATTGTTCGAAATTTAAGTCGATATTATTTAATTTAATTATAAAAAAAAATATTTCAAGAAAATAATTCCTTTGTTTTATTATGTATATTAAATAATAGCAAAAAATAAAGGCTGGGCCGGGCAGAAATTTAAATATTCACCACCGGGCCGGGCCGACAAAACATTTTATTTCATCGGGCCGGGACGGGCTTTTGAATATTCACTGCCGGGCCGGGCCGGGCCTTTAAAAAACGGCCCGCACAGGGCTCTAATTCATCTCCTCTTGGTGAACTTAATATATCAAAATAGTTATTTCACCATTGAGGGTATTGGTTTACAATAGGGAAAAAAATCTGTAACGGAAGTGTAAATAGCTTAATCGAATTATGATGTATTTAGAGTTTAAATATTTCAAATTCTTTTAAAATAATTTTAGCACATTCACTGATGACCACGTATCATTTGCGTGGTATTAGTTTTAACGCGGGCCGACCACGCACCAGTTGCGTGATACGTTCTTTGAAATTAAACATTACAGGCAAGTGTCGGCTTGACTGGCAGTGAACGTGTTAAAAATTAAGTCTGAACTGTCTTTTTTTAACTGGAAGTATTAATAATTATTACCCTGGATATTATGGTATTTATTTACGTGGATTACATAAAGAACTGGCGAGTTAATAATTACTATCCTCCATATTATGATATTTACTTACGCGGATTACATATTTTTGCTAAAATGATTTATCAAGATACCTTTGTGTTACGGTAAAGAAAGAAGTAAACTTATTCGATATAGAAATGTCAGGATTATTGATGAATTCCCAGTCCGTGTTTTGTAATAGATCAAAAAAGTTTTGCACGCTCACGCTCCATACTTTGATCAGTATGAATACTTACGTGGATGCGAAATAGCGTAGTAGAAAAATAATGCATCAATTAACCACAGATACCGGAGCAGTAATTATCACGACTGTAATTCCCAAAATTAATGATGTGTGAACATTTATATACACCATATACATAAATATATGATTAAGTTTCCACATCAGCAACTAACTGCAGTGGTGAGACCTAAAAGATCGAAACCGGTCTGTAGGTGTTCTGATGATGAAACAATATTTAATGTTAACATTATTATGCCGTTGGCATATTCCTATATCTGTCGGCGGTTATTCAACTCAGATTGGGGTTAGTACAAAATTCAGGCAATAGATGTCGCCACTTTGGCTTTTCTAACTTTAACGGTGATTGGAATATTTATATTCTAACAGTAATTTCCGTTTCCCCATCAACAACTAATTACACTGCTGAGACATGAAAGATCGAAACCGGTCTCTAGGTGTTATGAAAAAAACAATATTTAATGTTTGGCATATTTAGCATGTTCTGTCGGTGGTTATGCCATTCAGTTTGGATTTAGTACAACATTCAGGCAATAGATTTCGCCACTTTGGCCTTTTTACGTTTAACGGTGTTTGGAATATGGATGTCTATTTCATTTAATATGAACAATACATTGCCGATGTGACTGAAGGGCACCTGCCAAAGTAAAAAAAAAAACTAACTGCACTAATGAAACCTGAAAGCTCGAAACCAGTCTGTAGGTGTTCTGATGGAGAAACAATATTTAATAAGTTTACATATTAATAAATAATTTTGTATTATTTTTTTGTTGCTTGAGCCTGACGCATAATTCCAAATTAATTTACCTTCTGCACGTTTATCCATTAAAACTTCATAATGTAATATATCATTAATACGTTTCTTTTTTTTTCTTCGCTTTAATACAAAACTGCCGGAGTCTCTGTGAAAAGATTCCCTAATGTGCGTGAGGTACAAAAATCGGCCTTAATTTATTACATTTCGCGGAGGCATTCCACCAAATATGTTAAAGCAGCAGCAGCTTTGTAAAAGTGCGCACAAAAAAAGGGAGCATTAGTGTATTTCGATTTCGGTTGGCTGCACTAGCTAAAAATGGCGCCTATTAAGCTCGTAACGCAAAATGTCACCGTTAAACATATCCATCCCTCAAGGCAACACTTCTATATAAAATAGTAACAGTCTGCAATTTAACGTTGAGATAAAACAGCAATCGAACCCTAATTTAAATTTAACGGTTTTAATATTAAATTTAATTTTCTGATCAATATATTTTAGCACATCTATTCATCGTACAACATGGAATTAAAACAAATTATTTTGTAATCGCGGTTTGCAAATCTAAGCTCCTCGTACGTCAATTAGTCGGATTAGAGATTTTTAATTTTTGACGAAAACATGAAAAAATACACTTGGAACTTTTGTTAAAAAATGCAACTTTTTATAAAAATCATCGTAGACTATTGAAGTTACCTTTTTTTCATCAGAAAGACGAGAGAAATTGATTGCCGTTGAAAAATTTCAGCTATCTTCAATAGCAAAAAAATTAGTCAGTCATCATGAACATTTTTAAAAATTTTTAGAAAATAATTGATTTTTCAGACTTTGATCGGCCGTAGCGGCTAAACGAAAACTCCAAATTGAACGCGGTTTGCAAATCTGAGCTCCTCGTACGTCAATTAGTCGGATTAGAGATTTTTAATTTTTGATGAAATCGTGAAAAAAGACATGACTAACCCCCTCGGAAATTTTGTTAAAAAATGCAACTTTCTTAAAAATCATCGTAGACTATGAATTATACCTTTTTTGATTGCCGTTAAAAAATTTCAGCTATCTTTTTTGACTATTCAAATTGAAAAAAAATACAAACAACAAATAAATAAAAGTACATTGGTTTTCAGGATTTCACTATTTTCCGTTAAAAAGTTTCTCTCGCGAATCTTTTACAGTTGGAGAAAGCTCAACAGTACACGGCCACATGGGCACACAGGCATGGACGTACATCTGTTTCCGCTTGTCGGATTTCCTCTAAAAACAATGTGGATCGCGTATTAACGGACATCAAACCGATCTCGAGATATCGGAATTGCAATTTGATTCCAAAACGCGATAAAAATGGGAAGTTAATCCATCCCTGTAATATGATTAAGGGGTGGCACGTTCCTCACCGACGTCGGTCTTATTTGCCTTCCGCAATTTAATTGCGGCGGTCTTTTTTGTTCCTGGGATAACGCTGAACGTTCACTTTGAATGTTTAATATTCGATTACCGGCAATATTTACATACAATCGTGGCAAATCGAAAGAAGGGGTAGTTAGGTAATGCTGAACATTGCCGGTGTTTAGTTGAAGTAAATAATAGATACCCGATTGTGGTTTCTGCAGGGTAATTAATAGAGGGCGGATGTGTGGCTCGCGGCCGTGATTTTAGGCAAGTCAACTACGATCGGTGTCAATTACTTAGCGAGGTTAACTGTAGGATTGCGCACCTATGCAAGGTGCGTGCGTAATGCTACAGTCTGATTCAACGGCGCGCACATTTTGCTGCAGGACGACGGTGTGTTTCTTCATTCGATTTACATTTTTTACATTTGCTATCTACTATGTGCTACCGGTCAGGAGAAAATGGAAAAATTAAATGATGTTAAGTAGAGATGGGCGAAGTGAATCGTGAAGAGTCGACGGAAAAGATTTGATTTTTGAAGTGACTGACGACTATTTTGTAAGTCGATTCATCGTAAAGAGGCGATTTTTGAAGTGACTGATGACTCTTTTTTGTAAGTCGACTCATCGTAAAGAGTCGATTCTTGAAGTGACTGATGACTCTCTTTTTTGTAAATCGACTCATCGTAAATGAGTGAAAAAGTATGTGTCTTCCAAAAAGTGATCAGCAGAAAAAAGTCATTTCGAAAAAAATTGCAATTTACTCAGAAAACATAATGAGTAGCTAAAAAGGTCATTAAGTCCAAAATTTTATGTGTATCGTACTTCTCAATTTTTATGACTTAGGAGTCACATTTCAAAGATCGAACTCACTCATGAGTGTCAATTACACGTGAAACCTTTGTCATTGTAGAAAATTGCACATTTGTTTCTAGGTGTACACATTCATACATTTAAATTCAAAGCATATGTTATGTGGCATTTCAATAGATTGTAATTCAAGCATAACATTCATTTCTATTGAATTCTTGAGGGTAAGAAATGTAAACAATTTGCAATGAAAGAGCGCATTATTTAGTTACAACTTTTTAAGCTGCCAATAAACATCTACAAGCAAACACTTTCCTAAACATTCGCATAAACAGTTCTTTGATCCAGCCTTTTAGAGCACATTCGGCGCTTTATAGGAAACCACGAATAAGGAAATTGCACTCAGAGAACGAAGAGTGCAAGCTGGAATATTTCAGCCCTTTTATTTATATTTCACGTAGAGCATTTTAATTAGAGATTAATTAGGTCCAGCTCCTTTAAGGGTATGAACAAAAGGCACATTTTCTAACATGCAAATCACACAAATATACACAATGCATTCTTTCAGCCAAAATATTTTCATTAGTCTAATATGGCTTGAAATAGTAATTGAAAAGATAAACTGTAATACATCGTCACTTACGAGAGTGGATAAAAATATCGCTTGAAACGTTTTAATGCGATTTCGAGAATAAGGAACGTTAATCCTGCGAGACGTATTCCCACACAATTGAAATAATAAGAGCGGATTTGCTCCTTTGGGACACTCAAGTAACGATCTAGAGGCATATTTCACCCTTTATCCCAATTAAATGTTTATTCGCGGAATTAAAAATTAATCGGAAGCAAACGCACCCCACAGTCGATTTAATTTATTATAAATAAAATAATTATACACCAGCAAGAATTTTGCTTTATTTTATATATTCGTGTACTGTATACAATTGTTAATAATAAATATTGATGTAAAAATTGTGCGTGCGTGTATGTAACAATCTCCATTTGGTACATGTATTGCAGTTTTGTAATAAAAAGCAAGGGCTGATATATTTATGATACTTGTATTTCCCGGGATTAGCATTTAAAATAAAGTATGCAATGAATTAAAGGTTTATTTTATATATCGTGTATCCTAGAATTCCGTGCGGTTTCTTAATTATTTCGTTACCCAAAAATAGTAGTGCACATTTTAAACCTAAATTATTACTGTATTTCTTACATCATATTTCTAAATAATAAAAAAAACATGTGTTAACTAAAAACATGATCTAATAAATATCGCAGCAAAGTTGGGAATAAAATACTTGCAAAGAATGTAATAAAGTTTGTAAAACGAGACACCAGCTTGGCTAGTAGAAATCTAAAAGCGGATTCCACTCTATCCTTTAAATGCTAGATAACCTAGTTCAGCAAATTATTAGAATTTTTTTACTTTATGTGTGTTTCCGTCTTATATATCACTTATATTTTCCTCTTATAATCTTTAATTAAAAGTTTTTTGATATGCCTATTTTTTCGTGTTTAAAGGTTGAGTGGGTAGAAATGTAATATATTTTGTTAATATAAACTATTTCAAATAGTCCATGTTTTATAAAATTCTGTCTTAAGGTTTTGGTTTAATTTTTATTATTAACAAAATCAGCAACATTTTACTTTAAACAGATAAAATGGAGAACCAATTAAGCAACAACGGTTAAATTTGACTTGAGGCCTACCAATGCATACGTCCACGCAATGAAGTAATTTGAAGGCAAAATAATAATTAATAAAGAAACCATGATCAAATTAGGTGACTTTATTACCTAATTTGCTAATATTTTCTATATTAAATATGATTTTGCTTTCAAATTACTTCATTACGTAGATGTATGTATTGGTTAGCTACAACTCAAATTTAACTGTTGTTAATTAATTCGTTCTGCATTTAATCTGTTTGAAGTAAAATGTTGCTGACTTTGTTAATTATAAAAATGAAACCAAAATAGAAATACTTACAGATATTTATATAACAGATTTTAAATAAAAATAAACTATTTGAAATAGTTTATATTAACAAATATACTGGGTGGAAACTTTAACTGAAACAAATTCGGTATTTATGAAAACAATTCTTTTTTGTTATTTTAGTTTTTTATTGCGCACTTTTTAGCGTCTTTAAAAATAGTATGACGTCACGAGTCTTTCACGTATGACGTCATAGACATTTTTTAACCACCCCCATGCTGCTTTCAAATCAAAAATCAAAACTTAATTTATGCTCAAGAAAATAAGTATATACAAAAATTCAATACATAGAGAATGAAAACATGTCAAACAAAACAATTTGGATAATAGAAAATAAATACATTGAATTCAAAATAGCTTAAAAAGTAGTACAACTTAAACACAGCATAAAAGTGACAACTAAAAATGCGATTTTTTAGGAATTTTAAGCAATTTAAGGGGATTTACTTTCCCTTTGATTGGGTTGTAGCATAATCTCAGGTTTATTGAAAATGTACTTTTTTGTTGTTTTTACGGTTTTATACGAAATATTATTCCACTATCATAAACTCATGCAAAAAAATATTAGAAAGAAACCATTTTTTTTATTTCACTAAATTTGTAGCCCTTTTCATTCTCTTCACGACTGTATAAAAATATTTTGCTTTTTTTGTTTGTTTTTTTTTCAGAAAATGTTTTCTTTTTAACTTATTTAATGTATCACATGTTCAAATTCCACCAGAAATGTTTCAAAATATAAGGGATGGGTTTTATCACCGATTGGCTTTTTGCCAAGAGAGAAACAGTGCTCATTTGAACATTTGATACATTAAATAAGTTTATTAAAAAAAAATTAATTTCTTAAATAAAAAACAAAAAACAAAAATTTTTTACACAGTCGTAAAGAGAATAAAAAGGGCTACAAATTTAGTGAAATAAAAAAAAATTGTTTCCATTAAAAAAAATTGTCAAAAGACTAGTGATGTCATACTATTTTTAAAGACGCTAAAAAGTGCGCAATAAAAAACAAAAATCGAAGTGTCCGAGGATTTTTTTCTGGAACTTCACATTACATAAATACCGAATTTGTTCCAGTTAAAGTTTCCACCCTGTATATTCGTTTTTTTGAGCGGCCAATTTTAATGGATACCTTACCCAGTGGCGGCTCGTGGAACATGTTGATGGTAGATTTACTTACACAATACCCCCCCCCCCTTTTTTTGAAGAAACAAGAACCATTTATCTTGCTTTTCGCCAAAAAATCAAAAATTTGGAACAAAACAGCCGAAGATCTGAAATATTGGCAAAAAAATCAAAAAACCTGGTTTAAAAATAAAAATGCAGACCGAAAAATTGAAAATACATGCAAAAGAAAAATAATTTGCCATTTTCCGCCCCAAAAATAACTCTTTTTAGCTTAAAATAAGTTCCAGCGAGAAATTCGAAAATAATGGCAAAAATAAAAATCGATAGCCCCTTCACAGACAACGGAAAGCGGATGTATTTAGATGTTATTTCTGTGAATAAAGATGTTTGTATATATATAAATTTAAAAAAAATCGCAAGAAAATCTAAAATATGAGACAAAAAATAAAAAATTAAGAGCAAAAATATAAAATTCGTACCCAAAAATCAAAGCGGTAGACCAAAAAATCAAAATTTTTAACAAACAAATCGAAAATTTAAGTCGAAATAAAGAAAATTTCAGCCAAGAGACCAAAAATTGAAACCAATATAATCGAAAATACAAAATATAGGCCAAAAAAGTAAAATCCTACTATAGGGCCTATAAAGGTAAAAATTTAGACAAAACATCGAAAACTCTGGCGTAAAGATAAAAAATGCTGACCAAAAATCCAAAATTTCTACAAACCAATCGAATTTTTTCGTCAAATTTCGGCCAAAAGACCAAAAATTGAAACCAAGATGATCGAAAATACAAAATATAGGCCAAAAAGTAGAAACCTACCATAGGGCCTAAAAAGGTGAAAATTTAGACAAAACATCGAAAACTCGGGTGTAAAGATAAAAATGCTGACAAAACAATCAAAATTTCTACAAACCAATCCAATTTTTTCGTCAAAATAAAGAATATTTAGACCAAAAAATTAGAAAATTTACAATATAGCCTAAAACAGTGAAAATTTAGACAAAACATCGAAAACTCTGGCGTAAAGATAAAAAATGCTTGCCAAAAATACAAAATTTCTACAAACCAATCGAATTTTTTCGTCAAAATAAAGAATATTTAAACCAAAAAATACACAATCTACAATATAGCCTAAAACGGTCAAAATTTAGACAAAACATCGAAAACTCGGGCGGAAAGATAAAAATTGCTGACCAAAAATCGAAAATTTCTACAAAGCAATCGAATTTTTTCGTCAAAATAAAGAATATTTAGACCAAAAAATTAGAAAATCTACAATATAGCCTAAAACGGTGAAAATTTAGACGAAACATCGAGCGTAAAGATAAAAATTGCAGACAAAAAAATCGAAAATTTCTACAAACCTATCGAATATTTTGGTCAAAATAAAGAAAAATAAAAAAAAATATCGGAAATACAGAAATCTAAAATATGGGCCAAGAAATCAAGAATCCTGATCTAAAAATGAAATTGGTGATGTGGCCATCATGTTACTTTCTCCGACTTGATGGTATCATTTATATTTACGCTTTCATGGTTTATTTTCAATTTAAATCATATTTTATATGAACATCTAGTATTTTGTAGACTCAGATGAGAGTGACGTTTAAAACGTCAAAATTATGAAAGATGGAGAAATTACACTTCAAATTCAAAAACTCTGTTTACTTAAAAACTAAAGCGATTTAAAAAAAAAACTTATTTTCTATAAGTTGTTCATTTTGGCATTCTCTACAATTAAAATAAAATAATATAAAAAAAAAAATAAATAAATAAAAATAGATTTGCTGTAACTATTATCGTTTCATAATTATAAACCAAAAATAAAAAAAAAAAAAAATTTTTTTCTCGAATAACATTTTATGAAAAATATTTTCAAACAAAAGATGTTCATTTCTTAGTTGTCTTCATATTTATTTGAATGTTTTCGTAATATTTTTCATATTTAAAAAATTATTGGAAAAAAAAACAAAAAACGGTTGAAGTAAGCACCCACTTCCGGCGTATGGAATTTTACCAAAAGCTTTTCAGTTTTTCGGATTATCAAATAAGACTTATGTCTAAAGTTTCATGTTAATTGCTTTATTAATTTTTGAGATAGAGCGCGCACAGACATACAGACACAGACATACAGATATACAGACACACAGCCCCAGACACACAAACACACACACATACACAGACATAAAAAAAATCAGAAATTGTTGAAATGGCATCTAGGGACCCCAAAACGGATATTTCTGTAAAAAAAAAATTGAAAAAAATTTCTCAATCAAAAAAACTTCGTAACGGTAAAAGTAAAAAAACAGACAAAAATTCGAAAACTTAGGTAGAATCAAAATAATGTGCACTTTCAGCCGCTGAAAATAAGTTTCTGATAAGAAATTCGAAAATAATAAAAAAAAAATTAAGAAATTCACGAAAGAAAATCAATAATCAAAGTTAAAAAATGTAATACTGTAATGTATTAGCTCTTTTCTAATACAATCGTGGGTTAGGTAAAATAATACGTTGTTTGCGGTAACACAACTCAATCTATTCTGATTCTAAATTCAGCGATGTACAAGAATGTTCGAGAGCACACGTACAGATAATTGCACGAGGACGAACACTTTTTAGTGCTGCTCCGATGCCATCGATTATAAATGAATATTATAATTGTATTTTAATTCTATATATTACAACTACCACGTAGTCTCTATACCAACTGACATTATAATATCGACGAAACTTACATAAACACAAAGTACGTTTTCTGACAAAAGAATTCGTACTAAGCCTTTCGCTTCTCGGTCAAATGATATATTCACATGTAGATGGAGATATTTTTGCTGTTTTCAGGCCAATCACGCAAACGGTGCGGGTATCCGATAATATGACATTAAATTGTTAAAACCGTAGCCTGCGGTGACGGGAAAATTTAATAATTTGTTACGTGCGTGATCATCAACACCCATTCACCGCGTCTGGCTTGAATATTGATTTCCAGATAAATGATATTATGTAGATATACTAATGATAGTAATGATGGCCGGATGTAAAGGGGGAAATAACTTACCTACGACGTTAAGCTTGAACGCTTGACTAATCTTCGGCTCGGTGCTGACCTGACATTCGTATACACCGGAATCTCTTGTCTGAGGCGAAGTAACCTTCAAAGTCCATTCGTCCGAACCGTCTGTGTGGAGGCTCTGGAACCTTTGATCGTTCGTGTATGTCAGAATTCCCACTGTTAAGATATGCAGATCCCGCTTGCGGATCCATGACACCTAAAATTACGTATCGACCTTATTAATATCACATAGAAAGAAACGCCACTTCTTCACAAGCAATTAGCCACGAATGTGAAACAATACGACCAATTTAACAAGACCGTAAATAACGCAAGAAAACCCGCAAAATCAATTTACTTCTTTTGTAATGAATATTAAATGTTTACGTAAGCTATAAAAATCAACAATGAAGTAATTGCTTGGATATTTTTATTAATCATGTTAATACATTTTAAATAATTATATGTATGTAATTAATTTTATAATATTCGAATTATTTCTGTAGGTATATTAAACTTAATTATAAGACACAATGCCCTATCGCATGTTTACAATGTTGATCAAACGTTCTCGCATAGGCATTGCAATCATGGTCGACTTGTGTTTGTGGCAGTTTCCATAGCAACCGTAATTTTGTATAGAAGATGTTTAATCATATAAACATTGTAGAAACGTACATATTTAGCCACGGCACGTATTGTAAAATAACTTTAAACCTCATTGAATTAATTATTATAAAAATTTATTATTAACCCGGCGGTAACGAGATAGATTATAACAGTCGCAAACATCGCTTTACGGAAAATTAAAATGAGATCATTAAACAATTGATTTTATGGTGGATGCGCAGGGAAACGAAAATATTTTTTAGTTACGTATTCGGCAGCTTTCGATCTTAAGGAAATATTTTTTATTGTCGCGAATATTATTTATTTGAAAAATCTGAAAAATTTAGAAAAATCTGAAAAATTTAGAAAAATCTATAAAGATTTCAAAACTAATTTGTTACAACTTTTTTACTTATATCTTATGTTATGATAGTTTGTAAATCCATATTCTAATCCTTGAATCTCTTGAATTTAGATATAAAGAAAACACCTAACTTAATAATCATAATTATTTAAGTGTTGATAGTATATTAAAAAATGAAAAAAAATGAACCGCTGAATTCCTAATATCTGTATCCATAAGAAATTCAATAAATACATCTGTGATCATTTTAAATCGCGCGGGTAAATTGAGTTTCAAAAATATTCAATGTCCGAACTATCTCTTCTAAAGGGATCTTTACCCCGCAGTACAGATATTCCCATTTTCAAAGGCAGTCGCGGGGAGCATTACATATGAAAATAAAGCACGTTATTCCCTCGGGGAAGTGTTTGAAATTTAAAATCCCTCTCTATAATAAATCCAGCAAAATAAGCTGCCCTTGTTATCACATCTTAGGTAGAACTACAAATAATCAGCTTCCTCTCACTTAAGAGAGTTTTCAGGCAGGAACGGACACTATAATTCTCTATTCAGCCATCCGGCCAGCTTTACTTTATCTTTAACTAATATATTACCCCATTCATAGAACAGCGAAACGGATTTATTGGTGCGATCGATTCAAAATAATGAGGTGCGAGTAGTATTTAAATTGATATTACAAGCTTTCATAAAATACATGTTGCAAGCAGTTTTTGCGTCCGCTAGTGAGGCTATTTACAATATCGTACAGATGCTGTCACCTTTAAAGCAGAAAGTCAAATAAGCAAGTGCCATATCTCTGCAAGGCGAGGAAAGTTTACTTTTATAAGAGAAGGCTTTTATGCACACATTCAAAGGCAAATGCACTTGGCTCAATTTAAATTTCTCCAGTGTAAAGGTGCATAATTAATGAAATTCAATGCATATTTTGAAGCGATGACCTGAAATATTTTTACAAGTGTTTTATATTCATTAGAAATGATTATCTTAAATAATGGAATTTCAAGGTATAAAAACCATAACTGAAGAACTATTTCTTTTATTTTTTTTTTTATTTTTTTTAATTTTTTTAAATTTTTTTTTATAAGGAAGGATGGTTGACAGGAATTCGGGTTGAGGAAGCGCGGATAATTTGGGAATTGACGTAGCCAACTAGGGCATTCTGCCACAACCGATCATTTGTATAATAATCATTTATAATGATCAGGGGCGGCTCGTTATATAGAGTCAAGGAGCACTACCTGTTTCAAGCTCCGTAAGAATTTTTAATTAATTCTGCCGGCGCAAAAGGTGATCCCAGCAAAGTTAATGGTTTTATTTGAATTCTTTTTCAAATTAGTTTCTCATTTTTGACAATTTAAGCGAAAATAAAAAAAAATTGGAAAATTACTTTGAAGTGATTTTTGAGACTAATTTAAACCATTTTGTATGTATTTTCGATTTTTATTTGTCTAAATGTTTGATCACTTGGCCTAAATATTCTTTATTTTGACCTAAATTTTCGATTTCATTGTTTAAATTTTTGACTATTTGGTCCGTATTTTTGATTTTCCCGCCGAATTTTTATGTTTTAGATTTTTGACCTGTATTTTCTATTCTTTTGGGTCTAAATATTCTTTACTTTGACAAAAATTTTCGATTTATTTCTTAAAATTTTCGATTTTTTGGCCCGTATTCTTGATTTTTCGAGACGAATTTTTAGATTTTTGACCTGTATATTCGATTGTCTAAATTTTGATTATTTGGCCCAAATATTATTTATTTTGACCTAAATTTGCGATTTAATTGTTTAAATTTTCGACTCTTTGGCCCGCATTTTTGATTTTCCCGCCGAATTTTTATGTTTTAGATTTTTGACCTGTATTTTCTATTCTTTTGGGTCTAAATGTTTGATCTTTTGACCTAAATATTCTTTACTTTGACATAAATTTTCGATTAATTTATTAAAATTTTCGATTTTTTTGGTCCGTATTCTTGATTTTTCGAGACGAATTTTTAGATTTTTGACCTGTATATTCGATTTTTTTTTGTCTAAATCTTTGATTATTTGGCCCAAATATTATTTATTTTGACCTAAATTTTCGATTTAATTGGTAAAATTTTCGAATGTTTGGTCCGCATTTTTAATTTTTTAATTTTTGACCTGTATTTTCGATATTTTTGGTCAAAATATTTTATCTTTGAATTATAAATTTTTTTTTGGTATAAATTATTGATCTCTAAATATTCTTAATTTTGACCTAAATTTTCGATTTAATTGTTAAAATTTTTTATTCTTTGGTACGCATTTTTGATTTTTCGGGCCGAAATTTTAATTCTAGTATCAAATTTTTGATTTGATTTTGATTAAAATATCTATAACCTGAATTATTGATTTATATGCGAGATTTTTTCCGGTATTTTCGTGTTTTGTTTGTCGAAATTTTCGATTTTTTAGCCTGCATTTATTATTAATACGAATTATGGTTACAATAGAACAATTTCCCGATTCATGCGAGTTGCAAACGAGCTGTCATTACATCTAAACTTCGATTTATTTCATAAATCCCATGTGCAGTTTATGTCGCATCTAAAAAATATTAGACATTGTAAATAAATTTATGAGTTCGTGTATATGTTTGTATGTACTTGCGCCGATAGTATTAAATTAGTTTTAAGGTTATATTTTTCTATGATTATATTACTTTAATTTTATTATTATTTTTATAAAATGGATTTTCCGTAAATAAACATTATTATTATTATTATTATTATCTTTAGGACCGAATTTTCTATGCAATGTCTAAATTTTCGACTTTCTGGTCAACATTACAAATTTTTATTATTGTTTTTTAATCTTTTGACCTAATATTTTTTTTATTTTTCATTTTATTTCATTTCATTTATTTAATCCTACCTTACTTTTCGATTTTATTGTCAAAATTTTCGTCGGCATTTTTGATTTTTCGTTTAGTCTGCATTTATTATGTTTGGGCTCGAGTTTTCGATGTTTTTTCTAAATTTTTGACTTTTTGGCCAACATTGTAGATTTTTTCTTTTATCTTTTGCCCTTAAATTTTCTTTATTTGTCTGTTTAAATTTTTATTTTTATGCCAGAATTTTAGACATTTGTCTAAATTTTGGACTTTCTGGGCAACATTACAAATTTTTATTATTGTTTTTTAATCGTTTGACCTAAAATTTTCTTTATTTTTCATTTAATTTAATTTAATTTATTTAATCCTACCTAACTTTTCGATTTTATTGTCAAAATTTTCGATATTTTTGTCCGCATTTTTGATTTTTCGTTTAGTCTGCATTTATTATCTTTAGGCTCGAGTTTTCGTTGTTTTTTCAATTTTTTTTACTTTTTGGCCAAATTGTAGATTTTTTCTTTTAACTTTTGCCCCAAAATTTTCTTTATTTGTCTGTTAAAGTTTTTATTTTTATGCCAGAATTTTAGACATTTGGTCTAAATTTTGTATCGGTTTTTTTTAGATTTTTAGTCTATTTTTTATCCAATATTTTAGATTAGACATGGATTGTTGATTTCATTTCGTGAGTTAAAAAAAAAAAATAGCTATTATTTTCGAATTTCTGAAAAGAAACTTATTTTTGGGAAATTATTTTGCTTTTACCCAAGTTTTTAATTTTTAACACAGGATTCTTGTTTCTTTGGCCCATATTTTAGATTTCTGTATTTTCGATTTTTTGTTCCAATTCTTTGTATTTTTCTTTATTTTGACCAAAATATTCGATTGGTTTGTAGAAAGTTTCGATTTTTTTACTGCTATTTTTATCTTAATTTTCGAATTTCTGAAAAGAAACTTATTTTTGGCAAATTATTTTGCTTCTACCCAAGTTTTTAATTTTTAGATCAGGATTCTTGTTTCTTTGGCCCATATTTTAGATTTCTTTATTTTCGATTTTTTTGTTCCAATTCCTTTTATTTTTCTCTATTTTGACCAAAATATTCGATTGGTTTGTAGAAATTTTCGATTTTTTTTGACTGCAATTTTTATCTTTACTCCCGTTTTCGATGTTTTGTCTAAATTTTCACCTTTTTAGGCCCTGGAACTTATTTTAAGCTAAAAAAAAGAGGTATATTTGGGGCTGAAAATTATTTTTCTTTTGCTTGTATTTTCAATTTTTTGGTCTGCATTTTTATTTTTGAACTCGGATTTTAGATTTTTTGGGAAGATATTTTAGATCTTAGGCTGTTTTGTTCCAAATTTTTTATTTTTTTGCCAAAATATTCGATTGGTCTAGGAAGATAAATGGTTCTTTGTTTCTTCAAAAAAAGGGGGGGGGGATGTATTGTATAAGTGGCTCTAAACAAAATATTTGGTTAATAGTTTGATGTTTTTAATTTTATGCATATTTCTGAATTTTTATCATTTAATCCAGGGGTCTCCAAACTTTTTCCATCGCGGGCCATATATATAATTCTTAACAACCTAGTGGGCCAAGACATAATCAATTTTATAACTAATTTCAAAACCTATAACAAAAAATCGTTGTAGAATTTTAAAATGTGACATTTACGGAAAATGTAACTGATTGTCATGGGCCGTATTCGTTGAGGTCGCGGGCCGCATTTGGCCCGCGGGCCGCAGTTTGGAGACCCCTGATTTAATCGATAATATATTGTCACATCGATTCGCGTGCCCTCTAGTGGCACGCGTACCATAGGTTGCCGAGCGCTGGTTTGGAGTATAGATTGATGGTAACTTTAAAAGTAAAGATTATAGAATGATTCAGTTGTAAATAATAATTAAAATTCCACTTTAATTTTCATCTAATTTTGGAATTCGCAATGCAACCCGACTGCGAAGGTGGCATTGCTGTAGCCATTCCACTAACATCTCTTAGGGCTCCGTAATGAACATTTTATTTTATAGAGGCAAAATGTAATCTGTTCTTGTCGCTTTGCATTTTGCTGTCTCTGCCCTTTGCCGCCATTGCGATGTGTCAGATGCACCACCAAAAATGCAACCAGGCCACGCGATAATTAATTTCCAGTTATTGGAGACAAATTCATATCTGTTGGTGGCATCGGAATCCTACGATGATATTAAAAACCGGAAGCAACTTCATAAAACATTCATTATCCAGATCAACTAATTTGGAAAGCTAACAGCCACCGTGTATCATCATGTCGAAATTGGCTGCATATTTCAGACGTCGATTGGCGCAGGGAGAGAGAGAGAGAGAGAGGGGGGGGAGAGAGCGAACCGTAAATAACTGATATTAAATTGAAATTTCGACATAATGCATTAGAAATTGCACCAATTTATATAATAATAAATGGATTTGTGCGGGTTAATTTATGGCCTCCTTTTTCCCCTGCAGCCCGGCTTTAATTAAAATCAATTAAATTAATTAAGCTATTACAATTATTATCATATCAGTGCTTCCGCCGAAATAGCAAATCAGCAAGAAATGGGCATAATATTGGGAAATATCTATTCGGTCATATTAATGGAAATAATTACTAATTCAGGCAATAGATTCCGCCACTTTGGCGTTTCTACCTTTAACGGTGTTTGGAATATTTATATTTCCGTTTTACCATCAGCAATTAATTGCACTGATTGGTCTGTAGGTGTTCTGAAGGGGAAAAAATAATAATGTTTAAATTACTGAACATTTGCGAAAGCGAAGCAATGTTGGCCCGGATCTGAAGTTGGATGGGTATAACCTTCCCAAAATGTCGTGGCACATTGCGCAGTGAATATCTTAAATTTCAAGAGAGGGGACGCAGGAAACTCGTAATTATTTAGCGAGCGCCGCCGAGTGAACACAGAATTGGTCGCGAAGTGATGATTCATCTTTAATTCGGTGATACGGCTACGCGTACATTTTTTATCGAGTTCTCACTCTGCGCAAACTTCACCCACAGGTGTCACGACATTTTAGTGATGTGAGTGATGGTGGTAACAAGCTCATTTACACAAACCAACATAGCAATCGGAGGCTTATTAGGCTGAGTGTAACGACAAGTATTATTACTACTGATGAAAATGTGCTTTTTAGTATGAAGTACATCAAAGTAGTCTCTTTAAAAATTTGTTTATATAGCAAAAAAATTCACTGGTTTTTTCAAAATCTCATTAATAAAAAATATGCAGAAGATATCAGAAAAAAAAAATTATATCATAAAAAAAAAATCGTAGGAAGTCACATCAACATTAGCGAATGAATGCCGACATATTTTATGTCTTTTGTTGACTTTTCCTATGTATGTGCTTACTGTTTATATTTTGTAAAAGTGTGTAAATCCTTAGGAAATAAATATTATTATTAAGTTACCGGCGCATCCACCATAAGATCAATTAAAAAATAAGCTGTTTGTGACTATTATAAACAAACTCGTTACCTAAGGGTTAATTATGCATGTTTCCTCACTTTAGTAATAAGTTTGTAAAAGGTTAAAATAACATATAATTATATCGAAATTTCCTTGGAATTTGTGGCAAATAATTTCGGATTAATTAGTTATTCTACAAAAACAAAAATGATTAGAACGATATTACCAAATAACATACACATACGCCGTTAAATTTACAATTAATTGAATTTCAACTGTAATTATCATTTTTAATTGCTTGGACAAATATAATGCATTACGCAATTTAAACGTTCATTGCTAAATTGTAGTATATATATATAATTATACGTTATTATCTCTCTTGGCATGTTTTTTTTTTAAATACGTTCGCAAATATGTTTTCAATATAATTTATGTATTCATTTTCTGGCGGTTTGCATTTTGGACGTAATGCGATCTCCGTGTTTTGTAATTGTTTTTTTTTTTTTGAAGAGGAGGAATAAATCCGTATTACGAATATAGATCAATTCTGCTTGTATGGAGCTTAATATGGAACGTGATGACATCTAGAGACCTAACGTGACAAGAGAATTGTAAATAACTAGAGGAGGGTGATGGAGGATGTCAGGTTAAGATAACAGGTTTAATGATTCATATTCTGATATATGTGATTCGCTTGTATAAACAATAGAAATTGCAACAGTGGAACAATGGAAACAATGAAGGAAACTTATAAAACCCATACATGCTTCTTGGATTACGTTCTCATTTAGCACTCTGTGAAACATGTTGTAATATGTCATAAGAACAGTAAAAAACGAAAAAATGTTTTTTTTAATTAACTGAAAAAAACAATGTAAGGAATTTTTTGAGTGGATTCCTTCAATTTTTTTGAAAAAAACCTTTTGCAAAATTCTTTAAAATTAATGTTTTGAATGTATATTTTTCTAAAGTGCAATTTAGAAAGTAAATTCCTCGAATTGCAGTTTTTCGAAAATACATTCTTCGAAATTAAATTTTTCAAAAATACAGGAAGTGTAGTAGCATGATAAATTAAGGCAGTGGATATGTGGAGAAATTAAATTGAGTGGGATCGGGGTTGAAAATATCATGGCAAAATTTGTTATAAAGAAGAGGGGACAGCGGAGAGCCTTGCGGTACACCTTGCTGGAGAGAAAAAGGGTGGGAAAAAATACTTTACAGGAACGGTTAGAAAAGAATTCATGGACAAAAACGATAAGGTGATGGGGTATATTTAATGGGAAATATTTAAAAAGCAGACTTCGATGCCACACCGGGTCAGACGCTTTTTTGATGCCGAGGATTGCAATAGCGGATTTGTGGCCTTCGAGGTGCTTTGTTTGGACATTTTAGGTGAGGATGGTAAGCGGTAACACAGGGAGGAATGGAAGGATGTAAAGATTTTAGGATTTTTTCTTCAAGAAGGGATTCAAATAGTTTTCCTATTACTGGAAGAAGGGTAATACGGCGGTAGTTTGTCACGTACGAGGAAGTGTTGTCGGGTTTGGGAATACAGATAATTACGTCTTTCTTCCATTAATTTGAAAAATACTGGTTACGGTAGCAATAATTGAGGATTTTAAGGATAAATTGATGGATATTTACAGGACGCTTTTTAGGGATGTAGCGAGGAATCTTATCATGTCCAAGGGCAGATAAAAATGTATTACAGCACCGAAGAAAGAATACAAATAATTTATTGGTATAAGAGCAGAAACAGCACTCGAGGAGTTGCGTACTTCCATCCATCGGAACAATTTTTAATATTATCCATAATTTTGACAATACTAGCTGCGTCAGTAATTTTTATATCAAAAGGGTTGAAATAAGTTATATTTTAACGGAAGAGATGAAACTCAACATTTTATGTTACGTAGAACAGAACTCCATCTTTGAGTGATTGAAGCACAGTTTCAAATATGTTCAGCTTCCGTTTGTAAGACATTGAAAGAATTTAAATACAATGCTTACAAGTTTTCAAATCATCAGCAGTTATCAAATGAAAATAAATACAAACGAACAGAATTCTGTGAAACCGTATTTAATTTAATTCACCAAACATTATTCGTAATGTGTTATGTGTCACTGTCACATTTTTGTACTTGGTTGCATACAATTTCAATTAAATGTCATGCGTTGATGTGATTATTTTACGATTGAACATAAGCGTTAATAATAGTATGTTTTTTTTTTAGTTGGGCTGAGCCATTCAGTTACACACGGCTGTAATTTTGTATTATATATTTGTATAAACAATGGAATAAATGAAGAAATTAATAATGTCAGACAAATACGACAACCACGGACCCGAGCGAATATTTCTCGATCGCCGAAAAATCTTCCGTCCGGGATGGGAATCGAACTGACACGGCCGCAGTGTTAAAATAGAAGCCCTGTATATTACATTATCTACTTCTACATATTTTCCATATTTTAATGTTTTACATAAATGTACATACCTTACCGATTTATTAATAGTCTTAGATTTCATTTTATTTTATTTGATCCGTGTAACACCCGTTGCGACCAACACAAATAAACGATAAATATTTCCCAATGTTCAATTATGAATAAAATAATTTATGGCTTGGGGTAGTTTTGAGAAATTTTCTAATTCCCCCTCACGTAAATTATGTTTTATGTAGTCGTTGTGGTAGCAATTTCAATTTAAAATTGGCGGAAATGGGGGAGTATAAGCTAAGAGGTAAATCACCCTTTGTTAAGAATTTGTATTTTTGCTATTCTTTTGTGCGGTGGCTATCCCGAAATGTAATTTAGCCGAAGTGAACATTGCAGAATGGGATATTTAAGAATACATTTCTCTATTCTACGCCATAAAGGGAGGAATAACTAAGGTTTTGTGATAAGGCGACACATTCCTTATCTGTCCGAGGGAAGGATCGCGATATCAAACCTGTCGATTTATTGCTTAAGGGCAAGGGTACTCGAAAAGAAAAATTATTTCTAAAATTGCGAGCGGCGTAAAAATTTATGACACTTGTATCCATTAGAAGGGAAATAATAATCGGTTTTTTGCGCCGGTTGCGCTGATGTTGCATATTTGCATGAATTCATTTACGTATTTGTTAATGTATACGTTCGCTGTAATAAATAAATTTTGCCCTGCAGTACTGAAATATGCAAATTGTGATTTTTGAACTGCGGATATATTAATTAAAAGTCGAGTTCTAATTGAATTTTATATTTTCTATGTCTATTTCGTTCAAATAAAAGAAAAGAAATTTAGCTTCTCTTGTCCTGTCGTATATATTCTACTCCATTCGCATGTTCCCCAACAAACAAGATAACTGAAAATAGGTTAACATTCCCAAGTTGTTCAATCTGATCCTCTCTATATTAGAGATAGGGGTGTGAACAATAGACACACTCTATTACAAAATATCCACTATCGCAAAGTGTATTTGCATATACTCATTCCCAATCGATTTCGGATTATATCGACTGTCTCTTAAGACGTGCAATACTCTTACTTCTACTCATTATCTGCCGTTACGAATATTATAAATTGCAACAGAGTGAAATTACAAAGAAAATTTTTAAAAGCTGTGCTGTATAAAAAAACTGCTTTGATGTATCACAAACTAGAAATCAATACTTAGTATATGATAGTAGCCACGTTTTTATAAAATAGCATGCCCCTATAATTCAATCACTAAATTACAATTTCCTCAAGCTTCAAAACATTTAAGCAGGGTTCCGTACTGTCTACTATTTGTATAGAATAATACGCAAATGTTACGCAATAACCTTGTACTTCAAAGCCTAGTCTACCACAAATATTTGTATTAACTAGATCATAAGGAATTATACAAGGCTAGTCGAACAAATAAATTATACTGGGCAATACTTTTCCCTGCTCTTTTAATTATTATTTTAATCACGTCCGACAGTCACGTGCTTCCTTAGTCGTGAACGATGGTATCAGCTATTTGGTCATCGCCGAATCGCATGTCGGATATTAATCTAATCGGGGATAACTTATAATTTATGTAATGAATCGAGCGTGTTTTATGATTTTATTAAAGATTATCAGACCTATCGCCGATGATATTTTACCAAATACCATTATTTACACGTCCGAAATGGGAACGTTGATTATGTCAGTAACGAAATAAATGAAGATGACTCAATAATTATTTAATTAACTTATCAGATTTTTATTACATCAATTTACTTAAATAGCTAGATATATATATATATATATATATATATATATATACAGTATGTTTTTTTTTATCGTGGGCCATAGGATTTTACATGCTAAAAATTATACCTCGTGTAAATGTGTATATTTTATCATATAATTTTGAAGCACATTTTAGTTGATAATATAAATCAATTATTTTTTTACATGATGCGCTTAATTATAATCATTTAAACATGTTTTATTCAATTAAAAAGTTTATGTTTTTCTTTACGGAATTTGTTTTACAGTTTTTAGTACATGTTCAGTTTAAACATTCATATTTATTTATTTATTTATTTATTAACGCAACTGCATTTACATGTATATAATAAAAATAGAACAATGACAAATTACAAACATTTTAAAATATAACAAAATCAAACAGTAAAAGAAAAAAAAAAAATATATATATATATATATAAGTACATACTAACATGTGCATAAATTCCAATAAATATAATACAATTAATTAAGTGCTCTTAATGTTATATTACAATTTAATATTTTCATTAATAGCAAATAATAAATACTGGGACTGCTTAATGCCGGTACATATGGGCTGTATGCAAACTAATATGTATATCATTTAAGAAATGGCATTCATCGAAATTACCAGCTAAAATGTGAACTCAATGGAACATTTGAGGAATGCCTCTGGGACTCCTGATTGGTTGGAATCGACCAGGTGTTCATCACAACTCGCTTCATGCGCTGCCACTCTGTTGAAATATTTTAGCTTTAAGTCTCTAAACAAGACATTTGTGTCGTGTTTAGTAGATTTGACTAGATCTTCAGGTGATTCTTAACGGATTATTTAAAGAGGGTTTAATGCCCCTCCGATAGTTTATTTTTACCAAATATCATTTGTAATTTAAGTTTTCAGAGTTTTCAATTTGTTCCAGCTGTGGTATGTCAATTTTTTTGCAGTATGTCAAAAATAGAGTAATTCTGGATAGATTTTGACATTTTAAAGCTAATTGCGGAAGAGACAAATTTTTGGCAATATATTTTTTTTTTAAATTTTTTTCTTGCATTCAGGTTTTGGGTTAATTTTGTTGGGGAATGTTAAAAATCGGTTCATTCTAGATGTATCTTAAAATTTTGATTGATTTCGATTAGATGTATCTTGAAACTTTTAAGGTAATTCCAGCAGAGATGAATTTTTACTAATTTTTCTAATCACCGAATGTAATTTTCTTTTCTTAAACTTAAGTTTTGAGAGTTGTTTATTTATTTCCAGCTGCAATATGTCAATTTTTACGAGTATATCAACAATAGATACATTCTGGATGGATCTTGACATATTAAAGCCAATTATTTTTGACAATTTTTTTTTATTGCATTCAAGTTATGGCTTAGGTTTTTTAAAGAAATGTTAAAAATTGGTTTATTCTAGATGTATCGTAAAATTTTGAAGCTAATTCCAGCAGAGATGATTTTTTTACAATTTTTCTAATCGCCGAATATAATTTTCTTTTTTGTAATTTAAGTTTTCTGTGTTTTCAATTTGTTTCCATCTGTGGTATGTCAATTTTTTTGCAGTATGTCAAAAATAGGGTAATTCTGGATTGATTTTGACATTTTGAAGCAAATTGCGGATGAGACAAATTTTTGGCAACATATTTTATCGCCAAATGTAATTTCTTTTCTTGCATTTAAGTTTTGGGTTAATTTTGTTGGAGAATCTTAAAAATCGGTTCATTCTAGATGTATCTTGAAATTTTGAAGCTAATTCCAGCAAAGATAAATTTTTTTCAATTTTTTTTAATCGATTAATGTAATTTTCTTTTCTGTAATTTAAGTTTTGAAAGTTTTCAATTAGTTTTCAGCTGTAATATGCTAATTTTTTAGCAGTATATCAAAAATAGGTTCATTCTGGATGGATTTTGAAATTTTGAAGCTAATTCCAATAGAAATGAATTTTTTACAATTTTTCTAAAAGTCGAATGAAATTTTCTCTTCTGTAATTTAAGTTTTGAGACTTGTCAATTTGTTTCCAGCTGTGATATGTTAATTTTTTTAGCAGTATGTTGAAAATAGGTTCATTCTGGATGGATTTTGAAATTTTGAAGCTAATTCCAATAGAGATGATTTTTTTACATTTTTTCTAAAAGTCGAATGTAATTTTCTTTTCTGTAATTTAAATTTTGAGAGTTTTCAATTTGTTTCCAGCAGTATTATGTCAATTTTTTTAGCAGTATGTTGAAAATAGGTTCATTATGGATGGATTTTCAAATTTTGAAGGAAATTCAAATAGAAATAAATTTCTTACAATTTTTCTAAAAGCTGAATGAATTTTTTTTTCTGTAATTTAAGTTTTGAGAGTCGTCAATTTGTTTCCAGCTGTGGTATGTTAATTTTTTTAGCAGTATATTAAAAATAGGTTTATTTCGGATGGATTTTGAAATTTTGAAGCTAATTCCAATAGAAATGAATTTTTTACAATTTTTCTAAAAGTCGAATGTAATTTTCTTTCCTGTAATGTAAGTTTTGAGAGTTATTAATTTGTTTACAGCTGTAGTATGGCAATTTTTTAGCAGTATATTAAAAATAGGTTCATCCTGGATGGATTTTAAAATTTTGAAGCTAATTTCAATAGAGATGAATTTTTACAATGTTCTTAAAGTCGAATGTATTTTTTTTCTTGCATTTAAGTTTTGGGTTAATTTTGTTGAGGAATGTTAAAAATCGATTCATTCTAGATGTATCTTGAAATTTTAAAGCCAATTCCAGCAAAGATAAATTTTTAACAAATTTTTTAATCGATGAATGTAACTTTCCTTTCTGTAATTTAAGTTTTAAAAGTTTTTAATTAGTTTTCAGCTGTAATGTGCTAATTTTTTAGCAGTATATTAAAAATAGGTTCATTTTGGATGGATTTTGAAATTTGGAAGCTAATTCCAATAGAAATTAATTTTTTACAATTTTTTTTAAAGTTGAATGAAATTTTTTTTTCTGTAATTTAAGTTTTGAGAGTCGTCAATTTGTTTCCAGCTGTGGTATGTCAATTTCTTTTAGCAATATATTGAAAATAGGTTCATTCTGGACGGATTTTGAAACTTTGAAGCTAATTCCAAAAGAGATGAGTTTTTTACAATTTTTCTAAAAGCTGAATGTAATTTTTTTCTGTAATTTAAATTTTGAGAGTTGTTTACATGTAGTATGGCAATTATTTTAAAATACATTTAACATTTAACATTTTAGCAGTATGTTGAAAATAGGTTCATTCTTGATGTATTTTGAAATTTTGAAGCTAATTCCAATCGAAATGAATTTTTTACAATTTTTCTGAAAGGCGAATGTAATTTTCTTTTCTGTAATTTAAGTTTTGGGAGTTGTAAATTTGTTTATAACTGTAGTATGTCAATTTTTTTAGCGGTGTGTTGAAACTAGGTTCATTCTGGATGGATTTTGATATTTTGAAGCTAATTCCGGAAGAGATTCATTCATGTTATATTAACAAAATATACTGGAGATAAGCATCAAATATAAAAGATCTGATGAGAGGCTGAAAGACCTCTGGTTGATTGCCTGTTGAGGTCATTTATAAAAGTATCTTAATTAATGAAATGTCTCCATTTCTCAACATGAGATTGTAGTATATATTCTGGCAGCAAAGTTTTCAAATCGAATGTTTCAATTTAACAAATACCACTAATTACATATAATATAAATTGCTACAGATTAATATCCAATTACCAGAAAGACTTATTCTATGAATTTAATGTAATATAATAAAAATGCTCGACACTATTAATTCGTAACAAATTCTGAATATGAAAACATTTTTTTTATATACGGAAACCAGCCTTCTAAGCGTTTAAATAGCCGTCGATCTATCGTCGATTTACGAAACGACATCAAATAATACATTTGAGCATGTCAGACGTCATAAGCAGAAACATAATATTGATATTATATAAACTTATTCCGTCATATAATAAGATTTCATATTGCAAAGCTGTTGTATACACAGAAGGGATATTTTCAAGCAGAACCGTTCTCAAAATTAATTAATCTGTGTTGGGGAAAATTATACAATTGTCCGAGGATAGAGTAATACACGTTCCCGAATAATGTTCTATGTTTCCACCGAAACTTTACACTTTCGTATATCTAAGGACCGTAAAATGCTCGCGTATTTGGCTCTTATAAAATATCTCTACACAATGTACATTGTATTGTCATTTAAACAAAGCTTTATTTTATTTTTAGTTTTATAGTAAAACATCTTACTATATTATTTTTATGCAAAAAAAAAACGTTAAATAATTTTCCGGTTTGAATGATTATATAATTACATAACTTGCAATACTTAATTAGTTAGTTAATTAAAAATTTAAGTGTTGACTTATAATTTCCATTCACTTAAAATAACTAAGAGTAGGTTATTCTTTCAACTCTAATTGCTAGGATTAACGTGAGAATAATTAAAATTATAATGACTCATTGACTGCAGCAGTTGAGCTAGAAAAAACTCTTGAAACGCTTCCTATTGAATAATTAGCAACGTCGTATTTCTTTAATGGGATGCAGTGTTTTTAAAAATATAAAGTTAGAATTATTTCATCGAGTTTAATTAGTGGCTGTCCTACAAGGGAAACTTGGATTAAAGCAAAAATTACTTTAGTGTGGCGGCGCCGGGCAGCGCGGCTCGTTACCAATATAATTGCATTTGAAATACTACACAGTACGAAACTTAATTTCAGTTTTGTAAGCTTAATAACCACATTATTATTTTATCACGTGGCGCGGAAAAAAAATTGATATTTGTGGGGTTTCTTCGTTTTTCATTTTCGTGTCTGTTCTAAATGTAAGCCGCACTGTGAGGGCTGTTCGTCTTATCAAACACACACGTCTAATCTATATAAAGTATTTTTGTGCGGTGGATGTGATAAGGGATGTTCGGGTGTGTGGGGGGAGGGCGAGGAGGTTACTCACAGCACGGTCCCCGAGGTTGCGCACGCGGCAGTGGAGATGAGCTGTTTGTCCGACGGTTGTGGTAACTTCCCTTCTTGTGGAGTTGTCGAAGTAGGGCTGTGAGAAGGGTTGTTCCCAGTAAGCATTGTGTTCTGAACCTCCTTGGACTCGTCCTGAAACATAATACACCCTTAATATTTATCATGTCTCTTGAACATATGTATATTATTGCTGACGTTTACTTCTAGAAGAGTTTCATCTTACATTTCTTATTAGAATAAACATAATTTACAATTTATGTCAATTAGGTTTAATTGTGTAATGTGATCAAATTACTGAAGGATTGTAAGGTAATAAAATATCCTTATTGAGACTGAAACTATAAACACTACAACAACTGTGTTCGATGTCAATGAATAATTTTAACAACCGTAATATAAACGAGCAATTTTACTACCAAATAAAATTCCTTCATTTTTTAATAGTAATATTATTTGTAATATATATTTAATTTATTATCATATGCTGCAAATAGCCTTTCGGCCTCCTAAAATTTAATAGTCACTTATGTTTTTATTTATTAAATATTTGACTATTGGTTGTATTTTTAAGAGAAGGTGTGGATTATTTTAATTAACAAATTAAATGGTGAAAAATATCATTTTTAACTGTAGAAAATATCATTCTTTACTAGTTAAATGCCGTTTTCAATAGCCGAAAAAACGACATTTTTGGTTGTGTTACAAAGTCAATTTTGAGTTGAATAAATGTAATTTACACATTTAAAAATGTTACTTTTTGTTTATATTACTTTTTGTTTATAAAAAAGTAACAATGGACCATAGAAAAATGTCCTGTTAAATATTTTTAAATGTCCCTTTTAGTATTTTTAAAACACCATTCTCAACATTCGAAAAATGTTTGATGGTGAATTTTTTTGGTGGTAGAAAAATTTATGACCGTTGAAAAGCGTCAGTCGAAATATCATTATCGGTAGATTTCAAAGGTTATTTTTGATAGATAAAAAATGCAATATGCGATTGCAAAAATATAATTGAATGTAAAAATGTTATTTTTGATCGTAGAAAAAGTCATTTCGACTGTCCAATAAAGTCCAGTTTGACAACTAAAAAAATGTAAATTTTGACTGATTTTGACTGCGAAAAATAACATTTTTGACTGCAAAATGTCATCTTGACGGTCCAATAAAGTCAAATTTGACAGTTAAAAAATATAAATTTTGACTGTAAAAGTAGCATTTTTGACTGTGAAAATGGCATTTTCGACAGTGGAATGTCATTTTTGACTTTGAAAACCTGTCATTTTTTACTAAGGACATATTTCAATTTTGACAGTGAAAATAATGTTGTTTTTGGCTGTTAAAAAGCATCACCTCTGACTGTTAAAAAGGTTAATTTTTGACAGTTATAAATATCATTTTTGACAGTTGAAATATCATTGTCAGTAGATTTTAAATGTCATTTTTGATAGATAAAAAATGCAATATTTGATTGCGAAAAATTGAATTGAATGTAAAAAATGTCATTTTTGATCGCAGACAAAGTCATTTTGGCTGTCTAATAAAGTGCAGTTTTACAGTTAAAAAAATTTAAAATTTGACCCTTTTTAGACTGTGAAAAATATCAATTTTGACTTTGAAAACCTGTTATTTTCGGATGTGGACAAATGTAAATTTTAACAGTCAAAAAGTGTTGTTTTTAGTGGTTAAAAATATTATATTTGACAGTTAAACGACATTTTTAACTGCACAATGCCATTTCTGACTGTGAAAACCTGTAATTTTTCGCTGTGGATAAATTTTAACTTTGACAGTCAAAATAATTTTGTTTTTGGCTGTTAAAAAGTATCACTTCCGACTATTAAAAAATATCATTTTTGGCCATCACCATTTCAGCATCATTTTGATTTGCCCACTGTAATGACTTATACAGTCAAACGGATTGGGTACGTCAAACTACAATTTTTGACAGTCGAAATATTATTGTCAGTAGATTTTTAATGTCGTTTTCGACAACAAATGCAATATTTGATTGCTTAAAATATAATTGTTTTAAAAATATCATTTTTGATCGTTGAAAAAGTCATGTTCAATAAAGACCAGTTTGACAGTTGAAAACATGTAATTTTTGACCGCGTTTGACTGTGAAAAAATGCATTTTTGAATTTCGAAAAATAAAATTTTCCGTGGAAAATGACAATTTTGACTGCGGAATGCCATTTTTGACTTTGAAAAACCGTCATTTTTGACTATGGACAAATTTCAGTTTTGACAGTCACAGAAGAATTGAAATATTATATTCGACAGTTGAATGTAATTTTTGACTGCGGAATGCAGTGACGGTTCGCGGGGTTTTTTCTGGTACGGTCGAGGAACAAGAGGTGGTAATACAGATAGGTAGGGTCAGTTGCAGAGACGGCTGGCTGCATGACCGCACCTATCTGTATTACCACCTCTTGTTCCTCGGCCGTACCAGAAAAAAACCCGCGAACCGTCACTGGCGGAATGCCATTTTTGAGTGTGAAAACCTGTCATTTTTCCCTGTGGAAATTTTAATTTTGACAGTCACAGAAGTATTGAAATATTATATTTGACAGTTGAATGTCATTTTTGACTGCGGAATGCCATTTTTGAGTGTGAAAACCTTTCATTTTCCCCTGTGGACAAATTTTAATTTTTACAGTCAAAGTAATGTTATTTTTGGGTGTTAAAAAGTATCACTTCTGACTGTTAAAAGCGAATGTTTTTGACAGTTATAAATATCATTTTTGACAGTCGAAATTTCATTGTCAGTAGAGTTAAAATATCATTTTTGATAGATAAAAAATGCAACATTTGATTGCTAAAAATATAATTGACTAGAAAATGTCATTTTTGACAGTAGAGAATGTCATTTTAATTGTCCAATAAAGACCAGTTTGACAGTTGACAAAATATAATTTTTGGCCGCTTTTGACTGTTATATTATCATTTTTGACAGTCGAAATATCATTGTCAGTAGAGTTAAAATTTAATTTTTGATAGATAAAAATGCAATATTTAATTGCTAAAATTATAATTGACTAGAAAATGTCATTTTTGACCGCTGAGAAAGTCATTTTAACTGTCCAATAAAGATCAGTTTGACAGTTGAAAAAAATAATTTTTGACTGCTTTTTACCGTAAAAAATTGCATTTTCGACAGTGAAAAAATTGCATTTTCGACGGCGAAAGTTTGACAGTCAATAGAGTGTTGTTTCTTGTTTCTGCCTGTTAAAAAATATTATATTTGACAGTTGAATGTAATTTTTGACTGAGGACTGTCATTTTTGACTGTGTACAAATTTTGAGTTTGACAGTCAAAGAATGTTGTTTTTGGCTATTAAAAATGTTATATTTGAGAGTTGAATGGCAATTTTGACTGAAAATTTGTGGCTGTGAACAAGTTACAGTTTTTTGGCTGTTAAAAATGTTATATTTAACAGTTGAAAATGTGCTAATTGACAGTTGTGAATGTGGTTTTTTGTAGTTTTAAAATGCCACTTCTGACGGCGGAATAAATGTGATGTTTGACTGTGGAAGATTTTGTTGAGGGCTTCGAAAAATGCCATTTTTGGCAGTTGTCAAATGTCATTTCTGACTGTTGAAAAGTGTAATTTTTGATAGTAGAAATATGTAATTTTTGACTGTTGACAAAAATATCTGACTGTTGAAAAATATAATTTTTGAGTTATAAACTTTGTTTTTAATAGTTTTAAACTGCCATTTTTGACAGATGACAAATTGTAGTTTTTGAAGGCCTAAATCGTAATTTTTAGCTCTTTAAAAAAACTGTTCAAAATATAATGTATGTCGCTTGAAATGTCTCTTGGCAGTAAAGTAATTGTAATAACATGTTAAAACTATGTTATTTTTCGAGTGCCGAATAAACGAAATTTTTGACAGATAAGAGGGTCATTATTTACTCTTTAAGGTGCAATTTTCGACAGTCGAAAAATGTTGTTTTTGGCTGTTCATTTTGACGGTTGTAAATGTCATTTTTGACGGTTGTAAATGTCATTTTTGACGGTTGTAAATGTCATTTTTGACGGCTGTAAATGTCATTTTTGACGGTTGTAAATTTCATTTTGACGGTTGTAAATGTCATTTTTGACGGTGGTAAATGTCATTTTGACGATTGTAAATGTCATTTTTGACGGTTGTAAATGTCATTTTTGACGGTTTTAAATGTCATTTTTGATAGTTGTAAATGTCATTATTGACAGTCAAAATGTCGATGTTAGTCATTTTAATGTTATTTTTGATAGTTGAAAAACTGTTATATTCGATTGCTAATAATGCAATATTTGACTCTTGAAGTTTTGAATTATAAATTTTGTTTTTAATAGTTTTAAAATGCCATTATTGACAGACGAAAAATTGCAGTTTTTGAAAGCTTAAATTCTGCCTTCAAGATGTGTGACTTACAGAATTATTCATATTATTTTTAAGTAGCACCATATAAAATTAATGAATAATTTGTAAAGCATCAATATTAAATTTGGTAAATTACATTCTATATTAGCATATACATGAAGAAAATTATACAGTTACATTTTTAAATAGTAACATTGACATGTTTTTCTTTTTTTTATGCTGAATATGAAATATGAAATATGAAATATGAAATGATTAATTTTAATAAGTTTTTGAAGAACGACCCATTTTTACACCGACCGCATTGTTTCCCGGAATAAAAATGACGCCCGGGTTATCCCTCTCTTGATAACAGATTGAAATATGTTCTGCCATGATATACATGTATGAGAGCATTCATGGGGAATTAGAGTTGAGGAGAAACCCCCAAGGCAATTTTCTTATGAGTTTCAATCTGGCTTATCTAGACTTGAAAATAAAGTGACCAAAGGGATATTCGGGTCATCGCAACACTGGGCCGCTTCAGTATAATTAAGGACAATCATGTTGGCTCGGAATTTATTGCTTCCAGTAAGATTTCCAATTTTTTTTTACGTCCCGTATTCCGCCACTAAATGGATTCGAAACGCATTATATTCGCCGCAGGAATGTATTATTTATACATGCATCAGGTGTGCACACAAACAAGTAAATTATTTATTAGACAAGTTATTAATATCGTATGCAAAGCGTTTTTTTTTGTAATAAATATTATGCTTGAAATAAAATATGTTAAAATATACTATTACTACAGAACTGGCTGTCGCAAATCTGGAAGATGTATAGTTACAAGTAAAATGAATAGAATTTGTCGCGGTTATAGAACCAAAATGTATATAATGTTGACATATTTAATCCATTATTCACTGTATTTAAAAAAAGATCTTATGGAATGCATGAAATTATCGACTTTGTCTTTTGTCTCTTTACGTTTGTACCATTTACTACATTTGTATATATGCTTGTAGCCCTGTTAATGGACTTTGAGTCTGTTAGGTTTATGAAGAATAAATAAATAAATAAATTCAATAAAATAAAAATTCCCTGACTTCTTGTAAAAAATACAATAAAATAAGATATACGATACTTTTCTAAAATTTAAGAGTCTCTAAGAGACTACAATTAATTACCGAAACAACTACTTTCTTGGCTAGTACCACGACGAATATTGAATGATACAGTAATTGTAGTCTCTTAGCGAACCTTAAATTGCAGAAGACGAAAAGTATTGTATTTCTCATTTTATTAAATAAATAAACCCTTTGTTCGTTGAAAGCACATGGTTGAAAAACTCGTAGCGCTTGTCCCGACAAAAATCTCAACAGCGCAAACGCGTTGCTTGGGACTCAAAGGGTTAAATGCTGCGGTAAAGCGTTAATGTTCTTAAATCAACAAATAGCTGATCCGCTGCAACATAACATTGCATTGGAATAATAAAAATCAATTAATAAAAAAACAACCCGGCCGCACTATTTTTGCGATAGAATACAACAGATGATTAAAAAGCAGATTTTACACACGCAACATGTGCATTTTCAATCTAAAACCATGATAGGCCGTTATTATGTGTTTTTGTTTCATTTTAAATTCCCTACTGCAAAATTTGGGCTGTCAAATTGCAGAGTTTAAAACGAGCGATGAACTTTACATTTTACATTTTACATGAGAATTTACGACTTCGTCATCAATTAAATTGCCAAAATTTGATTTATATAATTATTTCATGCAGATGGAATTAATCCTAAAGTATGATTTTTCTTGATTTGCGTTGAAAACTACGATATGCTAATGATTTTTTAAGTTATAGTTTATTTAAACATTGCAACGTTTTCCAGTGGCATCTATAGTTTAGACGCAATGTTTAAAATTTATCATAATTTTATTTTAGAAACTAGTCTTTGAAACTTTAATTACTTTTTAAAAACTAAGCAATTTATGTTCGTATTTCATTTAAACTGCAATTTAATTAGGCAAATAATTAGCAGTGGAGTTTCTCCGCACCTGTAAATTGAAGCAATATTTTTTTTACACAACAAAAGGCCGCCCGTAGTGTCCGAGCACACAAAGAGCACTGCCCCTAAAATAAACGCGCACCCTGCCACTCCGTAACAACGTTCGATGATTACAAGAAATTGAAAAAATTACGTTTTTGCGACACGGTAACTCATTTTCTATTTTTTTCTTTCAACCCGGTTTTGAGTATATGCGAAAATTATGTGATTAAGTTGTTTGTAAGCCGGAATATGGATATACAATTACTTTTTATATTTGGGTTATAAAAGTTATTTAAATATTCATAGAAATAAAAATAAATCGTACCACAGCTATCATTTTTATTATAGTTATAAAAATATTCATTTGGGAAAAAGATCTGTATGAAAACTAATGCTGCGGCCCGGACTATTTTCGTTGAAAAATATACGAATTGGAATGGTGATGCTTGTTAGAGCGGGTAATAATCCCAAAAGGCGATAAATTGCTAGATACTCCTGAGAAGCCGATTATAGCCATATCCCCAGAGTGGCGTAGCGCCTCTTATTATGTTTACTTCCACTCATATGATGTTTTAATTTATTAATGCGATCATTACTTATATTTACAAAGTATGAGACGTCGATTGCGTATTAATACCAATTACGAACAGTTTATCGCATTAATAATTATTTAAAAATAGGCTCTACACTACAAGTAGACTCCCGATTTTTTATTTTTGGCATTATTTATGAATTTATGTAATGTGTTGTTAGTTTTAAAGGCTTCCGAAATGTTGTGTGTTTTTAATTCATTTTTCATTGCGTTAGAAGGCGGTCAAGATAAGATAATGAATGATAATTCATTTCTGGTTTACTATTATTTGAAGGGAAAATTAAATTGGTTATTTTTTGTAATCTAAAATGTAGGACAAAAAAATCAAAAAATTTGGCCAAATTTGGAAATATTGAAAATATTAACAAACTAATAAAAAATGTAGGCCAAAATAAAGAATTATTGATTTGTATGCGAGAATTTTCAAGTTTTGTTTGTTGTAAATTATGCAATAATTTTTCTTTTATTAAGTTTTTTGGTTATTTTTAGACTAGGATTTTTATATTTTTTCGCAAATATTTTAAATCTTCGGCTATTTTGTTCCAAATTTTTGATTTTTGGCCAAAATATTCGATTTGTTTGTTGAAATTTTGGATTTTTTAGTCTGCATTTTTCATCTTTAGGCCCGAGTTTTCGATGTTTTGTCTAAATTTAGGTCAATAGGTCAAAAACTCAGGACCCAAAAATAAGAAATGTAAACCAAGAAATCCAAAATTTCAACAAACGAATCAAATATTTTGGTCAAAACATCAAAAATTCGGAACAAAATAGCCGAAGATCTAATATATCGGCAAAGAAAAATAAAAAATCCTGGTCTAAGAATAAAAATTGAGACCAAATACTTGAAAATAATAATTTACATAATTTAATAGCCAAAAAAATCAAAAATTTGGAACAAAACAGCCAAAGATCTAAAATATCGGTCAAAAATCAAAAATCCTGGTTTAAAAATAACTCTTTTTAGCTTAAAATAAGTTCCGACGAGAAATTCAAAAATAATAGCGAATTTTTTTTTAATCACACAATAAAATCATTAATTCAAGTTAAGAAAGTCTAAAATTTGGGACAAAAAATCAAAAATTTGGAACTATATAGCCGAAGATCTAAAATATGTGCGAAAAAAATCAAAAATCCTGGTCTGAAAATAAAAATGCAGACCAAAAACTTAAAAATATAGGCAAAAGAAAAATAATTTGCATAATTTAATAGCCAAAAAAATCAAAAATTTCTAACAGAATACCCAAAGATCTAAAATATCGGTAAAAAAAAATTCTGGTTAAAAAATAACTCTATTTAGCTCAAAATAAGTTCCGACGAGAAATTCGAAAATAATAGCGAATTATTTTTTTAAAACACACAATAAAATCATCAATTCAAGTTAAGAAAATCTAAAATTTGGGACAAAAAATAAAAAATTTGGAACAAAATAGCCGAAGATCTAAAATATCGGCGAAAAAAATCAAAAATCCTGGTCTAAAAATAAAAATGCAGACCAAAAACTTGAAAATATAGGCAAAAGAAAAATAATTTGCATAATTTAATAGCCAAAATAATTAAAAATTTGGAACAAAACAGCCAAAGATCTAAAATATCGGTCAAAAATCAAAAATCCTGGTTTAAAAATAACTCTTTTTAGCTTAAAATAAGTTCCGACGAGAAATTCGAAAATTTTAAAAATCACACAATAATATCATTCATTCAACTTAAGAAAATCTAAAATCTGGGACAAAAAATCTAAAATTTGGAACAAAATAGCCGAAAATCTAAAATATCGGCCAAAAGATCAAAAATCCTGGTCTAAAAATAAAAATGCAGACCAAAAACTTGAAAATAGAGGCAAAAGAAGAATAATTTGCATAATTTAATAGCTAAAAAAATCAAAAATTTGTAACAAAACTGCCAAAGATCTAAAATATCGGTCAAAAATCAAAAATCCTCGTTTAAAAATAACACTTTTTAGCTTAAAATAAGTTCCGACGAGAAATTCGAAAATGAATTTTAAAAATGACAATAAAATCATGAATTCAAGTTAAGAAAATCTAAAATTTGGGACAAAAAATAAAGAATTAAGACCAATAATCTAAAATTCGTATCTGAAAATCAAAGTAGTGGACCAAAAAATAAAAAATTTCAACAAAAAAATCGAAAATTTAAGTCAAAATAAATAAAATTTCGGCCAAAAGACCAAAAATTTAAACCGACAAAATAGAAAATACAAAATATAGGCAAAAAAAGTGAAAACCTACGATAAGGCCTAAAAAGGTAAACATTTAGACAAAACATCGAAAACTCGGGCGTAAAGATAAAAAATGCAGATGGTTGGTCAAAATAAAGAATATTTAGGCCAAAAATTAAAAAAAAAATGGAAAATACAGAAATCTAAAATATCGGCCAATCAAAAAAAAATGCAGACAAAAAAATCGAAATTTAAGGTAGAAACAAAATAATTTTCCACTTTCAGCCCCCAAATAAATAATAATAATAAATAAGTTTCTGACCAAAAATTTAAAAATAATAGGCAAAAAATCCAAAAAAAATCGCACAATAAAATCAATCATTCTAGTTAAAAAATCTAAAACATAGGACAAAAAATAATAAATTTAGAGCAAAAATCTAAAATTCGAGCCTAAAAACAAAAATGGTGGTCCAAGAAGACAAACATTTTAACAAATAAACAAACAAACAAAACAAAACGATAATAATAAATAATAATAATAAATGCGTACTAAAAAATCCAAAGTTTCAGCAAACAAATCTCGAGAAAATTCAATCAATAATTCAGGTTTAAATATCTAAGAAA
This sequence comes from Ocypus olens, assembly GCA_910593695.2. NCBI lineage: Eukaryota > Metazoa > Arthropoda > Insecta > Coleoptera > Staphylinidae > Ocypus > Ocypus olens. Next base: position 6,405,724 of record OU343057.1, on the reverse strand, counting down.
TCAAAAATTAAAAATTCGGTCCAAAAAATCGAAACTACGGACTAGAAAGTCAAAAATTTTAACAATTAAATCGAAAATAAAGAATATTTCCAACTGATCAAAAATTTAGACCAAAAAAAAAATCTAAAATACAGGAGGCTTAATAATAAAAAATGCAGAATATTCTAGTAAGAAAATTGATTAAATTAGTCTCTAATATCACTCTATTGCTCAAAATATATATTTTTAAATAGCAAAACATCTAAAAATTAAAAATTCGGCCCGAAAAATAAAAAATGCGAACCAAAAAGTCGAAAATTTTATCAATGAAATCGAAAATTTAGGTCAAAATAAAGAATATTTAGATCTAAAAAAATCGAAAATACACAAGGCTTAATAATAAAAAATGCAGAAACTTAATTAAATTAGTCTCAAAAATCACTCATTACTCAAAATATATTTTTTTTAATAGCAAAACATTTTTTTTAAATTGATAAAAAATGTGAAACAAATTTGAAAAAGAATTTAAATAAAACAATTCACTTGGTTAGTATCACCCACAGTAGCGGCTCGTATTGATGGTATAGAATACAATATACTCCCCGCCCTCGCCTCCTTTTTTTGAAGAAAGAAAACGATTAATCTTCATAGTCCAAAATAATTTTGAGTTGTAAAGCCAATAGCCTGTAGGCTAAATGTCCTAATTTTTAATATGCGACATTCGTAATTTCTCTTACAGCCAACTCTCAATCAAAATCTGGTGGCTCATACGATACATGTTGCTTCGTTTTTTTAATCGGATGTAAAAATATAATGTTAAAGAACAAAATACACTTACATGAATTTTTGACAACTCGTGCACATAAACTACTCAAATCATAAGATGAAATGAAATGAAATAGTATTTATAAAAAAAAAATACGCGAAAGATCGAAAAACAAAAGCTCTTATAAAACAAAATATTTCTATCCCGCCAAACCAACTTTCAAACAATTGGCACTTGGATTGGTACTTGCGGTCAATTTTTCGCGAACTCGCACCTCGTGTGCACTTTTCTTTTTTTCACAGTATGTTTTCGCGTGCTAAACTATCTATAATATGAAATACTTTCGTAGTGTAACGTGAGTGTTCCCGTGCCGTATGAAAAATTAAATTCATGGTGGACATTGAAGTGGAAGTTGAGGTATATGGACTGCGGAAGAAATTAAAATTGGATTTTTCGGCTTGAAATACGTTTCCGTACAAAATTTCTGTAAGTATTTCAATAAAAACACGTCTAGAGCTTATTTTTTCGAAAAACCGCACAGGACCGTAAAGTGCAATCACTCCCAATTGTTGATGCCTGATGCAACGATTTTCAATTATTAAATTGCGGATGCAAATACATCCTCGTCTTATGTGCAAATTGAAATGAATTTAATTCGAATCGGAGCTGCATAGATAAACGTTGATAACAGGTGAAGAAGGAATGTCTTTTTTGCGACTACGCCGAACGCTAATTGCCTCCGAGGCAAAGGTCAGATGATATCGCACCTGACGATATTTTCCAGTTCCATTACTGAGTTAGGTGTTTTAGTTTGAAGTGCGGCGGAGTGTTGTTTTTAAATTTTCATTTTTGAGTCAAATTTGAAGGATGGATGAGGGGCGGTTGTCGTCTTGTAGACATAATTTCACGAAGGTAAGTGTACGGAGCTGAGTAATTGGAAAATTATTTTTTTTCATTTTCACAAACGATTAGTATTCGAATGCGTTAGACGATTTTAATAATTTTGTTTTTCTAACGTCTACAACTATTTTTAATGTACCAAGGAGATTAAATTAGCAAACAATATCCGAATAGGATGAAACTATACTCGGTGCACCGAATCGGTGGTATTATGGGTTTGCGTGATGTTCGCGTGATGTTCGCTGATTGTCACGCAGCCGAAATTTTTAATCACGCCCGTTGTATGCCATGTGTTCTCGTTTTTATGTCTCATTTAAATGTAGTGATTACGTTCTATCCTTAAATCAGCCATTTCAATTACAATTAATTAGTGGTAAATAGTTAGATTTTGTGGGTTAAAGTAGAAAGATTTATATTTCCGTCACAGAACTAAAATGTGGCAAGGCTGTGTGAATCAGGTTTTTCATAACGTATCGACGAACTATCACGAGAACGCGGGGTGAACGCAACGTGATCATACCACCTATTCGGTGCGCCGAGTACAGTAATGACATCAAAACCGATTAAAAATAATACCAGCGGCAAATAAGCACCTATTCGGTGCGCCGAGTATATTCACAATAAAGTAAAACATTCGTGATACCTGCAACCTCCAATTCAATATGTATCACAAAGTAATGGCTTCAACAATCAATAATATTTTATATTAATGTTTTATCGTGAAAAGATGTTAATTTCTCTGTTATCTTCCACTGATACATGTTATAATGTGACTTTTCTAAATAACTAAGTAAAGTTTTATTCCAGCAAAATAATTTTAGCTGAAAAAATTAAATCCGAGCAATACGTCAATAAAATAGAAATATTTTATAATTGTAAACTTTCACACGTAAAATTGGATTTGTCAACACACAATTAATAACGCATACAAAATTCTGGAAAAAAATAAATGTACAATGCAGTTTATCACTACAAATAGCATTGTCGAAATGAAATATTTGTTGACTGGTACTAAAATGAGTATTTCTGCGCCAACAATCATTTTTTTGTGAATTTAATGCACTGTAAATAAACCCGAGTCACATGTAAGGATAGAGGTGGCGGTTGCCGTAATTTCCTCGTTTAATATTTAAATATAAAGGTTCGCGCATTAACGCAAAACGTGATGCAGTTTAATATATGTAAAGTTCCTATAAATAATAGCGGTGCGGTACATAAGTTAATGACATAACGTCACCCTGGGGCTGGCTCTAATGAAATTCAACTTAGCTGTGACTTAGACTGCAGTCATCCCTAACCCTCGCTAGGATGTCTTGCGCATGGATATTACAACGTAGATCAGGATTAATATAAGTGGACATAAGCGACACACCGGCACACCAGTATAGCCTCTTTCTCAATAGGTGATGATAGAGGGCGCGCCAGTTGTCCGATCCATTCCCTGGATCCGGGAACCGAGGGCGCACATAACCGGCGAACATTAAATCATGTTCCGCGGTCATATTCCACGTTTAATTTCGCCGAATTCCAGCCCAATCCAAATGAAGAAAGTGGCCCATAAATCAATAGCATAGTGAGCAAGTGACCCCTAAATATAGAGCAATTTGCCATTAAAGTCTGGTAAGAATGCAGCAGTGGTGTAATTAAGAACTCCTTCGCGTGCTACAAATTGGAATCTTAGTTAATGGCTGTGCTAGCGCCTCGGGCGGAGCAATCATTATCTAATAATTACAGAAGCACCAGTAACGGGGGCGCTCAAATCGACACGTCTTTAAGTTTGCCTCCATCTCTATGAATTATGTGTTCTGCAAATAATAGCCAATGCCGTATTGTCTTAGCCCTATGCTACTTTTCGCAGTCGGGAGGTTTTAATAATTAAACCCGCACTGCGAGGAGTTCACAAAATCAATGTGTTCATGGGCTTTGAGGAATATTGCTACGCTAAAAGTAGAAATTTTGGAAACATTCTAAGGCATCAAAAAGAGAACTGAAAATCCCCACCTGCAAGCGATTCTGGAGTTAGTAAAACCTCTGTAGGCAGGATTCTTAAAGACCATGCCTTCCACTCATATCACACTGACCATGGGAACCTTACTTTTACACCCCTAAACACCCTTTTATCGGGTAAATTCTGGCCAGATCTGCAGACTTGACACCACTTGACTTTTATTTCTGGGGCACTTTAAAAAATTTCAATTATAATTATGTGGATGGAGACAATAGTTTTCATAAATTTAATTTAATGCATCAGTGTTTACATTTTTCGATTTCGATTGTGGTTGTTACAGTTTCGAACATATTTTTTTTCTATTTCTTTATTACAAATTACAAATCTGCATTGGAAACAATGAATGATATTATGTGTATCCTGCTGACATTTTATATATTGATTAATCGGTTTAAACACACGTTCCTGCCGCAGAGATGTAAACTGCCATGTAATTACGTTTTTCTGGGTGCTCGGAGAGTGTTTGATGTTTTTTTTTCCTAGCTGAATTCGATATTGCTTTTTCCAAATGGGTTTAGTGCGGCTGTGCTTAATTGTGCGTTAGATTTAAAATTAATTCCATTTGGATGTGTTGACGTTCAGGACAGGCACCAAAAAGAGTGAAGTGAATATATTCATGAACTTTTTTTCTGTGATAATTAAATTTTGATGCCAAGACAAAAAATGTTAATTTTGCTGCCTGTCCTTTATTGATTATTTGTATACAAATTTGTTTTAATACCATAAATCTTCGTTATAAGGACAGGCGCGAAAAAAAAGTGAAGGGACTATATTCATGGACTTTTTGTGTAATAATGGTGGTTAACTAATTTTCCTAGGCTTAAGTTGAACATAGGTAAAAAAAAAAAATATTTTAATAATTTTTTAAATTTGTGACGCTGCTCTGCGCCGTCATTCGTGCGTAGCCTATTAAAATTGAGCAACGTAACCGGTGACGGACGACGGCTCCGCTGCGCTGCGCCGTCGTCTGTGCTTATCCCATTAAAAATGACCAAAGTAACCGGTGACGAACTACGGCTCCGCTGCGCAGCGCCATCCGAGTATGTTAACAGTAAAAAGCTTATTGTCTTTCATTAATTTTGATCCTTTAAAAATTATTTGGTGAGCGTCTGAGAAATGTATACATTTTACAATCCCATTTTGGAGGTTTCAAAATTTGACGATCGAAAATTTTGATTTCCAAAAAATTCAAAAAAATTATTGATGAAAGCAAGTCGTACCCTCTACTGACCTAAATAATTTCAACTCTTCCTCTTTAAATGCAAAAAATACGTCGTTGAATAAAACACCAAAATTGGTGTAATTATTTTGGTCAAATTTAAAAAAATCATATCTTCTTAAGGGAGCAACAAATCAAAAATGTTCCTATATAAATATTGCAGGGGAATGCTTTATGAATATAATGGAGCTTTGGCAGACTCTTCGAAGTCGAAACTGAAGGCATGAAGAGTCCCGAAAAATAATCTTGAATCGCACATTTTGAAGGCCGGTGCCCCGGAACAGGGTCCCTTGAGATAAAATAATTCACTGTTCAACCCTTTCGGTAAAAAGTATCTTTGATGAAAATTTCAGCCGAATCCATGTCATGCGATTTTCACTCAAATTTCCGATATCGGAACATTTTTGATTTGTTGCTCCCTTAAGAAGCTTGATTTTTTTAAATTTGACCAAAATAATTACACCAATTTTGATCTTTATTTCAAGGACGTATTTTTGCATTTAAAGAGGAAGAGTTGAAATTATGAAGGTCAGCAGAGGGTACGACTTGTTTTCATGAAAAATTAAAAATATGGTGCCCAAAAACAAAACAAAATTCATAACTCGCGAACGATTAGAAAAATCGAAAAAAATCAAAGAATAAATGTTATAGAGCCATCTTTATTAAAAAGGACAAAGTAGTTTTAAATCATCCAGGATGTGCAGGGAAGGCTTTACGAATTTGTATCTATAATTTTAAAAGAAGGCCCTGAAGGCCTCAGGGAGGATTATTGGGACGATCAAATTTGCTCAATACATACCTCTTAATAGCTGGCATGTTGCCTAAACAGGCAATCTCCATCGGTAGTACCGAAGGAGGTAAAAAAAATAAAACATGATTTTGAATCGTTTTGGGCAGAAAATCAATATTTTAAAAAATATGCACTTTATGTAAGAATTTTGTACATGTTTTCGATTTGGTTTCAATAGTTATCAAAAAATTTGATACATTTGAGTTTAGAAAAAATACGACCCCCAAAAAGAGGGTGGAAACTTAAAAAAAAAATTGGTCGCTTTTTGGAAAATCCTATCTCGTTAAGGGGACAACAAATCAAAAAGTTTTTTGTTATAAATAATGTAGGCGGATGCTTTGTAAAGAGATCCCGCTACCGACGGATCCTTCAAGAGCAAACATAAAGTCAGTGGCGGCGTTTTGGCGCACGCCCGAAATTTCAAATATAAGGCCGCGGCTCCAAAACGGCTTTAACGATTTTTTTTTAATTGCCAGGGATGTTGTGTTTCCCGAGGGAAATACCTGGAAAGTTTTTTTATTAAAATCGGACAATCCGTTTTCGAGTTTTGACACTTATTTTTTTTTCAATTTTTTTCGGTTTTTTTTACGGGGGTGGTGCGGTAGAGTCAGAGGGACGGTACCCGGGGGGATCGATTGGGGGTGAATCAGGGCGCATCCCCAGCAAGTTTCGGACAAATACGTAGGCAGAAAGACCTCTGGTCGATAGCTATTTAAGAAAATAACATAGTAACTTTAATTCAAGAAAAACACTAACAAATAAAATGTACAATTTCTTTAATAAAGATGTAGAAATATACGGCATTGATGACGGCCTTTGAGTCTAGAGTTTTTGTTGGTCGCCGTGAAATTGTCGAAAATGAACGCAAAACGTCATAATTGCAAGTGCGAAAATTTAGCTTGCAATTTTGATTTTTTTAATCACGAAAACATATTTAGAAATGTTAATGATAAGCTTAACATCTTTTAAAGTGAATTGATGAATTCAATATGTTTTAAACAAAATTTAATCTTTCAATCCAGATTCATTATGGGTTACCACGTAGAGCCGACACAAAATGTCGTGACACCTGAGGGTAAAGTTTGTGCAGAGTGAGAAAGTATTCGGAGAGAACGCGAGAGAAAATATTGACGGTATGAGGAGGTATCTGAATAATTATGTGTTTTTAGCGTGCGGTCTCTTGAAATTGAAGCGTAATGTGTCACGATAGAGCCGACACAAAATGTTGTGACACCTGAGGGTAAAGTTTGCGCAGAGTGAGAAAGTATTCGGAGAGAACGCGAGAGAAAATATTTACGGTTTGTGGAGTTATCTGAATAATTATGTGTTTTCGGCAAAATTTAAGATGTTCACTGCGTAATGTGTCACGATATTTTGGGACGGCTGTAGTAACGATCGCAACCATTTGAAACTTGCTGGGGATGCGTCGGAGGGGGAGATGGTTGCCTGTTGAAAAAATCAAAGCGATAGGCCTCTGGTTGTCGAAATTAACCGTTTTTAAGCGAAGGGCGTGGTAAAATATTTGGGGAAAAACTCAAAAATTAAAAAAAAAGACAGTCTCTTTGAAATATTTTTTAAAGTCTAAAAAAAAATTGCCGCCACGCTCCTCCTCGGCCGTTAAAAAACTTCTCCTCCGTCGCGTTTTTTCGTTTTTCGGGGTGTTTTCAGAATTAAAAAAATTGCAGCTCAAGGCTCGTTCGACCGCCTACCTATTTTAAAAGTTTCAACTCTTCGATTTGAATAGAAAAAAATCCGTCCTCGATGGAAGCAAAACGAACCCGGGGAGCGGGCTAAATGACGGCTCTGGAAGGGTAGGGGGTAGTTTAAAATTTTTGAAAAAATAACAAATCAGAGCACGTTATACCCTCTTCTCATCCTAAAAGTTTGAGTTCTTGGATTTAAATAGAAAAAAATACTTCCGCGAAAGAAACCTCAGAGTAGAAACTTTGGAAAAAATTTATGGTCACTTTTTTGAAAAATCATATCTCGTTAAGGGGCAACAAATCAAAAAGTGTGTCGATATAAATAATGTGGGCGGATGCTTTGTGAAGAGATCCCGCCACTGACAAATCCTTCAAGACTAAAAATAAAGTCAGTGGCGGCGTTTCGGCGAACCCCTGAAATTTCATATATGAGGCCGTTGCTCCAAAACGGCTCTAACGATTTTTGTTAAAGTTGGCTGGGATGTTCCACTTGTCGAGGGGAGTATGTGGAAAAATTTCGAAAAACATCGTTTAGAGCGTTTTCGAGTTTTGACACTTGTTTTCTTTTTGGTTTTTTATTTCCGGGGGGTGGTGGGGTGGAGTCGGAGGGGCGGCACCTGGAGGGATCAATAGAGCTCTCGGGTGTGCATCGGACCGTGCTGGAAAAATTTCCAAAAAATTTGCCTCCGCCCCCCAGCGGTGATTTTTACGTTCCGTCACGGTAACCCGAATTACTCCGAAACCGGTCAACGTACGGTAGTGAAATTTGCTGGGGATGTGCAGGAGGGGGTAGAGAGTCATTGTTGATCGGCCTTCATTTGTTGAAATTAACCATTTGGTAAAAAATTAGGGGTTAAACTCAAAAATTCAAAAAAGGAGACTTTTTGAACAATTTAAAAAAATGTATTCAATACTTGGTGGAACCAGATATTCAAATTTGATGAATAAAATCTTGTAATGTAACAATTGTCTTTCTTCACCAAATTATAATGAATTAATGAATACTTTTAATATTTGTACATCATCGCCAATAATTAATCAAAAAATATCGAGTGAAGAGAGAAAGAACTATTTTTTAAGCCAAATGTGATAATTATTAAGAACTGTAGGTCAATAACGACTTCTCTGTGGGCATATTTTATTAATTTTGGAATATGTATATGTACATATATATGTGGGGTAACATAAGTCATGTTTGTAAGTAATTCATGTTCTGCTTGAATTATGAGGTATAAGATAAAGGTTTTGATATTATCGATTTATGTATTTGCGTTTGAAAGGGAACAGATGGCAGGGGAAATATATATTATTTGAAGGAATGAAAAATTTAACTGCATTATGGAGTACTAGAAATTCCCGGAAGGTTCTTATTTTAAATTTACCAGCACGATAGAGTAAATAGACAGACGGAAAACAAAACTCACCGAGAACGATTATCCAACTTAAATTTGCATGGAAGTAAATTCTTCGAAAATATACAAAAGAATTGGAAGCTTCTCGAATCGATGGAAATAACAAACGAGCATAATCGTCTCTGCCTGTATTTCCTAAAGTATTTATAGTTTAAATATAAAAGAGGACTTTAATTAATTGGAGACATGGAGAAATATCACTACTTTTTGTTAAACGTAGTATAGGTAAGGTCCATTCGTTTAACGAGTTTCCTTACGGGCGTCGTAATGAAAATGAGTTCTATTTGCATAGGGGCAGAATGTGTCGTCTTGAGCCATTGATCTGGGTGTCAAATAATCGGAAATAAAGCAAAGTGCTCAGGTCTGAAACTTAGACTAAGATGGACTAAATCTCGTCAGGGGTGAATATATCTGGGTCGCTGTAGAAGCCAGCTCTCAAACTATCATATCAATCTCAGCACGCCCTCGAATAATCTCAACAAAATAATCTGGTGCCCGATTTGATGCATTTACTACTTCAGTGCTTGAACAAATAAATAAATAAATATGTAAGGCAGCAATGTAGAAAATTCTATTTAATTCAAATAGTACGCCATCTTGACATAGACAGAATGCCAAAATGGCGGCGGTGACAGTAATTCCACGCCATCGATCCACGCGCTAATTACCGCTCGTAGTAATAATTAATTTTTGAAACTTTAATTAATAAGATCCGCACATTGTGCCTTTTTTATTATCGCAAAAAGGGACACTCGGCAAATAATTAAAACTTACATAATTAACCCGAAACACAGATATCAATCTACGGCGTGAATTAATTTCAAGTATTTTGTCTGATGTGCTCAAAATGGCAGAAGAAACGTTGTAATTAAACACGCCCCTAACCCGAAAACACAGTTACGAAATGTAATTATTATTAATATTTGTACACTGGCGGAAGTTCGCTGGTAGATGTGAACAAATTATTACATCGGAGCATATCTGGGTTGGCTAGTTTATTAAAATTGATGACTACTCCCATCTACTGAAAACAATGCTAATGTGTATTCGGTTACGCGAGTCTCCAAATTCAATATCATTTTAGTAATTGCTTCATGAATGTAATGGAATAATTCATATTTAATTGTAAACCTATAAAACGTTTATGGATCCCGGTGAAAACATTTAATATTTATGTGCGCTTTCAATTAATATAATCTACCTGCTTTAATAGTAATGGTAATGAACATGTATTTAGGCGCTAGTTAGTTGTCTACTATCCAAATACAAACAATGTTTAATCTTGGCTCTTTCTAATTCTATTTTGTTCGGTTACACGTTAACCACGAGGGTCGTTCAATAAGTAATGCCCCATATTTTTTTTCTCCACAATGAGTACTTCTAGGTGTTTCTCCTCCCGGTGGACGAAGTTTCAAATCATTCCAACAGATGGCAGGGCTGTAGTGAATTTTCAAGATAGCGTCTGTTAGTGATCCACGTTACAAACAGCGAGCAGTGATTGAGTTCTTGATTGCAGAGAAAGAAACTGTGGGAAGTATCCATAAACTTTTGTGTGCAGTGTATCGAGGTTGTGCTGTCGGGAGATGGGCAAAGAGAGTTAAAGCGTCAAAAAGTTCAAAAACTCAACTCCAAGATCTGCCACGTTCCGGGCGTCCTGTCAGTACCACCACTTCAGATATGGTGAGGCGCGTGGATGTCAGTGATTGAGTTCTTGATTGCAGAGAAAGAAACTGTGGGAAATATCTATAAATGTTTGTGTGCAGTGTATCGAGGTTGTGCTGTCAGGAGGTGGGCAACGAGAGTTAAGGCATCAGAAAGTCCAACAACTCAACTCCAAGATCTGCCACATTCCGGGCGTTCTGTCAGTGCCACCACTAGGCGCGTGGATGTCATTATTTGTACGGACCGCCGCATCACAGTACAACAATTGGCCTCACAGCTGTCAGTCAACAGTGGAAGTGTGTGTGCAATGATCGAGACTCTCGGATATTCAAAAGTCACACAGCAGAACACAGGATGCAAAGAACAACCATGTCATCTGATTTGTTGGCGAGGTTTGATGCTGAGGGGGAAGCGTTTCTGTCCCGTATTGTGACGAGTGATGAAACCTGGTTGCACCACTTTGAGCCGGAAACCAAATGACAGTCATTGGAATGGCACCATCCTCAGTCGCCAAGAACGAAAAAATTCAAGTCAACTCCCTCTGCTGGAAAAGTCATGGTTACTGTTTTTTTGGGACAGTGAAGGGGTCATTCTTGTTGATGTGATGCCAAGAGGGACAACCATTAATTCTTGCCTTTACCTCTTCAAAAAAGTTTGGGAAACACTGCTTCAGAAGATACGGTACGTAGCTTTACCTACTTTTCTTCGTACGGTTTCTGTTTCTTCTGGAAAACTTCTTTCTTGCCCTTATCCCTTCAAAAAAGTTTGTGAAACATTGCTTTAGAAGATACGATACGTAACTTTATCTACTCTACTTCGTTCTGTATCTGTTTCTTCTGGCAAATTTCTTTATTGTTTTTACCTCTTCAAAAAAGTTTGAAAAATACTGCTCCAGAAGATACGATAAGTAGCTTTACCTATATTCCTTCGTACTGTTTCTGTTTCTCCTTGCAAAATTCCTTTCTTGTCTTTACCTCTTCAAAACAGTTTAGGAAACACTGCTTCACAACATACGATACGTAGCTTTACCTACTTTACCTTGTACTGTTTCTGCTTATTCTGAAAAATTTATTTCTTGCTTTTACCTTGTTTTCACCTATTCAAAAAAGTTTGAGAAACACTGCTTCAGAAGATACGATACATAGCTTTACCTATTTTACTTCGTACTGTTTCTGTTTCTTCTGGCAAATTTCTTTCTTGCTTTTACCTCTTCAAAAAAGTTTGCAAAATACTGCTCTAGAAGATACGATAAGTAGCTTTACCTATATTACTTCGTACTGTTTCTGTTTCTCCTTGCAAAATTCCTTTCTTGTCTTTACCCCTTCAAAACAGTTTGGGAAACACTGCTTCAGAAGATACGATACATAGCTTTTCCTACTTTTCTTCGTGCGGTTTCTGTTTCTTCTGGCAAATTTCTTTCTTGCTTTTACCTCTTCAAAAAAGTTTGGAAAATACTGGTCTAGAAGATACGATAAGTAGCTTTACCTATATTACTTCGTACTGTTTCTGTTTCTCCTTGCAAAATTCCTTTCTTGTCTTTACCTCTTCAAAACAGTTTGGGAAACACTGCTTCAGAAGATACGATACGTAGCTTTACCTACTTTACCTTGTACTGTTTCTGTTTATTCTGAAAAATTTATTTCTTGCTTTTACCTTGTTTTCACCTATTCAAAAAAGTTTGAGAAACACTGCTTCAGAAGATAGGATACATAGCTTTACCTATTTTACTTCGTACTGTTTCTGTTTCTTCTGGCAAATTTCTTTCTTGCTTTGACCCCAGCGAAGGGATCATTCTTGTTGATGTGATGCCAAGACGGACAACCATAAATTTTTGCCTTTACCTCTTCAAAAAAGTTTGGGAAACACTGCTTCAGAAGATACGATACGTAGCTTTACCCACTTGTCTTCGTGCGGTTTCTGTTTCTTCTGGCAAATTTCTTTCTTGCCTTTACCTCTTCAAAAAAGTTTGGAAAATACTGCTCTAGAAGATACGATAAGTAGCTTTACCTATATTACTTCGTACTGTTTCTGTTTCTCCTTGCAAAATTCTTTTCTTGTCTTTACCTCTTCAAAACAGTTTGGGAAACACTGCTTCAGAAGATACGATACGTAGCTTTACCTACTTTACCTTGTACTGTTTCTGTTTATTCTGGAAAATTTATTTCTTGCTTTTACCTCTTCAAAAAAGTATGAGAAACACTGCTTCAGAAGATACGATACATAGCTTTACCTATTTTACTTCGTACTGTTTCTGTTTCTTCTGGAAAATTGCTTTCTTGCCTTTACCTCTTCAACAGAGTTTGGGAAACACTGCTTCAGAGGATACGATACGTAGCTTTACCTACTTTTCTTCGTGCGGTTTCTGTTTCTTCTGGCAAATTTCTTTCTTGCCTTTACCTCTTCAAAAAAGTTTGGAAAATACTGCTCTAGAAGATACGATAAGTAGCTTTACCTATATTACTTCGTACTGTTTCTGTTTCTCCTTGCAAAATTCCTTTCTTGTCTTTACCTCTTCAAAACAGTTTGGAAAACACTGCTTCAGAAGATACGATACGTAGCTTTACCTACTTTTCTTCGTACGGTTTCTGTTTCTTCTGGTAAATTTCTTTCTTGCCTTTACCTTTTCAAAAAAGTTTGAGAAACACTGCTTTGGAAGATACGATACGTACCTTTACCTACTTTACTTCGTACTGTTTCTGTTCATTCTGGAAAATTTCTTTCTTGCCTTTACCTCTTCAAAAAAGTTTGGGAAACACTACTTTAGAAGATACGAAGTAGCTTTACTTATTTATCTTTCATTTTTTTTCTGTCCAGTCCCACCTTTCTTGCTTCAAGTTTGATTGCAAAATAGGCTTTAGAATTTTGTGACAAGACATATTTAAAAAATGGTCATTATCGTCTCTGTGGGTGCCAAAATAGATATTTAATTTGAAAAATTTCAGGAAAACAATACAAAAACGAAAAAAAATTTAAAAAAATAATCTCCTGTAGGATATTTATTCCGAATCTTTGTTCGTGCATTAATTGTACGCTACCGAGTTCTTAACGCCTGAACGGCGGCGTGAGCTATATAATTACGTATTCATGATTACATTGGCGACATTAAGTTTGTCAACGATTCCGGCACTATTCATGTTAACACTGGTGTTGATTCGCACCTCGAAATCCCATTACCAGGAACGAAGCCATCGATTTCAGCAATGGTCGCATTGTTGGGGCTATATGCTACTGGCGTCGAATTAGATTTGTTTCCTGATGCAAGCCTGATTATATTTACCCGTAACGACTGAATATCGAAAACCGAATCATAATCACCGTATTAATCATATGCTAATTACTTAACGAGCCAATTATTAAAAACAATGATGATGGCCGAACGGCATCGCTAATCTAAAAGTGTCCGAATTATTCGATCTTCATAAATCATAATCGTGTAATTGGATTGATTGTATGGCATGTTGTTTGGACAGCTATTTATTGCCAATTACTCTAATACAAAATATTACGCGTTGATGCACATTTTGGTGGGGCGATAATGATAGGCAATTGCTCAATTATTTGAGTACATTGTATATCATCATATCGTAAAAGACGTGACGTGTTGAAATATAGTTGTTGGCGTTTAAGGAATGTTAATTAGTCCGGCATTACTATCTGGTGTTAATGAAGATAATTCCGTTGTGCCAACCAGAAAAATTTTGATAGAGGACGGTTCAATTTCATCACGAGAACCATACGACGATAACATAAAACTTTGTTATTAGCACCAATAAATTATTATTATTAATATTATTATTATAAAAAACAAACATTCTGTAAAATACAGTCACGTACCGTTAACGAGAAATACTGGGGTTGTTGTGAATGAAGACGATCCAGTTTTGTTAACTGACCAGGCAGATAACAAACCATTTTTACCACCAAGAAACTCGTCAAGAGAAGAAAAGTTCGTTGAAAGATAACATTCTTTTGGTGCGGATGTACAGTCAGAGAAAATACAAATGCGAAACTCGCTCGGTGAGGGAATGCTGCCGCATGTCGGTGCTTAGTTCGGACAAAACCAGTCAGTCCCTGCTTAAAATCCATTTATGAGGTAATAAAAGGGTATCCCGATATAAGATGGTCAAAATGCCACCCGACACAGATTTTTAAATAAATATGAAAATATCATTAGTTGTGACCTTAAATCAAAGAAGCCGTAAGCCATATATCAAAAAAAAAACCGACATGACCCGGGAAGCCCCAAAATTAGAAGTTTTTTTAACCACTAAAAAATTATTTAAAAAATCTGAAAAATCACATATATTATTGACCCAAATACCAAATTAGATGAATTTTTCAAGGTCATTGAACGTTTTTTAAAATATTAAAAAAATGTTTAAAAATAAAAAAAAATAAAAAAAAAATTCGTCATATGATTGCTGTCAATATATACCATATATGTGACTTTTTTCATCTTTCAACGTTTGGTTTTGGTTTTGGATATCTTCAAACATTAGAATAACTAATATTTTTACGATATTTTGATATTTTTTATAAATTTATCAACAATCATTTTATGTAAAATTATTATCAGTATTTTAGTATTAATAATTTATTTCAGTTTCGTATAAACAATCCCATTTTTTGTCAAGATATGACCATGAAACTGTCGAAAAATAGGTTTTTGTTTTTTAACCACTATAAAAATCTGAAAAAATTCAAATATATTTTTGTCCCAAATATAATAAATTTTCAAGGTCATTGAAGGTCAATGAGCGAGTGACAACCTAAAATTTAAAAAAATCGTAATTCTTCCTTACATTCCTGAAAAATAATCTCTAAGTTAGGTAAATTAAGTTTAAATACGTAGTTTTTTTTTAAGTTTATTAGCAATTTAGTTTGAAAAGGGTAATATTATATAAGCATTAAATTCTATCGTTACCTTATATTCACAAACACATGGTAAGGTATAAAATCTGAATATTTCCCGTATATAATAGTTTATATATGATAGAACTGAATATCTTTAGAACTCAATGGAATTGAAATATATGATAATAAACTAATAATTAAAATGTATTTCATTCCAATATCTCCATATTTTTTGAGCGAAAACAAGTGTTCAAAATTTTTTAAATTACTAGATGAATTTTCAGTGGTTTTTTACTTATAATTTAAAAAATAATTTGAATTATTCATTGATATTTCAAAAATGTGAAGACCGCTAGTTTTTTCACTTATAATCAGGAAACAAAATACGACCTTTAAAAGCTAAAGAAAGTAGCGGTAAGCTCTTTATTATAACATTACAATATTTTACTTAATTTCTAAATCATAAGTATAAAAATATATATTATTATGTTATAATATTTTACAATTTTATTTCAAATTGTATTGTAATATTTCATACAGTGCGCGCCTAAAGTATGAAATATATGCAGTAAAGCCGAAATTAAATATTCTTGGAAAAAATCTTTTCTTTTATAAAAATACACATTTTTGCATGAAGGTCGATTTTCAGTCGTCATTTGTTTTTGAGTAATGACGTCATCCATTTTGTTTTTAAATGGCAACCGCTTATTTTTGTTTTTGATTTTGAGAGATCTTTTCATTGTCGAACTGCCAGTATAAAAATGTTGCCATCTTACATCAGAAATTTTTCGAGTAAATGACAATTGAAAGTGTGAACTTGGTATTTAGAGTTTTTGCAAAATGACTTTGTTCCAGCACTTTTTTCCAAACTGAAATGATCTTGACCTTCCATATAATACAATATGGTTTCAGCAAGACGGCGCACCCCGCACAATGCTTGTTTTTTTGACAATTGCTTTACGAAGCGATGTATTGGCAGGCGAGGACCGATAGAATAGCCCGCGAGAGAGATGAATGCCCAGAATTAGCCTGAATAATATTTTAAATGTTCAAGAAGAATTTATACATGTTCGAAATAAAAAAAAAACTAAAGAAAACTAAAAAAACGCATTTAGTGCAGGGATGCGCCGTCTTGCTGAAACCATATTGTATTATATGGAAGTAAAAGATCATTTTTGTTTGTAAAAATTGCTACAAGCGCTGAAACCAGGGCATTTTATAAAAATTCTAAATATCGGGTTGTCACCTTCAATTGTTATTTACTCGAAAAATTTGTTATGTAAGATAGCAACATTTTTATACTGCCGGTTCGACAGTGAAAAGATCTCTCAAAATCAAGAACAAAAATAGGGGGTTATCATTTAAAAACAAAATGGCTGACGTCTTTACTTGAAAACAAATGACGACTGCAAATCAAATTTCATGCAAAAATATGTATTTTTATGAAAGAAAATCGACATGTTCGAGGATTTTTTTCCAAAAAAAATTTATTTCCGATATACTGAAAATACTTTGGGCCCGCACTGTATATTATTAGTTAAACATTAATAAACATGCATAATAATTATATATAGATATAAGGTATTTGAAATTTAAAAAAAGGATTTAAACTAAACATAAACATACTCTATTATTAATTTGATAACATTTTGCTGGTCAATTGTTGATAAATATATAAAAAATATGAAAATATCGTAAAAAGATTAGTTATTCAAATTTTTCAAGATGACGCACCAAACATTGAAAGATATGGTATTCACTAATAGGAATCATATGATTTAATAAAATTTTCCATCACTTGATCGCTTAGGGGCGAAAAAAATGAATATCCTAAATAACCTTTTATTTGGGTAAAAAATATAAAGGGTTAGGCATATGTGTCGGAACACCTGATTTCTGGCTATTGTTTGTTTATTTCTTTAAAAAGAAATGTGTATTGTTTTATTTATTCTTTTAAGTGACTTATTTTGATTTTCTACAGCTACCCTATTTTTCGAGATATGACGTCATCGGCAGTTTTTTTAAATGGATCACCCTGTATATTTTTATATTTTCAAATCGACACTTTTTCAACAATTACAATGATATAGGGTTTGGTAGGTGTGCGACTTGTGTTTTTTTAATAATAAATAAAATAATAAAAAATTAGTGAATTTCGTAAAAAATTTGTTCAACCGTTGAAAATTTTGATATATAAATATTTCAATTTCTCTCAGGGAATGTTGCATTAAAAATATTGCATGCATCTTGTGGAGATCTCTACCAATCTCCAAAACCAACCATCATTAACAACGTAATTTTTTCACGTTAAGTTATTTTACCCAAAATTGAACAGCAATGGTAATATTTCATATTGATACTGTCTGTTAGTTACTGAAAACATCAAAACACGAAATTTTTTTTATCAGAAAACAGAGTAAAAAGATGTAAAAAGCCAACTCGATGTAGAATGATTTTATTTAATATTCAAAAAACCACACCCACCAAACCATACATCAATGCAATTGTTGGAAAAGTATCTATTCGAAAATGTAAAAATACACAGGGTGTTCTATTTAAAAAAACTGCCGATGACGTCATATCTCGAAAAATTGTATAGCTGTAGAAAATCAAAATACGTCACTGAATAGAATAAATACAACTATACACATTTCTTTTTTAAGTAATCAGAAAACAACAGACATTTAGCCAGAAATCAGGTGTTCCGACACATATGCCCAACCCTGTATGTGAATTCTTCAGACTATTATAATAATTTTTAGTGGTTAAAAAAATAAAATCTTATTTTTCGAGGGTTTCAAGGTCATATCTTGGCAAAAATGAGGTTATTTATACGAAACTGAAAAGAAAATTGTTAATACTAAAAAATTACCAATAATTTTATATAAAATGACTCTTTTGATAAATATATAAAAAATATCAAAATAACGTAAAAATTTTAGTTATTCGAATTTTTGAAGATGACGCACCAAAAATTGGAAGATGAAAAAAATCACAGTTATGGAATCCGTCACTCGATCACTTAGGGGCGAGAAGGGAACTAGGCTTGTAAAGTTTATTACCACAAAATTGTATTTTAAGCAGAGGGTTTCGACCGAACTAATCATCGACATGCGACAGCATTCCCTCGCCGAGCGGGTTTCGCATTTGTATTTTCTCTGACTGTACTCTCCGTTATGCATGTTGCAAAGAAAGGCCAAAAAAATGGATTTACTAGAGTCCCTAGAAATTCTCAGAATGCGCGCTAATCCGGAAATCCCAATATTGAACGACCAGCTTGACCTAATTTACACCCCTATTTTTAAAACCCTTGTATAATGAGTTTTTACCTGTAAATCGGTTTCTAAATTCGTTCCTGTCTGAAAATGGTAAGCGTACTCACCAAAATAAATATCCAAGTTATACAAAACTAAATTAAAAGTGTTTTATTATAGAATCCTCTTTATTCCTACAACAGGAAATGAATAATTAACATCCGAAAAATGACAATACTCGAGCTCGCTTTGTAAAATTTGAAGCTAGCCGGTTGCAATTTTTAATTACCAGTTATTACTTTTACACGTCGACTACGTTTGATTTTTTATCCTGGCATAACAAATTTAAAATAATGCAATTATTTATAATCAGATGGAAACTTGACCTAGTGCAGAAAGTAACACTTACCGTCACATATTCGAAGTTCTATTACTTTCAGCAATTTCACGCTAATATTCCAAGGTGAAATGAGGAGAGAATTAAGATACACAAGCCCGGGAAATATTATCAACTCTCGTCGTTCTCGAGTTTCGAGCGTGTTGTGAGCAGGTATTACCCGGCATCATTAAAAAACCTATTATTCTCCGTGATAGCCTGAAAGATAGTTATCCTGTAAGTAAATGGACATGTGTAATTTGAATTGCGCAGTATTATTTTTTAAATATTATCTGCAATTAATTTTATCTGCAACAAAAGTTACTTTTCGTTAATGGGATAGAAAGGCCATCTAACTCCACGCTAATATTATTTTAATATATTATCTCATTTTACCCGTATTAAACAGCACAAAGTAATATAATATATTAAACTCATGTGCGAGCACACGGTACTCTAATAACTTTCATAACTTCTCCTAATATTTTAAAGTATGCAACAAAAAAATATGGCGAGCACGTATTCGACATCTATTACTAGCCGGACTGCGTTTATACACGTAGAATGGAATAAGTCGCAAAATCATGTTTTATTTGAGTTTCTCAAAAGAATATTAAGGTTACTTTTAATATACATTATTTACACACTGAGCACATTGTAATAAAAAAAAAAACTTGACACTAACTAGTTTACGTGGTAATTAATTAAAGTATCATGATATTCCGTCCTGATGATTCTCAGTAGCTACGGCTCTTCGACCAGTTCGAAAAAATGAAGCGTTTTTGGCAAACGGCTCGTAAGTGATTGTGGCGTGATCAATGAAAAGTATGTAATAATATTTTACACAGGGTTACATAAAGGATTCATGTTGGTTTCTAAAGAATTATATTTCTAATAATGGGTAATTTAGTGTTAAGAAATAGGTATTTTCAAAATTAAATAAACGCTAAAAATCTAAAATATTTTAAATTGCCACCCCTAATATCTCGAAACCTGAGCAACATGGCAAAATATATTTCTAATAAAAGTTGTAGGGTTCGGAGGGGGACATATGCTGGTGAACTTGAAAATGACCTTGGGGTCAATTTTCAAGGTCAAACGAAGATCAACTTTGATTTTTCAAATAGAACCCCCTATTTTTTATTGCGGGATCGCATTCTACGGGAAAAAATACAATACGAAACGTTTTATTTAATACTTTTTTTAAGAGTGAAAAAAACTCTTAAAAAAGCATTAAAAAAAAAACGTTTCTCACAAAAAGTTTGTATTTTTCCTGCGTAATACGATCCCGCAATAAAAAATAGGAGGTTCTATTTGAAAAAACAAAGTTGACCTTCATTTGACCTTGAAAACTACCGCCAAGGTCATTTTCAGGATCACTGGCATATGTCCCTCTCCATACCCTGCAACTTTCATCTGAAACATTTTTTGCTGTGTTGCTCAAGTTTGGAGATTTTTGGGGTGGCAATTTAAAATAGACACCCTGTAGAAACACAGATTGATTCTATAAATAATAAATAATAAAACCCATGAAGCCAAATTAGTTTAACCTAAAAAATAATACCACGTATGAGCTAGAATTAGTTCCCTAAAAATAATCGAATTTTATGAAAACTGCACATCTTCTACAAAAAAGATCTCGTTGCGCTAAAGGGGGTATTAAAGCGGCGTCGACAAATTATCTTTAATTTTACTCTAGGGATTAAACCCAACACGTGTCATCCTTCACCTAGGCAAAAAGGACGCAGATAACATTTTTTTAATTCCCATAAAATCCTCCCAGACATGGCTTTTATTACTAATTCAATATCAGAGCCGCAGCCCCAAATACGGCAAAAAAATCTGCCCGCATTAAAAATACACACGACTTTATAAATCGTTATTGGTGGCCGTTAAAAAGATCCCAAGTTATGGATCTATAAATCATAAACCCTAAGCTGTAAGAGATTTAAAAATAATTTCCCATAACACGGGATTATGCGATCCGGCGTGTGTGTTTAAAATTATATTAACAGCGCGGGTGACCAGCGAAAAATCCACATGACCAAATATATTTTTCTAAGGGATTAAGGGCGTAATTTATGCCACGGTTACTGTTTTGCGAGTCTGCTCTTCCCGACTTTCTTAATTACGCACGAATCGAATCTTGGACATAATTAATCATACTTATCACGAAACCCCACTTGCCATCCCCAAAACTATTTAATTGGCGTGATTATGGAATTATGGATTGGGGGCTGCGAATTAATTCCGCACTCTGATTAATGTTGATGGGGATTAGTTTAGTACGGAACGGGATGTGAATAACGAAAAGATCAAATCACGCAACGTTCTATTTTTGCATAATCATCTGTTTACAATTATATCGAGTATTATAATAAAGTAATTTTTAATTAATAGTTAATTGCGCTTACAACAAGTCAAATTAAATAATTTTCACTTTGTACAAACATTTGTGCGTATGCACGAGGGATGGGCGATATTTCATGTATCTGTGATTTTTCACTGGTATTGAAAAATCACAGGTCATTACTGTTACTAATAGGCGAATTTTACTGCTACTTAAATCACCGTTACTTAAAATCACTGCTACTTCAAATCACTGCTACTTCAAATAACTGCTACTTAATATCACTGCTACTTTAAATCACTGCTACTTAAAATCACTGCTATTTAAACTGTGACAAACTGTGATTGCTACTTAAACTGTGACTGTTACTTAAAACATAATTTTAAGAAGAGGTGGCATTTCTAAATGTTATTTAATATTCATTACTTTATTCTTCCATTTTTGCAGGGTATTGTATTTAAATTTGAAATTGAAAACTTCATGCACTGAAAAAAAAAATAAAAACAATTTACTAAACTGCGAAAATCTCCAAATGTTCATTGTTCGGGTGCTCAAAAAATTAAAACAAAAATCTTCAAAAATCCATATCTCTACTGAAAATTGTTTAATTTTCAAGCCCCAAATTGATTTTGAATAAGCGATACCTCGGCCGCCGAGGACAATTTTTGTCTGCGCGTCTTATATTTTTCTGCTCAAAAAAATAAAACTAAAATTTTCAAAAATCCATATCTCCATTAAAAATTGTTGAATTTGCAAATACCAAATTAATTTTGAATAAGCGATACTTCGACCATTGAGGATATTGTTTTAAGGAATTTTTTCTACGCGTTTTATATTTTTTTCTGTCATGTTTTCACTCAAGTGCTCAAAAAATTAAAACGAAAATTTTCAAAAATCCATGTATCTATTGAAAATTGTTGAATTTACAAAAACCAAAGAGATTTTGAATTAGCTGTACTTCGGCCATTGAGGATGTTTTTTATGGTATTTTGTCTGCTCGTTTTATATTTTTTCTGCGATGTTTTCATTCAAGTGCTCAAAAAAAATAAAACTAAAATTTTCAAAAATTGATATCTCCTTTAAAAATTGTTGAATTTACAAAATCCAAATTGATTTTAAATAAGCGATACTTCGACCATTGAGGATATTATTTAAAGGAATTTTTTCTACGCGTTTTATATTTTTTTCTCTGCAACGTTCTCATTCAAGTGCTCAAAAAATTGTTGGTAGATTTTCAATAACCGAATTGATTTTGAATTAGCGATACTTCGACCATTGAGGATGATTTAAAACGGAAGTTTGCACGTATTTTTATATTTTTTTCTGCGATGTTTTTGACCAAGTGCTCAAAAAATTAAAACGAAAATTTTCAAAAATCTCTTTTGGTTAATGATTTTATTAAAAAATAATCTTTCGAGAACAGAGCAAATAATCTTTCAAAAGATGCGTTTTTTCAGGTAAGACCAAAATAGGAAGACTTTAAAATTCCAGTTATTTTGTAAATCCATCTTTTAAAAAGGTATTTTGATAGTTTGGGCCTTTCGATGTGAATAGTAAAAGTTTTACGTTAAAAGGAAAAAGTGGGCCTCCCTACACTAAAAACTGCACGCGGTGTAAAATTTATAAATATCTTAATTTCATTTTCACAATTTATTTATTTATTTATTTTAAAATATATACGGGAAACCCCTTTTTACAAAGAAAATACAATTTGTAAGTGTGAAAAAAAAAAAACTACAAAATTCTACCGCCAAGGTTATTAAATCATGTAAAAGTATGTATATATAATGTGCAATTGGTGTTCTGAATAACGATTTTGGAAATTTGAATCTTTTAATGTAAGCAATAAGAGATTCACGTGAACACAAAAAGCGCTCTGGTTCGATTTTCAAAAATTTACAAAAGAAATACATGCACTGGAAAATTTTCGGTAATTTTATAAAATCATCTTTTCAAAAACTCAAAAATTTGAGACTTACAAGGTGACGGATAAAAGACTTGAAAGTCGTGCAATTTTCAAAATTTTACAAAAATTCCGCGCACTGGAAAAACCAAATTTCTTCTAGATTTTTTGTAAACATATAAAAAGATATTTGGAAAATTTGGGTCTTTTGATGTAAATGATAAAAAAATAAGTTAAAGAATAACGAAAATGCGCGTTTTGATACTCAAAAATTCATAAAAAATGCACGAGGTTTTCTAAAAAGCGATTTTGAAAATTTGATTTTTCTAACCTAACGAATAAAAGATTCACGTGACTATTAAACCACAATTTTATTTGAAAAAATCTTATCAAGTTTGTTCATTAAGAATATGTATATTTTAGTTATATTTTTTTTTTATATATTATCTTAGTTTAATTTTTGCTAATTAATGTCTTATGAAATGTTACATTTCCCTGTAATTGGATATATGTCTGTTGGGAAATAAATACCTATTATCTATCTATAAAAAAATATTTTCAGTTAAAAGATGTTCGATTCTTAGTTATCTGTAATATCCGTCTAAATGTTTTTGTAATATTCTTCATATTTAGAAAATTATCGGGAAAAAACAAAGCACGGTTAAGGTAAAATCAACTTCCGGTGTTCGAAATTTTACCAAAAACTTTTTATTTCTTGGGATTATCAAATAAGACCAATGTTTAAAGTTTCTTGGTAAATCCTGTGTTAGTTTCTGAGATACAGCGCGCACTTTGATTTTCACTTGACCTTAGTAGATTTCGCAAGGTCAAATCAAGGTCGTTACTGTATGTTCTCCTCCAAACCGTTTAAATCTATTTTTAAATCTATTTCCAACTGTCAAAAAATGACAATTTTCAACTACTAACAATGGCCATTTTAACTGTCAAAAATTGCATTTTTTATCTGCTTACAATGATCACCTGCAACTGGCAAAAATTACAATTTTCAATTGGCAAAAATGACAATCTTCAATTGCCAAAACCTACAGTTTTCAACGGTCAAAAATGATTTTTTAACTGCCAACGATGACCTTTTTCAACCGTCAAAAATAATAATTTTTAGCTACCAATAATGACAATTTTCAACCTTAAAAAACTATAATTTGGAAATGCGAAAATTGATCATTTCCAGCAACCAAAAACTGCGAAAAATGACAATTTTCAACTGCCAAGAACTATCATTTCCAACTGTCAAAAATAAAACATTTCTACTGTTAACGATGACCATTTTAACCAGAAAATGCAATTTTTAACTTTTCAAATTTACTGAAAAAACATTCTATTTTCCTGCAAAAATCTATAAATACTTCTCGAATTTTTAACGGAATCAAGGATAGTCTTATAGCAATAATACAGCCAAAATATTACTTTCAGTCACAGGTATAATATCAAGAGGAACAACAGATGGACAAATATTAGCAGAATCATATCAAAAACATTTTTGAGAAACCATCAACCATTTCAGAAGGTGTTACAACGTTTACTAACCATGATCACAGTATAAAATCATTGATATTAGAAAGTAGCAATCACAGGCAGCAACGTGATTCAAAAGTAGCAGTTTTGTTCATCTCTAGTATACATCGTTACATGTATTTCCCGGCGCATCTGCCATAAGTGAAATGCGATTTTTAATTTTTATTTATGCGGTCCATTTCTGCAGGTGTATTTGGCAAATGCAAACTGTATAAAAGCCGTGATTTTTTTACCGAGCAGCATACTAATCCGCGCGTGGCATTTAAAAAAAATCGTAACTCAAAAAGGGCATTGCAAACAAAACAAAATATTTTTGCAATGCCTTCCTGCAAGTATCTCTAATTACAAATTGTCAAAAAACCGTGACCGATATTACTTATATTTTTTTTTATTGAACAAAAATCCGTGTTTTTTTTTTACTTTGATTAAAAATTAAAGTCTAATTTGTTTCGAAGTAAACGTTAATCAAATCAGTCTTTGTTGTGTTTATAACTTACTCGAAAGGAGCATAGTAATAACAAGTTGATTGGGCCCAAAAAGTCAATGATGAAGTTATAACGAGCTAAAGTATCACGTAACATACATCGTGGGATTTCTATATTAAATATCAAAGGGGAAATTGTCCTTCGAAACTTTAAAAAGTTGATTATAAAAGTTCAATGCGATGTCCCGGCCATAAGAATAGCGTCATTTTATTTTTAATACTTCAACAATTAAGTCGCCGTCTTAACAGGATTATTAATACTTAAATTTCTCATTATTCCGAAAATAAACTTTACTAATTTTACATAGCCGCATTAACAAGTTTCCGAGTTGAAGGACGCTTTTCAATATATTATACGAGTTCATCATTTCACCCTCTCGTCACCGAAAGTTGAAAAATCGCGTGATTACTTCAGTAACTTCGAGTTGCGAGTCCAAACAGCGAAAAGGACTGTCTCAACAAAGAATAATATAATCTGGGGAGATGTCGGGAACACAGCGGAAAAGTGTACACTTCAACAAATTAAGTATATTAGCGATTCCTTTGCTAACCAGCGTCGTTTTTATCAAATCTAGTGTGACTATCTGCGACAGTTTGCTACATAAACTTGATTAAGTCCGGATCTGAGTTTAAAGCTCCCAAGCTCCTGAAAATAGTTTAGTTCGGCATTCTATGTACGTATAAGACTAACTTTGTTACTTATGATAGTTCGGGTCTCGGTCCCGTTTCGGGATCGCGAACTAAAAATTTTCATTACTTGTATAAATTTTGGATTAATCGAGTACTTCACGTTTCCCGTAATTCCCACACTCTTACCGAATCGATTAAGAAGGCCGCCCCGCGAAAGTATCAACTTATCTCTTTCAATTGAGCGAACACTGTTTGTGGATTTGGAAGAGTTTGCTAGTCATAAATATTATTATATAGTCCTTCTGTGCTATAAAAGTAGTTAATACATCCTTTTCGTATCTATATGCATTAACATTATTTGTTACAAAGTCGCTATTGTTGAAGAAATAGGCTTTTCGCCTCGATTTTTTAAATTATTTGTGTGTATAGATACAGGAAATTAAATGAATGAATGAGGAAGGGTCTGGAGCGGACATTTCTCTATCCGAAAAATGTACCGCCTGGACGGGGAATCGAACACACTCGACACGTGATGCAGCGCACTTAACCACTACACCAACAATTATTTAGAAAAGTTAGGATTAAATTATAAGCAACATAAACTATTATATCATATATTTTATAAGAGAATGTTCGTGAATATTTAAATTAATGTTGATTTTTTTGACTAATTCTAAAATTATTGATAAATGCTGTAAATACAGATCACATCAATTATAAATTTCTTGTTCGTCAAGCAGTGCACGGTTTAGAACTAACAAAATTATTTCATAACCGTCTTCGTTGTAGATGATAATTAATCATTTGTGCATATTAAATTCGTCGTGAATTTATTAAACGTCAAGGAAAAATTTCACCCTAAATTCTGCGCGGGTCTTAATCCAGCCTTTTAAGACGAGGTATATAATAAGAACCATGCTATTATTTACATTTCTGTCGCTCGGGTTTTTCCATAAATAAAAGGGGCACCCCTCACGCTCCTCGAAAAAAGCCCCCTGGATTACGAAACGGCGCGGCGCGGCGATGCCGTGTATTCGCCGCCGTGGGATTATTCAAAATTGCATCGTAATTAGCCCTACGCAGTGCAGTCAGTGGCGGACTTACTAGAAATATTCTGAAGAATTAAATGGATAATTGAATAACACAAAATGAACATTTGTTTTTTTAAATACTACAACTAAATAAGATCTACGCTCAAGGAGAGGAGGATCAATTTACCCCGATTTCTACGATCGATTTAAAATCTTTATTAGATTTCCATGAATTTTAGATGATTTGCCACCTCGTCTTAGGATGTGGTTCCAACACGATGGAGCACCATCAGCTTGTGCAAGTAATATCAGAAATTGGCTAAACGTTCAATTTCCTGATTGAACAGGGTTTATTATCCGCTTTTGTACTTATTGGAATGCTATAAACTTTTTTGTTTCGTGCCTCCCCAGAAATAATAGTCCATAAGTGTAAGATCTGGAGATCAAAGTGACCAGAGAAAAAGCCCTGCTCATCCAATCCATCTATCAGGAAGTTGCATGGTTAGTCAATTTCCGATATTTCTTGCATAATGGGATGGTGCTCCATCGTGTTGGAACCGTTGTGCAAGTAGCAAATCATCTGCAATTGCTTCAAATTCATGTAAATCTAAAAAAAAATGGCTGAAAGACCTCGGTCGATGGCCTGTTGTATATCGATGTATCTCGAGTAC
This sequence comes from Ocypus olens, assembly GCA_910593695.2. Taxonomy (NCBI): domain Eukaryota; kingdom Metazoa; phylum Arthropoda; class Insecta; order Coleoptera; family Staphylinidae; genus Ocypus; species Ocypus olens. Next base: position 6,378,196 of record OU343057.1, on the reverse strand, counting down.
AATAAACTGTTATACTACTCTAAAAAAATATTCATAATTTTATATCGATCGAAAAATCTTTAAAATTAATGATAAAAATTGGATATACGTTTATTTGAACCTTTCTATTCAGAATAAAAAAATGCTCAAAAAATTAAAACCAAAATTTTCAAAAATCTATACATATATCTAGTGAAAATTGTTGATTTACAAAAACCAAACTGGTTTTGAATAAGTGATACTTAGACCATTGAGGAGGATTTTTTTGTGGAATTTTTTCTTCGTTTTTTATATTTTTTTGCGATGTTTTTGTTCAGGTGCTCAAAAAATTAAAACAACAATTTTCAAAAATCCATAACTCTGTTGAAAATTGTTGAATTTACGAAAACCAAATTGGTTTTGAATAAGCGATACTTCGGCCATTGAGGATGATTTTTTATAGATTTTTTTCTGCGTTTTTCATATTTTTTTGCGATGTTTTTGTTCAGGTGCTCAAAAAATTAAAACAACAATTTTGAAAAATCCATATTTCTATTGAAAATTGTTGAATGGACAAAAACCAAACTGATTTTTAATACGCGATACTTTGGTCATTGAGGATTATTTTTGTATGGAATTTTTCCTGTGTTTTTTTTATATATTTTTGCGATGTTTTTGTTCAGTTGCTCAAAAAATTTAAACAACAATTTTCAAAAATCCATATCTCTTCTTGAAAATGGTTGAATTTACAAAAACCAAATTGGTTTTGAATAAGCGATACTTAGACCATTGAGGATGATTTTTTGTAGAATTTTCCTCCGTTTTTTATATTTTTTTCTGCGATGTTTTTGTTCAGGTGCTCAAAACATTTTAACAACAATTTTCAAAAATCCATATCTATATTGAAAATTGTTGAATTCACAAAAACCAAATTAATTTTTAATACCCGATACTTCTGTCATTGGGGATGATTTTTTGTGGAATTTTTCCTGCGTTCCTTATAGTTTTTTCTGCGATGTTTTTATTCAGGTGCTCAAAAAATTAAAACAACAATTTTCAAAAATCCATATTACTATTGAAAATTGTTTAATTTACAAAAACCAAATTGATTTTTAATACGCGATGCTTCGGTCATTGAGAATGGTTTTTTTATGGAATTTTTCTTGCGTTTTTTATATTTTTTCGGCCAAGTTTTTGTTCAGGTGCTCAAGAAATTAAAACAAAATTTTTCAAAAATCCATATCTCTATTGAAAATTGTTGAATTTATAAAAAACAAAATTGGTTTTGAATAAGTGATACTTCGACAATTGAGGATGATTTTTTCTACGTTTTTCATATTTTTTTGCGATGTTTTTGTTCAAGTGCTCAAAAAATTAAAACAACAATTTTTAAAAATCCATATTTCTATTGAAAATTGTTGAATTCACAAAAACCAAAGTGATTTTTAATATGCGATACTTCGGTCATTGAGGATGATTTTTTATGGAATTTTTCCTGCGTTCTTTATATTTTTTTCTGCGATGTTTTTGTTCAGGTGCACAAAAAAATAAAACAACAATTTTCTAAAATCCATATTTCTATTGAAAATTGTTGAATTCACAAAAACCAAATTAATTTTTAATAAGCGATACTTAGACCATTGAGGATGATTTTTTGTGGAATTTTTTCTGCGTTTTTTATATTTTTTTCTGCGATGTTTTTGTTCAGGTGCTCGAAAAATTAAAACAATTTTCAAAAATCCATATCTCTATTGAAAATGGTTGAATTTACAAAAACCAAAGTAATTTTGAATAAGCGGTACTTCGGCAATTGGGGATATGTTTTTATGGAATTTTTCCTGCATGTTTTATATTTTTTCTGCGATGTTTTTGTTGAAGTGCTCAAAACAAAAAAATTCAAAAATCCATATCTCTATTGAAAATTGTTGAATTTACAAAAACCAAATTGATTTTAAATAAGCGATACTTAGACCGTTGAGGATGATTTTTTGTGGATTTTTTTCTGCGTTTTCTATATTTTTTTCTGCGATGTTTTTGTTCATGTGCTCAAAAAAATAAAACAACAATTTTCAAAAATCCATATTTCTTCTTGAAAATGGTTGAATTTACAAAAACCAAATTAGTTTTGAATAAGCGATACTTAGACCATTGAGAATGATTTTTTGTGGAATTTTAGCTGCGTTTTTTAAATTTTATTCTGAGATGTTTTGGTTCAGGTGCTCAAAAAATTAAAACAACAATTTTTAAAAATCCATATCTCTATTGAAAATTGTTGAATTTACAAAAACCAAATTGGTTTTGAATAAGCGATACTTTGACTATTGAGGATGATTTTTCATGGAATTTTGCCTGCGTTTTTTTTTATATTAAAAAAAAAAAAACAAAAAATTAAGATAAAAATTTTCAAAACTCCAAATATCTATTGAAAATTTTAGAATTTACAAAATCCAAATTGATTCTGAATAGGCGATACTTTGGCCATTAAGGATCATTTTTTGTGGAATTTTTCCTGAATGTTTTGTATTTTCTTCTGCAATGTTTTCGTTAAAATGCTCAAAAAATTAAAACGAAAATTTTCAAAAATCCACATCTCTATTGAAAATTGTTGAATTTACGAAAATCAAATTGGTTTTGAATAAGCGATACTTAGACCATTGCGGATGATTTTTTGTAGAATTTTTTCTGCGTTTTTTATATTTTTTTCCGTGATATTTTTGTTCAAGTGCTCAAAAAATTAAAACAAAAATTTTCAAAAATCCATATCTTTATTGAAAATTGTTGAATTTACAAAAACCAAATTGGTTTTTGAATAAGCGATACTTCGATAATTTAGGATGATTTTTTATGGAATTTTTCCAGCGTTTTTTATATTTTTTCTGCGATGTTATTGTTAAAGTGCTCAAAAAATTAAAACGAAAATTTTCAAAAATCCATCGCACTTGAAAATTGTTGAATTTACAAAAACCAAATTGGTTTTGAATAAGCAATACTATGACTATTGAGGATAATTTTTTATGGAATTTTGCCTGCGTTTTTTATATTAAAAAAAAACAAAAAATTAAAACAACAATTTTCAAAAATCCATATCTCTATTGAAAATAGTTGAATTAACAAAAACCAAACTAATTTTAAATAAGCGGTACTTCAGTCATTGAGGATATTTTTTTATAGAATTTTGCCTGCATGTTTTATATTTTCTTCTGCGATGTTTTTGTTAAAGTGCTCAAAAAATTAAAACGAAAATTTTCAAAAATCCATATCTCTATTGAAAATTGTTGAATGTACAAAAAACAAATTGGTTTTGAATAAGCGGTATTTTGACAATTGAGGATGATTTTTCATGGAATTTTGTCTGCGTTTTTTATATTTAAGAAAAACAAAAAATTAAAACAAAAATTTTCAAAATTCGATATATGTATTAAAAATTGTTGAATTTACAAAAATCAAATTGATTTTGAATAAGCGATACTTCGGCTATTGAGGATGATTTTTTATTGAATTTTTCCTGAGTTCTTTATATTTCTTTCTGCGATGTTTTTCTGATCTCAGTCACAGTTTAAAATCACTGATATTAGAAAGTAGCAATCACCGGTAGCAACGTGATTTAAAAGTAGCAGTTTTACCCATTTCTAATAAATAAAACATAAATACAACTTATCAACAAATTTGCTTAAAATTAATTATTTTATTATTATAATTTTTTTTAACAGCACACATTTTAGAAACATTAAAATTTTAACGCTATTTTTAATTAGAATTGTCAGGATTAAAACAAAACAGTATGCAAATGCACCCTATTTCCATGCCTTATTCCCACGCACCCTGGGGCATATTTAGTTAAAAAGTAAAATTAATTCGATATACGTCGCGTGACTCTTTCCTGTGGTCGAATATGTCGGACCTTAATTCCACAAAACTGACGTTTAACGACAACTTATTTTATCAAGGGTTGTAAATAGTGTACTCTAAACACGTTACAGCCATCGTAAAAAGGGCGGCGGGTTTTGCATCTCTTCGAAGAATTATCCGTATTAGATATTAGATTCATTATTGATTTTCTTAGTACCGACAGGAATCAGTATCATTTTATGTTAAGTCATACATTTCTTGTTTTATTTGCAGATTTTAATTACTTTCATTTATTATTGCTTTAATTAATAAATTTAGATGCTTAGTAAAAATTGCAGGTTTCTATTCAAAAATAACAAGTTGACCTTGAAATAATCCTAAAGACCTACTTATATGCCTGCTGCATGTCAAATACATTTTAATTGAAACATTTTTTTCCCCGAATCTTCGCTTCTATAATATTTCAGTCGCACGCTGTATATTGTTTAGAATAATTTTGTGTAGGTACAAATATTGTAATAAAAAATTTCCATATTCTTCCGGAATTTCATTTCTATAGCTTCATTATTCTTGTCTAAATCAACCGGTAACTTCTTTATATTTTATTATGGAACAATAGAGTAAAATCGAATGGCCTGAAAATTAATGGAGGAGCTGAAATTAAATGTTAGTTGTGCACACCAAGTATTTATTTATAGTTTCAATGTTTACAACATCATTAAACTAACAGACGTTGTAATTGTTGAAACTATGTTCACTAAATAAATAACCCGTATAGTAACAACGCATTTTATTAAAATTCCCTTTAGAAGTGTACCACAATGTAATTACCACACCTGTATTGTTGATAAACAAGAAAAATTAAAACTATCAGGTATATATGTCTGTTTACAATCCAGAGTAGAGAAAGAAAGAATGGGCTTCGTAATAGGATTTAGTAATTGTGTACTTGCGGAATTAAATAACGATGTATACGTACAACAAAGGGTGCAAAAGGCTAGTTAGATAGTTGAATCCTATTCAACTTCAACTGACTGCTACAGTAGGACTAGGGCCTTAAGGCATTTCCATTATCCAACCTCTACGTTCTATAAGAGGCCATTTAAGAGATATGTTTCAGTTGCAGTGGCTTCCCCTCAGCCCTTATTAGAGCTCGGCCGTATCCCAAACTGCAATATTATGATATATTCCATTAAGCCACGGTAACAGGGAAAGTAATATTGCCCCTTTGCCAAAAACGAGGGGATAATGTGCGTTAGGCATGCACGAAATTAAATCCTGGGTGCGAGACAGGATAAGTCAATTCCGTGTTTTTGATTAGAGCTTGTTGCTTTCCATCCCCATTTTAATATATCCACGTGCGTCGGACAAACCCTTATTAGAGTGCAAAGTACTATATAAATCTGCGAGCACGACCGTAAAATCAAATCACCCTTTCATTACCACCAACATCAAGCAAAGTGCAAACTGTAGAAAATATAATTGAAAACATTTTGCTCCCCCCAATCCGCGATAAATAAATAATTACCTGCGTGGTATAAATTTTTTTATAAATAATTTATTAAAATATTATATACACAAAACACAATTGGTATTGAAACAAACATACCAGCTAAACAATTTGCAAAATGAAAACCATAGAAAATTGTTTGATTATTTGTGAAGTAATTATTAACTAGTCCAACAACAATGCGTGAACTGCATTTTGTTGCATGCACGTTGACTGCCTATATTCTTTTATTTATTAAAATGGGAAATTGTTTCCGTAGATATGCTTTCAAAATTGAACTATATAATAATGGTAATTAGGACAGAGTGATGTGCCCTTTTCGAAAAGGGGGGAATCTAGATGGGCCTTATTTACCGATAATGTCCAGGTTGAACACAGAACATAAGTTCCATCCTCATAAGGGTAAAACAGCCCTTGTCCTGGTATTGATCTTGCCTGGAAAGGTAATGATAGGATGAAGTTATTAAAATCTTAATCTACATACAAATTATTTCAATTTAACCGATTATTGATTATTCCGTTTGAAAAAAAAAACCTCGGTTTTATGCAAAACTCGCTGGTGGAAATAGTCGAGTCTATTTCGTAAGTACGTCCCTTCGGGGCAATCACATTTAAAACATCGGATTAATTTCTGTGACTATGTCAGATAATCTCTCTGAAAATGCCCCCTGTAATGGTCGGCGGAACATGGACCATTAACCAATATGTGCAACGACCTGAGCAAGAAAGTAGAGTTCAAGAATCTACTTCTTGTAGAGCCATTAAAGTACTTCTGGATTCAACGCACCGTTATTTACAAACTTTAACATTTGATTAATGTAACGATTATAACTACTATATAATAAAATAGTTATAATTAGACTGAAAAACCTATGGTCATTTTAATAAAATAGTTGTAATTGGACTAAAACACCTATGGTTAGTTATAATTAAATATAGTTTTTGATCGTTCATTCTGTAATAAAGTAAAAGTATGTGTCACCTATTTTTTTTAACGATCGCACCTTCACTGCCGCTCTTATTAACGTCCCCGTTATCCTTTCAATAACAAGGGAGGCTTTTCCGGAATATGAAAAAGTCCCGAGTGAAGTCAAACAGCCCCTCGTAATAAAATAATTTAATAAAGTCATCGCGAGGACCAAAAGAATTAAAGTGAATCCGATTTTTTGTTATAAATATCCGCGTCGGTGTCTACAAAATTGAATCCCATCGAAAAAAAAATGTTATCGCGTGATAGCTTTTAATGGATTTTCTGTCGATGCTGCAGCTGAAATATTCAAATTTAAACAAAGAGACACCTGTCTATTAAATTAACAAACTGTACAAAATTTATGCAGTAGCAATAAATCTGCGTTGGTCTTGTTACGCTCATCCAATTCCGACTATATTTTATTTAGATTGTGGACTTAATTTATTCAGAAACGACTACATTCAATTCCGTCCCATTTATAATAAATTACAAAACAGCTCGCAGGATGACTTCATTGAATGGCTAAATTATGCCCATCCCAATTACCACAGACATGGGTTCGTTCGTTTATATGTGGTTGCATACCACGCAATATTTTAAACGTTAACATCTGCCAATCAAACGTCGATTAAGCGATTGAAAACCCTTAATTGCATTCGAGTTTTATTCGTCACGCCCTGAAATTATAATTGGATTTAAATATTAAATTTCCATATTACCACTGCCAATTGAAAAAATATTTTTCTGGTACACAGGGGAGCTACTGATTATTTACACAAACATTAAATGACTGGGGAACAAGGGCATGATCGTACGAAACGATGTATTAAACTCGCATAAGTAGGGGGTGTTAAGAGGGGGGCGCTACGCCCATTAAATTATTTTTTTACGATACCTCTAAAACTGTTTGATTTAAAAAAAAATTATCTGCATTAATATCTTATTTAATAAATTATCTGAGGCTTACCGTGCAGATTTTTAACAAATTCTTAATAATTTAGGATTTTAAGATTTAACAAATTCTTAATAATAACGAAGATAATTTAGGAAAAATAATAAAATTGAGAACGTTCTGGTGTTTATTATTTTAATTCAATTATAATTGTAACATTTTGCTTATTTTTGGATGTTATTTGATTTAACTGATTGAGGTTGGCGGCACTTACACATGATACATTTTTAATGAAATAAAACACACTTTTACTTAGTTATTATCACACTGTTTATTTATTAGTGACTGCAGTTTCGATCAAACAATGATCATTATGAAACTATAAGTAACGTAAACACTTTTACTTAGTTAATATCACACTGTTTATTTATTAGTGACTGCAGTTTCGATCAAACAATGATCATTATCAAACCATAAGTAACGTAAATACGGAGTAACATCTTATTTAAATAAATTCATTTCAATTTAATGCTTTCTGCAACAAGTAAGGTTGTGCCTAATTTATTTCTTATTTAAGCCGCGTTGAACAGAGGCGATTTGATTTATCGTAAAAATGTAACTTCAAAATTTATATCCGATAATTTTATTGTAAAAATCAGAAAACAATTTGTATTTTTGACTTAAATATTCGGCATTTTGTTCCTTCCTCGTAGGTACGTGCGAGGACGTTGTGCTGAATCGGCGTTTCGACAGTTTGGTCCTTACTGATAAGTCGGCGCGAGGACAAAGTGCCCAATATCCAAACTGCCGATTCACATTCGGGTCCGACGCCTTGTTGACGAACGATGCGACGTCGCTTGGCGTCGATCGGCATGATCGGTAGTATAGAATTCGGCACTTTGAGCCAAATGCCGATTCGGCACTTTGGGCATTCGGCACTTTGTCCCGGGCTATTTACCAAAAAAAAGTCATTTTGCGAATCTCGGTTCCTGGAAGATCCACAATATATTTTTATAGACAAATAGTGCACAGAATGGTCTCTTAGATTTGAAAAAAAAAATTGAAGAAAAATTTAATCTAATCGATTTTTTGGCGTATCCTGTCGATTTAAGCACTATTTACGAAAAAAAAGTAATTTTGCGTATCTCGGTTCCTGTAAGTCCCACAATAAATTTTTACAAATAGTGTTCAGAATGGACTCTTAGACTTGAAAAAAAAATTGATGAAAAATTTAATTTAATCGATTTTTAGGCGTTTCCTGTCGATTAAGCACTATTTACGAAAAAAAAGTCATTTTGCGTATCTCGGTTCCTGTAAGTCCCACAATAATTTTTTACAGACAAATAGTGTTCAGAATGGTCTCTTTGACTTGAAAAAAAAAACAAAAAAATTTTGAAGAAAAATTTAATTTCATCGATTTTTAGGCGTTTCCTGTCGATTTAAGCATTATTTACGAAAAAAAAATAATTTTGCGTATCTCGGTTCCTGGAAGTCCCACAATAAATTTTTATAGACAAATAGTGTTCAGAATAGTCTCTTTGACTTGAAAAAAAAACAAAAAAAATTTTGAAGAAAAATTTAATTTCATCGATTTTAAGCGTTTCCTATCGATTTAAGCACTACTCACGAAAAAAAAGTAATTTTGCGTATCTGGGTTCCTGGAAGTCCCACAATAAATTTTTACAGATAAATAGTGTTCAGAATGGACTCGGACTTGAAATAAAAATTTTGAAGAAAAATTTAATTTCATCGATTTTTAGGCGTTTCCTGTCGATTTAAGCACTATTCACGAAAAAAAGTAATTTTACATATCTCAGTTCCTGGAAGTCCCACAAACATTTTTTATAGACATATAGTGTTCAGACTTGAAAAAAAACAAAAAAACATTTTTAAAGAAAATTTACGTCCTATTCGGACATTATCAAACAATACACCAAACATATATTTTCTATTCATTTACATGATTAGATGGGGGCTGCCCAAAGTGCCGAATGTCCAAAGTGCCGAATCGATATTTTTCCCAAAGTACCGAATTTCATACCTCCGACCATGCCCAAAGTGCCGAACGACGCCAAGCGACGTTGCATCGTTCGTAAATTAGGCGTCGGAGCCGAATGCGAATCGGCAGAATCGGCACTTTGGTCATTTGACAGAACGTCTTCGCACGCTCCAACGAGGCCGAAAATGCCGAATGCATACCCTCATGTATGTTCCTAATGTGCGAAAATAATTATTGATAATACAAGTTTATTATTCGAAGCTAGATGGTTTCAGGGTTAAAAAGAATGGTTTGTTTTTTATTAAAAAAAATTGTATTTTTCTTTTAAACGTTTTTAAACGTATTATAACATAAATATTCGGCATTTTGGGTCTTACCCGCAGGTGCGTGCGAGGACCAAAGTGCCGAATCGGCGTGCATTCCGCAGTTTGGGCCTTGCTGAGAGGTCGACGAGAGGACAAAGTGCCGAATGTCAAAACTGCCAATTTGCGTTCGGCTGCGACGTCTTATCTACGAACGATGCGACGTCATTCGGCACTTTGGGTATGGTCGGTAGTATGAAATTCGGCACTTTATGCAAAATACCGATTCGGCACTTTGGACATTCGGCACGTTGTCCAGAACCCTTTGCCTCACCTACGGAAATCCACGAGCCGCCGCTGTTTTGTATGTGAATCTTCAGTACTGAATGCAGATTATTTTAATGTCGGTGTTACGTCGAATCGGCGAAAGTGATATCTCAACGGTATAAATGTAATTCTTTCTTACGTCGAGGTGGCTTAATATACTCGTCGCTTTGTTATTCACTTGTTGAGCTCGGCGTTCCGTTGGGCAGAAACGATATAATTATCTCCATTCGAGTTAGTAAAATATTCAATGCGGCCTTCAAGACGTAGATGGCTTGTCGTAAACTTAATTACGTTTGATGGCAGTGTAATTGTTGTTTCTTTAAAAAATTCTGATTTGTATGTTAATGGATAATCAGTAGAGTCTACATTTCGATTACTTTTGGTTCTCATTTTCGCGCGCTTAAGGTAAGAGTAGAGGGATACGCGCAGGCCGGCTAGAAGCGAGCATGTTGCGAACGCGGATCTCGGCGCCACTGTATGAGCATGCGGTCGAACACACATCACTGCGGAATAAATGGATACAGATTATTTGATAATTCACGTTTTGAGGCCTTGCAGTTTTATTTCGTTTTATTTTTTCTCCATATAGCCAATCAAATATCCATTAAAAGTGTTTTCTAACAAACAATGCTCGAGCTCGGATTCAAATCAAGAAGGCAGTAATCAGCACCAGTTTAGGCTCATCTACATCATCAAATGAAAAAGAGTATGTGGAAATTAATAATAATTCCATGATGCTAGAAAATTTTGTAATTAAGTTTTTTTGTCAATAAAAATAGCCAACATTTTTATTACGTGCTGTATCTTATATTACAGGAATTATATTAAATGTTTCCTTTATACAGAATTTTTAGGTTAATTATTATAGCTATATTGATGTAATTTTTGCACTTTGAAAAAAAAATTATAGTAGCGCTTTCAGTTTCTGTAAACATGCGTTTTTAAATAAGATATTATTTGATAAAAAAAGCTGAAGTTATATAGAACGTACAAGCTCAATAAAAGTCAATTCAAATTTCACGTAATTATGTTAATATTCAAAATAAACACATCAAAAATACAAAGCGTGGAACTGGGAAAACAGTAAGGACCAGCAATTTATATATAGCTCGCAGTGTAATGCGAAGGGCTGTAGGGTCGGCGGTGGAAGTGTTTCGTCTGCTCGCCGTACCTTTGCATCCCTGCAGAATCCGGACCCGAGCTTTTCTATATTTCAAAACTTAATCTTAATCCCCTCATAAAATAACCAACAAGCGACCCAGTCTCTAATAACGATTTAATTGCACCATAGAAAATTAACATGTTTTAATTATGCGGCGTAATACCGTTTTAATCAAGCCCTCTTTTTTTGTTTATAATGCAATCAGTGGTAGTATTTCTGGGAAACGTGCCCAGGAATAGCTACGTGTATATTACATGCGTTGCCACAGCAGGATTAAGGGCAACTTGCTTCATAATAAAATCATGTGCAATCTTTGAGCAGCAGTGGTCATTCTTGGAGAGGTTTAGAGGTCTACCCCTGCTCAGCAGGAGTTTTATTAGTTTTTCGAGCATACGGATTATTTATGAGAAGATATTTGCGTATGAATTACTTCTTTGATCTTCAAGAACTTATTTATTTATTATTTTTATCCATGATGTCCATGATGATTCATAATAATCATATTATAAACAAATTACTATAAAAATTACACAAAACTAAATGTAACAGAAAAGTGTGTAAATATGGATTACGCCGTAGCGACCGTCACAAATATACTGAAATGTGATTAAATTTTAACTTTATTAACAAATATATTTTTTATACGATTCCAGCATTGAATATTTAATGTTGTTAATATTATATTAAGACTCTAACATCATAAAAAATAAGCGAATGAGTTAAAGTTAAATTTTAAAGTGGAGAGTGGTAGAACAGTTCGCGATCAATAACAATCTCAACGAATCCCGCCCACTTATTTATGTATAGGAATTTAATTTTACTTTACTTAATTTTTCTGTTATATATACAGGGTGTCCCATGAGGTGGTACACAGCCGATATCTCTAAAACGGTTAGTAGTGCGAAAATTAAATAATATAACTGTTTAAGGAAATTATTTTTTAGTAAAACGAAAACAATTAATTCCATCGTCGCTAATGAGCGGTACTGGATAGTGCAAAAAATTATTTTGATTGCAAATGTTAATGAAAAACTATCCCGCATAAAAGTTTTGAAATAATTTTTTGTGTTGACGTCAAACAATTTCTAGAAAATTGAAATTTTACATGGCGCTTGTACAATCAGAGAAAATACAAATGCGAAACTCGATCCGCGAGGGATGCTGCCACATGTCGGTGCTTAGTTCGGTCGAATCCCGTTCCTGCTTAAAATCCATTTATGAGGTAATAAAAGGGTATCCCGAGATAAGATGGTCAAAATGCCACCCGACACAGATTTTTAAATAAATATGAAAATATCATTAGATGTGCCCTTAAACCAAAGTATATCAAAAAAACCCCTACATGACCCGGGAAGCCCCAAAATAAGATTCTTTCAAATATAATTTTTTTAACCACTAAAAAATTATTTTAAAAATCTGAAAAAATCACATATATTATTGACGGAAATACCAAATTAGGTGAATTTTTTCAAGGTCATTGAACGTTATTTACAATATTAAAAAAATGTTTGAAAATAAAAAAAGAAAATTTGCCCACAAAAATGCCAAAAGTAGTCTTGAAAAAGAGTACTGAAAAAAATTGTTCCGAAAAAAATGCTAAAAAGAGTACTAGAAAAAAATCATGTTTGTCCACAAAAAATACCAAAAAGAGTCTTGAAAATTGTCCAGAAAAAAAATGGTGATGTGGCCATCATGTTACTTTCTCCGACTTGGTAGTATAATTTATATGTACGCTTTCATGGTTTATTTTCAATTTAAATGTGCATCGAGCGTTTTGTCGACTTGGATGAAACTGACGTTAGAAACCACAAAGTTATGAAAGATGGAAAAATTATACTTCAAATTCAAAAACTCAGTTTACTTAAAAAACAACGAGATTTCGAAAAAAACTTATTCTTTATAAGTTATTCATTTTATCATTCATAAATTTACTGTAACTATTATTGTTTCATAGTTATAAACCAAAAATGAAAAACAAATTAATAATTTTTTTTCTCGAATAACAATGATTTTTTGAAAAATATTTTCCAACAAAAGATGTTAATTTATTTGTTGTCTTCAATATTTGTTTAAATGATTTTGTGACATTTTTCATATTTAAAAAAATATTGGGAAAAAACAAAAAACAGTTAAGGTAAACACCCACTTCGGGTGTATGAAATTTTACCAAAAGCTTTTCAGTTATTCAGATTCTCAAATAAGACTTATGTTTAAGTTTAAAGTTTCATATCAATTGCTCAATTAGTTTTTGAGATACAGCGCGCACAGACAGACAGACACACACAAGCACACAGCACAATTTTTGTTTCCAGAAATGGCATCTAGGGACCCCAAAACCGATATTTACGTAAAAAAAATTTTTTGAAAATTTTTTCACGGTCACATTACTTCCTCGTACTTCGTAACGGAGAAAGTAAAAATGCCAAAAAGAGTGTTGAGAAAAGGTACTGAAAAAAATTGTCTTGAAAAAAAATGCCAAAAGTAGTCTTGAAAAAGAGTACTAAAAAAATTGTCCAGAAATGCCAAAAGAGTTCTGGAAAAAATTGTCTAAAAAAATACCGAAAAGAGTACTAAAAAAATTGTACTGAAAAAAAATTATCCTGAAAAAAAAAGACTTGAAAGAGTACTGAAAATAAATGCCACAAATAGTCCCGGAAAAAATTGTCTAAAAAAAATGCCTAAAAGAGTCTTAAAAATAGAATAGAATAAAATACAATTTTATTAGATCATTATAATGCATTTACAATATTGGACACGTCAGGTATAAAATACATAAAGTTAAATTCAGACATGTATTCACGAAACAACTTAAAATAACTTGGTTAAAAGGGACTCTTATTCTTGGTGTTACGTAATTATATAATTTTTGAATTATGTTATGCTATAGAAAGCCTGCTGTAGAAGTAACGATTTTGTCTTGGGAAAGAGTACTAAAAAGATTGTCTTGAAAAAAAATGCCAAAAACGTTTTGGAAAAGAATATTGAAGAAAATTGTCTTGAAAAAAAAAATGCCATAGTAGTCTTGAACAAGAGTACTGAAAAAATTGTCCTGAAAAAAATGCCAATTGAGCACTGAAAAAAATTGTTTAAAGAAAATGCCAAAAAGAGTACTGGAAAAAATTGTCTTGGAAAAAATGCCAAAGAGTCTTAAGAGTACTACAAAAAATTGTTCCCAAAAAATGCTAAAAAGTCTTGAAAAAGTGAACTTCAAAAAAATGTCAAAAAGAGTACTGGAAAATATTATCCTGAATAAAATTTCAAAAAAAGCACTGGAAAAAATTGTCTTGGAAAAAATGCCAAAGAGTCTCAAGAGTCCAAAAAAAATTGTCTCAAAAAATGCTAAAAAGTCTAGAAAAAGTGAACTGAAAAAATGCCAAAAAGAGTACTGAAAAAAATTGTACTGAATAAAATGCCAAAAAGAGTACTGGAAAAAATTGTCCTGAATAAAATGCCAAAAAGAGTACTGGAAAAATTGTTTTGGAAAAAATGACAAATAGTCTTAAGAGTACTAAAAAAAATTGTCCCCAAAAAATGCTAAAAAGTCTTGAAAAAGTGAACTGAAAAAAAATGCCAAAAAGAGTACTAGAAAAAATTGTCTTGAAAAAAGCCAGAGTTTTAAGAGTACTAAAAAAATTGGCTCGAAAAAAATGCTTAAAAGTCTTGAAAAGTGTAATTTAAAATTTTATTTCGTCATATGATTGCTTCAACAGTTGATAAATATATTTAAAAAATATCAAAATAAACATTTTAGTTATTCGAATTTTTGAAGATGGCGCACCAAAAAAGATGAAAAAATCACAGATATGGCATTAACTGATAGAAATCATATAACGAAATAAAATTTTCCGTCAGCCGATCACTTAAGGGCGAGAAGTGAACTAGGCTTGTAAATTTTATTACCTTATAATTGTATTTTAAGCAGGGGGTTTCGACCGAACTAAGCACCGACATGCGGCAGCATTCCCTCGCCGAGCGAGTTTCGCATTTGTATTTTCTCTGACTGTACAGCAGTCATGATGCATACACATTTATTTTCTCGTTAAAGCAGACGTGACAATTTATATCTCTTATACTTTGTTCATTTCCCACCACAATTAAAGTATATCACACGTCTTTATCATCGAATTTTTCCAAATTGAGGAATTTGAAATTGTACATATGAAATGTGTGGTGGTGCACAAAAGTGTGGCAAGGGAGCAACATAACGAAATTACAGTTGGAATCCGTCAGCGCAGAACTGACGTATGCATGTAGACTTCTCTAAAATGGAAGTAAGAGTCGAGCATGTGTAGTCATTCAGTGTTACAATTTGCATGTGAAACCTACCCTGCACATACACAACAAAATGGTGGTTTAAGTTGGAAGCGTGAACTTCCTATTGACCTTGTTTCCCTTTTCATCCGGTCCACAATTTATTACCACATATATTTTAAATAATGACAATAGTAATAGCATACAAGTCTGCAGCAAGTTTACAATGAGTTTCACATAAAAATATTTAATGATGAAATTTGCTATACATGAAATTACTTCAAGATATTAACCGAATTGCATTGGACAGTCTGATTTATACCTAACGATTTTAGTAAGCTCCTGATTAGCGCTTCATTCTAATTAACTTCAAAATGCATTACGAACTTAACGCCTGCAGCATTGAAAGGCGCTAATTAAATTTATTTTTGTAATCCTCCCGGATCAAATTTTAAATCTCGTTAATTGTATAAATACAAAAAAGTTTTCATAGACTGGTGAAATCGGTAATAAATGTATGAGAAGTACATCAATCAATACGGAACGTGTACGTTTTCAAAATAGTTTAGAACTAGCGAATGCCAGTAAAATCAAAGCTCTCACCCTTTGTATATGCAGAAAGGGTGAAAAAACTTATCATATATCATTTCGTTGGACTTCTTTGGCTGTATTTTATAGTTAATGGAACCTTGACACACACCAACACGATCCATATACAATGGAAAACAATATGGTATACTACATTTCAGGCTTATTATTCGGGAATCCAAAATTAATTAATTAAATTACTCATCATTACTATTAATTACTAATTAACACACTCGATATCTGATGTGCGATAAAACTTTATTACTGTTAATAAGACAGTGATTAGTGGAAACTATGTGCTTATAGAAAAATATGTACCGAAAAATTGTAATATCTACAAAGCCTAGATTTAATTTTAAATAGTAGGGTTGAATCCCACCCCTTATCGAGGCCTTATTCGGTAAGATTTTGTTAGTTTTTGCGCGCAGATCGACGCCCAAATAACTGGGCAAGCTTTTAGAACCGGTCCCGCCGTTTCGTTTCGCCCACACCCCCGAGGGGGGGGGGGGGATGATTTTTCAAACGCAGATTTTCGATTTTTGCACGTTTCCAAAAAAAATAATATCTCCGTAACCGCCGGAGCTGTCTTAAAATAATCTTAAAAAAAAATATCTAAAATTGATCGGACATTTTTGCTCCGTTTTCGAGATGATTTTTTAAAAACCGGGTAAAAAAAAATCTTCTTTTAACACGTTGACCGCTTCGTCGGTCACCGGTGACTGACACCGAAGTATCCTAATGAGGCACGTCAGTCACCGGTGACTGACAGCGAGTACCTACTTTAAACTTAATATTTAGCGCTGCCAGTCACGAGTTTGAATCAAATAAGCATATTCTTACTCATTTTATAAAATAAAACCTAAAAACAAAGAAAACTTTTTTTGACATTTTACAAAAAAACTTGTTGGCAGCCAATGTGTTAAGGACGTATTTTTTTCTTTTCAAGTAGAAGAGTTGAAACCTTCAGGGAGGGCAGAAGGGATAACTGGCTTTCATTGGGAATTTTTTCAAAATTTTTGAAACCACCTCTACGCGCCAACCAACGCCACCAACCCAGGCGGTGGTTTTCTTCTTTTAAGGACGTATTTTTTACTTTTCAAGTCGAAAAGCTGAAACTTTCAGGGATGGCAGAAGCGATGACTGGCTTTCATTGGGATATTTTTCAAAATTTTTGGAACCACCCCTACGCGTCATTTCTCTGGGTTCGTTTTTCTCCTTTTAAGGACGTATTTTTTTCATTTAAAGTCGAAAAGCTAAAATTTTCAGGGATGGCAGGATATGTTTTTCAAAATTTTTGGAACTGATCCTATGCTCCATTTGCACCCCTTGGGTTCGTTTTTCTTCTTTTAAGGACGTATTTTTTTCTTTTCAAGTCATAAAGTTGAAATTTTCAGGGATGGCACAATATATTTTTTCAAAATTTTTGGAACTAACCCTACGCGCCATTTGCACCATCTGGGTTCGTTTTTCTTCTTTTAAGAACGTATTTTTTTTAAAGTCGAAAAGCTGAAATTTTCAGAGATGGCAGAATATATTTTTTCAAAATTTTTGGAACTAACCCTACGCTCCATTTGCATCCCCTGGGTTCGTTTTCCTTCTTTTAAGGACTTTTTTTTTCCTTTTAAGTCGGAAAGCCGAAATTTTCAGGGATCGCAGAGCATACAACTGGCTTTCAAAAAATAAATAAAAGAAATAAAAATTAAAAATAAACAATTTTGAATAAAAAATAAAAATGTAACGTAAAAAAAAATGAAAAATGAAAAATGAAAAATTAAAACTTGAAAATGAAAAATTAAAAATTAAAAATTAAAATTAATTAAAAAAATATATGTTTTTCATTAATGGCGCAGCGCAGCGGAGCTGTCGATCTCCAGCAATTACTTTGCTTAATTCATTATAATAGTTGCTATTAGACGTAAATCAACATCAGTAGGCGCCCAAAATGTGATATGAATGGGCCACGCTGTGCCGTCTTTCGTTACCAATTTAATCACTTAATTTTAATGAGCTCCGCACGGACGACAGCGCAGCGCAGGAGAGCCATCATCTGTCACCCGTCATCCGTCACCCGTCATCCGTCATCCGCCACCCGTCATCCGTCACTCGTCACCCGTTGCCGTGCTCAATTTTAATGGGCCATGCACGGACGACGGCTCCGCTGCGCTGCGCCGTCGTCCGTCACCAATTTAATCGCTTAATTTTGACGGGCCTCGCATGGACGACGGCGCATCGCAGCGGAGCCGTCGTTCGTCACAAGTTACTTTTCTTACATTTTTACATTTCACAATTTTACATAAAGAACACAATTTCACATACATCAAACTTTAGCCTAGGAAATACTATTTTCATCCCAATTCAATCGCGTTTTGTATTATTTTTAAACATACAACTTCTCCAACGAATTGCTAAAGAAAATTCTTAACTGGACAGAGTTTTGTTTGTTGAAATAAAGTTGATGGGAAGGGTGGTGGGTGTTCCCTTTCCTACAATCCAATCAGTTGACCCTAGCACAGTTTGCTGCAAATGAATTAATTTACAGAAACAAATAAAAAAATAACGTTGCTACATTTTCGTTATTGTTCTACACCTGTGCAACCCTCGTTGATGTCTAACTGGTTGGATTGTAGGATAGTGCCCACCCACCACCCTTTATACACATCTTAACTTACAACTACAAAGCCATGTTCCTGTAATTAAATTTCTTTGTAAAGGACCCCTCACAAATCAAATGGAAATTGGCTTTCGGTGAAATTGACCAAATTTTTGATATGTTGTTCCTTTCGGTGTCCAGATCAAAAATCTCCATGGGCACAAAGCTCGAAAATCTTCCCCAGCTCCGAAGGTTAGAGACCGATTTTTGCTGATTTTACCTTTCCCCTTGCATTTTCGGACACCGAAAGGAACAGCATATCCAAAATTTGGTCAATTTCACCGAAAGCCAATTTCCATTTGATTTGTGAGGGGTCCTTTGGAGGTTTAACAACAAAATGGGGTTTTTAATTGAAGTAAAAGTTTATCCGAAGGGTAGTGGTTGGCCCCCATCCTACAATCCAATGAGTTAAATATAGCCCAGGGTTTCTGCAAATAAATTAATTTATGGAAGAAAAATCAAACACAAAGTCGACATTTCAAAGATTAATTCATAGTTTTCCATGTGTCAAACTCTCGCTTAGATTCTGCCGTTTGGAGGGTAGGATAGGGTTCACCCACCACCCTTTGTATTCACTTTAACTTAAACCACAAATCCTATTTTCTAATGATTGTTAAACTTCCAACACAACTAATGGTTTTATAAAAAAAATCATCCAATCAAACAGCATTTTGTTGGTTAGGTTAAAGTGAATATGGAGGGTGGTGGGTGGCCCCTATCCTACAATCCCATCAGTTGAACATAGCAAAGGGTTTCTACAAATAAATTATTTGCGTGGGTCTCTAACAGTGTGTTCTTACTTTTGCTGCACTCCGTATATATATATATATATATATATATATATATATATATATATATATATATATATATATATATATATGTTTTTGATGGAAAGCGACCGTCTGGTAGTAAGTTCATATGAGGTTGCGGTTGGTCTGCCTGACGAGTTCCGATAGGAACGAAACGGCCGCAGCAGACTTGCTCTCATATGCATTTTGCACATAGTATTGAGCGATACCCCGTTTAACCATTTCCTATATATATATATATATATATATATATATATATATAATTTTTTTTGTATGTTTGACTTATTATTATTATATATGTTTGCAAAAAAAAAAAATTTCTCTATTAATAAAAATGTTTTTGTTAATTATCAGAGAAAGTACAGCAATTATAGATTATATTTTTGCAATGGGTAATTGTCATAGTATTTCACAGGTTAATTTTCAAGAATATTGATAGAAAAATATAGGAGAAATGCAGTTTTCTTTGTGCCTATGTTTCTGGACTCCGGGGGTTTCGTTTCATTTCTCTTATATTTTCCTCTCAATATTCTTCAAAATATATATGGACCTGTGAAATACTATGACAATTACCTATTGAAAAAATATAATTTATAATTGCTAAACTTTTTCTGATAATTAACAAAAACTTAACATTTTTATTAATGGAAAAAATATTTTTTTGCAAACATTTCAGGATAACATACATGACGTAAATATATTGACTTATATATTTATGACTAAAAATTACGTTTTCCCAACAACAGAATAACCGTTAACTCCGCTGCGCTGCGCCGTCGTCCGTGCATGGTCCATATATATTAAGGCAGATAACTGATGACGGACGACTAAAAAATAAAAATAAAAAATTTTGTCCAAAAAATAAAAATAAAAAATTTGCGGTGGACCACCCTTATCACTTTGGGGTATGAAAAATAGTTTACGTCCTAGTCTCAGAGCTACTCAATATACACACAAAATTTCATAAGAATCGGTCAAGCTGTTTCGGAGGAGTTTTGATACAAACACAGTGATACGAAAATTTTATATATTAGATATATATATATATATATATATATATATATATATATTCGTTTTCATTACATTTATTTAATATATCTGCAAGAAGTAAGGTAGTCTCAAGTTTATTCGTTAAAAGGATGTTTAACAAAGGACCCGATAAGTATGCTGCGGTAGATAAGTTGTCATAAAATATCGGCGTTTGCAATGTAGTTTTGCTGTAGTTTCCGATCGTTCTTGTTTCTTTTAATCGGGTTTTATTAGTTCTCGTACCTGCATTTGCCAGAGGATTAATGTTGTGAGTTGGGTTAAAGCTTAAGGTGTTTTCCATGTATTTGGTAATTGGAATTCGTAGTCTCTTTTGTCCACAGTAACAGCTTGTTCCGGTCATTCTTTCTAATTATGTTGCTTCCATCATAATCAATTAACAATCAAGTTTAGCTCCGATATGTTAAAAATGTTTGAAAAAATAATTCAAAAACTAAATAAATAAAATGCTTCAACTGATTGATTTAAAATTATGGACTATAGTTTTCGCCAACTTCTTTTTCTCTCCGTCTCTAGTGGTTTGTCGTCTGCTGAGAAAATAATGAATAATTCAATACTGCGAAAAAATACAAAATTAAATTTAATCGTTTTTCGGCATTTCCAGCAGTTGTACAAACGATCCACGTCAGAAGAGATTTTGCTTGTCTCAGTTTCTGTAAGTCTCACAAATAATTTTAATGAACAAATAGTGTTCAGAATGGGATTCTAGACTTGAAAAAATACAAAAATAAATTTTTGAAGAAAATATAAATTTATATACAATTAGTGTTCAGTGTAAAACACTTTAAAATTGAATAAATTTTTAAACTTTATATCTTAAATATTCACATTTTGAAATTTTAGGAGCATCAAAAAAATGAAAAATTACATTTTTCACAAAAAAAATCACCAATTACTGTTTTGTAAGGCATTTTTATCGAAAATAATCATTTCCAAAAGGGATTTTGATATTATCAACTCATCGGCAAATATTCCCCTGTGCCTCATTTATAATTCATATTTTAGTTCTTAAGGAAAATATAAATTAAAAAAAAATCGGTTGTGGCAGATTTCCAAAAACAAACTACCAAAGGAAATATATTTCAAAAAATATTCTAATATTTCATACATGATTTCCATCGACGATTTTAAGAGATATATAAGTTATAGCAGGAATATGTCGATATCCCATTGATATTCTGGTATAACCATCTACGTTTATTATTCAATTTATAATGCATAATGATCACTTTATTGTCTTTATTTCTTGTTATCCATTTATCTATCACTCATCTGATATAAATAATGAATATATTCGCCATCCGCTTTATTATTACACACATGTGGGTAAGAACATATATGGTCCTATAATATTTTTGAAACCTATTATATAATTTTTCTATTTTGCGTCTAAAACAAAGTCATTAACGCACTCATATGGGTTCGTTAATGGCTCGCCGAGTGCTATAATAATTTATTTTTTCAAGGTCGGCACCGTTAAAATTCAGAGCTGTCTACCTGTGCTAAATTTTCGGCGAGATAGTTTTGGGGTTATGCTACGCTCGTCGTTTTCTAAACTTGGACGGGTGCGAAAAAATCGCACTTATTGAACTAGTTTTTTAATATACTGTTATGTAAACAAAATAATAACGTTTAGATTTATTATCCGAAATTCATAACCAAGAAGAAACTATAATGTGAATTGGTTAGGAGTAACGTGAAGATTCATACAATTAAACTCTTCTTTTCGCACAATTATTGTGTTACAATTCAATTTTCCTACTCAGCTTTAGTCCTTAATATTTTTCAATTATTATTGTAAATTGGAGTTGCCCATTATCTGCAACTAAATAAACAAATAAAATAATAAACAAGCTTTGTCGTCTTATGATTCGTTTAAGCCTTGAATGGAGACTTAATGTTTCGAAATGTGCATTTGGCTGAATAAATAATCTAACATGTTAATATTTACAAATTAATCAAATATTAATTTAACTTGGAAATATTACACAAGAAAAGCATTTTAGTAACTCAGTCTATTTTTAAAACCTAATATTTTCTGCATTTCTTTTCGTCGAGTTCAGAAGTTCTTACACTATTTATTGAAGTTTTAAAAGTGCAAAGCTGCAATAATGAATTACATTCAAGGAGTATTCCTACGAAAGTTTGATTTATTCATAAAAGTTTCAATTCTAGCCGATTCCATATTAACAGGTAAGATATTGTAATTTCCATCAGGTGCAAAACTAATACAATGAAGTGTATACAATCGAATTCAATATCAATAGTACCAGTGGTAGTTGATTTTACGTAGTAATTAATCATTGATGTACAAGCATACGAATAGTACGAATTTTTAATTAAACTGAACCGCATATTAAGCGGAAATTAATTGAGAACTAACGTTTACAGAAAGCAATTATATCGCTTTATAATCTTTAAATGAATTTGCGATTTTGAAAAATAAGGTGGCAGTAGTTACATTTTACTAGGAATTCAGTTGAACATTTAATGAAATTCCTCGAGGAATGTAATCAACTTGCGCCCCAGCCTTTTTTCTGAAATCCTAACAAATTAATTTAACTCACAAACTTGGATGATATTAATGGAAATCCGCGGATATTAATAAGAACTTTTTAATCAGGATCGAGTTTAGCACGTAAAAATAAAATATCGCTACAATTACATAAGTCATCGTTATTAATTTCCGAAGAGTATTTACTTCTTCGGAGTTTAAATTTAAGTAACTCTATCAGGGCCCATTTGTAAGGGGCTTCGTCGGTGGAGAAAGTAATAAACTTTATTTGAGCTCGTTTCTCATTTTCTCGTTTAATTTTTCTTGCACATTCAATACAAATGGCTGGGTATTTTGAACACTTCATATATATTGTTACCGTGACATCTGTATGTTGGTTTAGTTATTGCGGCTAATATTTCCTCGCGCTCGATATTAAATTCTATGTTAAAAATAGGGTTGGAAAATTTTTAAATCATTCTCCTCCTTAAAATGAGAAATACGATACTTTTCGAGTCTCTACAATTAACAAATCATGTTTCGGTAGATGATTCTTAAATTGTAGAAGACGAAAGTATCGAGTCATTATTGAATTCTCCTCCTTGTTTTCGCTATTTACATTAAGCTGATATCGAGATAATCTCAATTTAAAGAAAGGTTGTTTATGCTACTTAAACACCCTTTTGATTAATAACGTAGGAAAACGTATTATCAAATCATGCACTTGTGGCGATTGAAAATAAAAAACGGCAATCCAACAATTTTCCGCACTTTAACGGAATAGTTTATTAATGGTCTCAAGGAATTTTGATTGATGAATCACTATTATGGATCGACTAGAACTATAGAAATTGTAGCCACTTCGATTCATTTATAATCATTTTAATTGAATACTCCTATAATTTCTTTAATTAAAGCCTGCGTATAATAGTAATGTAAGAAATAAGAAAAAAAAAACACTTTGGTATAATTGAGTGCGGAATCGATATCTTATTTACGAGTTGAAAAAATTATGGATATTAACGTTAATTAATTCCGAAGTAATTTATTGTATTTGAGCTTTTCAGGTAGAAAAAATAATGGTGAATTATGAATGAAGCCGTATCTAAGGATAAAAGGCGGAGCAAGGTGAACAAATCCCGCCAGGGATAAAAAGTGGTTTGTGGGCATTTTTATTGGATATAATCAGGAGTTTTAGGATATTGGATTTGTTCTTTCAGCCGTAAATATTATTACCACGTTAGAGTCAAAAGTTTCAGTAATTGCACGCAAACTATCTGTAGTTTAAGAAATTCAATACGCCAACCAAGTTTTGTACATTTAATTCTACGGAAGCATATTTGTTAATATTTATATGTTTTTCATTTTAAGGAATTTTACGCTATGACTTCCGCCCCTTTCCTTCAAAACTCCTCGAGTATAAATGGCTTCTTGGAGTCCGTTCACGTTTTCAACATTTTAAATAGAGATTCCTCAACCGTGGCAAATCTGTTTACTTTGATTGGTAGGTGTGAAAATACCCAACTTGCATCTTATTAACTCAATTGGGGTCACTTCAGCGGATGCTTGGAGTGCGTTCTCGGTGTATTTGAGTTGAATAAAATCTGTAACTAATTAAACTTTCGTATTTTATTCCGCTAGAATAATAAATTTGCTGTCACGATTAACTCGAAACAGCGAAACGGCATGCGTGCTCACAACAAGAACCTTATTGATTTCGACCCATATCCGATCGTTAATTTTTTTCCCCATTCGATAAGGATACGCTTTAATCTACTTGTAGGTTTTTACTGCGGTTAGGCCACCACTCGAATTATAAATTAGTTCCGAAGATGGAACGTATTAGGAGCAATCACGAGCACGCGCAGCTGTTTTTCTCAAAAGATATTGAATTAACTATAGATTGGAAAAGGCTTCGATATTGTTTGTATTCAATTATTTTAAAAGCTCTTACGTTGCCTGCTTTTCAGTCGCGTAGTAAGATTTTCACGGCGTGTTCAGTTTTTATTGGAGTAAATGCAAATACCAGTATCTTTTCGAATATCTAAATTCGTATAGTTTGCAAGCACATTATGTTTGATTAATTGTACGCAAATATACAATTAGATATGCGTTCGAAAAATTGGTTTTAAAGAATAGAACGCAGTCCTACATGAAAATGCGATGAATATCATATGTAAATGCAAAACAAACAACATTAAACGAGCAATAATATCCCAGTAAGTATCACATAACTTTTAGATTTTACAGATAAGCAAATTATATTGTTTTCAAGCAACAACTAGCTTATGCATAAATAATTGGGGAAAGTTGAATGTAGGTATTTTTTTTAAATTAAAGTTGTGCAGGTGCAAGAGGAAAATTAATTCTTTTGATTTACTATAATTTGGCGATGTTCTCTATATTGTATGCTATCTCAAGATCACAAAATTAATCATGAATATGCTACAAGACTTAAGAATAGCTATAATATACAAAAACACCGATTAAGCAGCAATTACTGTTTAGGGTAACAGTTGTGATTTTAAGCAGCAATCACAGTTTAAAAAGCAGTGGTTTTAAGTAGTTGTGATATTTAAAGTAGCTGCGATTTTAAGTAGCATTAATTTTAAGTAGCAGTGATTTTAAATAGCTGTGATGTTAAGTTGCAGTTATTATAAGTAGCAGTAATTTTAAATAGCAGTGATTTTAAGTAGCTGTGATTTTAAGTAGCAGTGATTTTAAATAGCTGTGATTTTAAGTGGCAGTGATTTTAAGTAGCAGTGATTTTAAATAGCTGTGATTTTAAGTAGCAGTGATTTTAAGTAGCTGTGAAATTCGCCTATTAGTAACAGTAACGACCTGTGATTTTTCAATACCAGTGAAAATTCACAGGTACGTGAAATATCGCCCATCCCTAAAATATTTTTTTTTCTTCAATTTTTTTTATTATTTTTTTTTCATGTCAAAGACAGTGTTGCCAGATTGGGGTTTCTTCCCCCAAAATGGGGGTAAATTATGGTCTTGGGGTGTATTTTAGGGAACTTCAATCAATGGAGTATTTTTTGGGGTGGGTATTTTATACGAGGGGTATTTTTGGGGAAATTAATTAACATGTTATTACATTTGCTAGAAATCATCATTACCATAAAGAAGTTCCTCAGCGATGAGGAAATCCATTCCTAGGGATTCTATAACTGCCGTTTTAGTAATTTTGTTACCCCCAATAAGATGCTGCATTTTCATTTAAAAAATATGTATGTGTTCCGAAAAGAAGATGAAAATATTGAGGATGACGATGAATAATAAATTTTGATAAATTTTATAATTTTATAATGCTTTAATTTTGTATATTTTTCAATAAATCCACTATATTTAAGTTTTATTTTCAAAATTTATTATTTTGGAGAGGGACAGCGGCGTAATTTTGAGGAAGTTTTATTAAATATTTGGGAAATTAAAAATTGCTACTGGCAACACTTGTTGCCGTAAATAAATGATTATTATTATATTAAATATTCAATCTTTTTGTTTGCATTATTTATCGTTAGGTCTGGATTTTGATTTTTTTGACCTATATTTTAGATTTTTGAACTGCAAAAATTTTTCTTCATTTTGGATTAAATTTGCGATTTGTTTGTTAACATTTTCAATTTTTTGGTCGGCATTTGTTTATTTTTAGGCCCTCAATTATTCATTTTTGTGCACGATTTATTCGAGTTTTGGATATTTTGAGCTGGAGTTATTTTTGGGACAGAAAATGGCAAATTATTTTTCTTCTGCTTGATTTTTCAATTTTTTGGTCTGCATATTTTTATCTTTTAGACCAGGAATTTTATTTTTATTTTGTGCTTATATTTTAGATGTTTGGTCTGCATTTTTGATTTCTTTGTTTGTTCTAAATTATAGAGGTTTTGATTTTAGTCAAAATTATATTGGTTTGTTGAAATTTTCTACATCTTTAATTTTTCGATGTTTTTAGTTTTTTATCTTAATTATTAATTGGTCTACACTCTTGTTGATTTTTATGGGCGATTTTTTGTTTTGTTTTGAGGGTATTTTCGAGCTTTCTGTACTAGATTTTGATTGTTTGCCCTTCAATTTAGATTTTTTTAACCCGAGTTATTGTTTTTATGGCCGAATTTTCTAAATTACTTTCGAGTATAGGGTTTCGGCAATTTATTTTGGAATAAAGTTTCAATTTTTTAGCATTTTTTATTTTTTATCAGGATATTTGGTTTGCCAATATTTCAGATGTTTGGTCTGTGTTTTTCATTTCTTTGTTCCAAAGAGTTTTTGGCCCATAAACCAAAATTTTCGAAAATTTAGTTAAAATATTGTTTTTTCTTTCTGGTCTGCATTTTTTATTTTTGCCGAGAGTTTGGTCTAAATTTTCGATTTTTGCCTATATTCTTAGTTTTTTTTTTTACCTTGATTATAAATTTCAACGAGCGAATTTTTGATTGGTCTATACTTTAGATTTTTAACCTGAATTGTTGATTTTTGTGTGCGAACTTTTGGCTGGTATTTTCGAGTTTTTTTTTTGACAAAATTTTGGATTTTTTGTTCTTTATTTTATTTATTGATTAAATTGTGTTTGAGATCATTGCACATGATATACATCTATTAAATTATACAATAGTATAATGACATATTAAAACCATATTAATTCGAAGACAATAAAACGACAAGTAAGGTTATTCCCAATTTGTTTCGAATATATTATGTTGAAATTGTAAAATATAATAATAAAAACTAAAAATTAAATCAAAAATTTTAGACGTTTTATGGGCGAAATTTGTAAATTATTTTTGAGTTTAAAGTTTCGTCAATTTACTTTAAGGTAAAGATTTATTTTTGGGGCTAAAAATGGCAAATTATTTTTCATTTGCTTAAATTTTAAATTTTTAGCCTGCAATTTTATATTTTAGAGCAGGGTTTTTAATTTTTTTGGCCTATATTTTAGATTATTTTGGCACCTAAACCAAAATTTTCGATTTAGTTGAAATGTTCTGTTTTTTTACTGCATTTTTATTTTTCCCAAGAGTTTTTAATTTGTTGGCAATGTTTTTAGTTCTGTTACCCTAATTATTAATTTTAATGTTGTTCTATTTTTACTTAGGCGTATGCCATTCAGTCATGTTTGTAATTAAACGAGCAATTGTATATAAATATTAACATATACACACATAGTCTTGGCCCTTGGACCACATTTAGCAACCATTTTGGGAGTATGTTATATTAAATTGTTGATTTTAATGAGCGAATTTTTGGTCGATATTTTCGAGTTTTTTTATTTTTTCCCTTTTAATTTCGATTTTGCAGACTGAATTTTTGATATTTTTGGCCTGTACATGGCTTTTGTATTAATTTTAGGTTATTTATTTAATTTGAATTTTTTTGTTTTAGTGGTTGTTTTACGATAAAACTAATGTACTTTGATATTTAGATAGAAAATACAGACTGCGCGATTTGTGTTTAAGGAATTACTTAATTTTCAAATATTCCGATTCGATTTTTGATTTTTTTTCAAAAATTTTTAAATCAAAAAAATAATTTTTGCAGTCAATTGAGTTTTTTTAGTAATTGTTAAATATAATACTTTGGCCCGGAATGAAACTGATCAACTGTTTGGAAATTATAAAAAAAATGCGAACAATTTTAAGTAATTAATTAATTCCGAAAAATTAAAGAATTATTTTAATGATTTTGGGGATACCACAGCACGAATAAATATTTTTATAATTTTTAAATGGCCTTTTTGTACTACCCACATATTTTCGGAAAAACGGAGTTATAAAACTTTTTTTTGTGCAAATTCCGAAATCTTATCAGCGCGCCTTCTCTAATCCCAGTGTTGTCAGATTGGGAAGGTTTTCTCCAAAATGGGGGTAAATTAAGGTGTGTATTTTGGAGAACTTCAATCGAAGGGGTATTTTTTGGGGTGGGTATTTTATGCGAGGGGTATTCTGGGGGGTTTTTATGAAATATTTGGGGAAAATTAAAACTGGTCAAAGAGCTCACTCTGAACACAATTGCCTATGAAAATTTTCTGTGGGACTTCCAGGAACGGAGATCCGCAAAACGACTTTTGTCGTAAATTGTGCTTAAACCGACTGGAGACGCATAAAAAAGATTTAAGAAAATGTGTCTTCAAAATTATTTTTTTTACTTTTTGTCTAACAAGAGGAGGATCAGATGTGTGACTTACCGATTTGTTCCATCTTTGGCACACGTGTAGGTCATGACTAGGAGTGTAACAGGTCCAAGAAATAGGGCGCACTATTCAGGCGTTTTCGAGAAAAAAGGTTTTAAAAAGGACTTATGATAATGCAATTCCGAATCAGTACACAATTTGACTTCCATCGTCAAAATTTGAATTTAAAAAGAGTTTTCAATTAAAATTCATGTTCTCTTCAGAAAAATATTCAGATGGTATACAGTGCTAATGGGTACTTGAATCCGTATAATTATATCGATTATGCTTTCGAGAGGCATAACTAGTTGTTGTTAATAAATTCCTATCAATATTGTGATAAATAGTTTGTGGTAAATAAATAACCTCGTCATACCTGTAAACATAAAATTCGGGAAAAACGTGTGCGGGTGTAATTTAAAGCAGTTTATATAAAGTTTAGAGCATAAGTGTTTTCCCACGAGGACATACTGAAAGTTTGTTATTTCAGTGGGGATGGAAATTCGTATTTAAGCTCCGCTGTAAACAACCGCGTATGGCAGCTAAAATTTCAGTTTCACCGTTTCCTGCTCGTGCGCTAACAAATCAAATTTTTCATAACATTTTCAAATAATATATGACTTTTGTCTTGCTCCCGTGGCTTGGTAAGCGCCGCGGGGATATTATTCATCGGGCTGCTAATTTCATTAAATAATTTAATGCGCAGGACACATAAAGCACAATTAGCACGTGTCCTTTTTGTGCGCGAAATATATTTTATATGTCCAATTAGCACCCCCATATACTTTATGTATCGCATCATTCATTGATACCCGTCATAACCGACCAATAAAGACGTAGATTCTCGTTTCGTGGCGAGGTAACCAAAATTCTTCACCGGAATATCCCTCCGGATATTTTCAATTCGATAATAATAAATCGGGTTAGTTATTGCGAGCACCGAAAATATAATCTTTCCCGAATATAGATTTTCGAATTTAGGTGCATTATATTGTTTTATGTGACTAGGATCGAACCTGAAATCTCCGGCTTTTCCGACCGACGTGTTTATCATATAAGTGGATGATCAATAAGGGTTGCGAAATCCAATGTGCTTTATCGTATGGGATTATCCTCAAAATCAAGACAGAATTTGAAGGTAAACATGTGCGCCGGGAAATCCGGAGATTGCACATTCGAGTCCCATTTCGTTCTTAATAATAATATAAAAAATGAACGCGCATAAAGGGAGCACAATAAAATGATGTCATTGTAAACAAACGAGAATGGAGTTTTGTATTATAGATAAATAAGTCGTGGGTTTTACCGCCCTCTCTATAATAAAATAGAAAGTAGTAAAATCGTGGAAGGAATTACCGAGGATATACAAGGATAATGTCTTTATGTTGTTATACATCCCTTATATAAATTTTCCTTTTATCGATTTTGGTGGAATTAATACTGCAATTTAGTAAGTGCTTATTTCACATGCAATAAAATATTCAATTACCCATATTTAATGCACACGTTATCTTTTACTAGTTTCTCTATTATGCGCATAAAACAATAGTCGCGTTAGCTATTTGACAATTGTATATAATCCCACATAAGTAATAGTAATGGTATATAATCTCCACCCCAACGTTTCCATATACTCACACATTTCACCACGTGGGATTACGAAGAATATGCTGGAAATTCCACCCTCGTCACTTTCCATTCTTTGCTCAATTAAATAAACCTGACCGTTCCTGTTAATAAAAAGACAATTACCCCTTGAAACCTACTAAAACAATTCCAATTATCAACGATAATATGAAATAGGGGCGGCATTAGTAGTAATGAAACTTGTGAAAAGATTAGGACTTTAAAACCCTCGACCGTGACGATCTCTTTCGTGCAGTTAGTAGGGCGTTCATCCGGAAATAGAAAGTATCGGTTCGATTCCGATTGCAAAGGGTTTGCACTAGAAATGTACGGAAAGGATTTCCTACAATTTCATTAGGTTTAATAGAATACATTCTTAGATCTAATATCTATTTAAATAAAATGCCCTACTCTAAATTCCTAATACGCACAAATGCTTTACTAAATTTCAATGGAATTCGGAACTAGTGATTGCGCAGCTATATTTATTATTATGTTCCGAGAATATATTTTGTAGAATAAGAAATGTCTTGATCAATAGGACGCTGAACTGAAGATTGTTCAGGACTACGCATTAGAGATGGATAACTCCTGGGTGAGTCAGATTAGTGATGTGAGTTGGCGAATAAAATATGAAGGTCCTTTACAGTTATGACTTACAGGAGAACATAGGGAACCCGTAAATTCAAAACACTGAAACATTGTGTGGAAGTAAAGTAGTTCATCCGTAACACAAAACCATTTTCTGTTTCTGCGAAACTCCAGTCTTTGTTGGTGAAAGCACTCCTCAAAAAAAAATTACAGTTTTTTTAGCACATTTTTTCATACATCCGTGGATTTTGTATTTGATACACCTAAATTTTCTGAACTTACTAATTTGATGAACCAATTAATAATTTTTAGAAATTCTTTTGTCATCTTACTGTACTCGAAAGTTTGCATATTAGTGCAAAAAACGGTTCCAAGTTTTTCGGCATCAGGCGAAAAATAGCCGAATATATGAATATTCAGCCTGTTCGTGACTCTTCGACATTTCATTTTGCAGAGTCACGAACAGGCTGAATATTATTTGTATTGAACAAATCTGCAATAAGTGAGGTTGTCTTAAGTTAAGTTTTTTTTCTAATTTTCTTCAGTCGACGAGAAGATTGCAGTTTTTAAAATTTTGCGCTCTGTTCAAAAATTATCATTAGAAATTGAGACTGAACTTTTGCAATTTCTTACAAAATTATAGCCTAAAATGAATTTTGAGTGAATTTGGAAAGTTTCAAGCCGACGGTAGATGTTTTCTAATTTTTTTTTTAATCGACAAAATAATTACACTTTTCTTCTATTTTTCGCTCTGTTTAGTTGATATTATCTCAAAAATGAGGAATGTCCTCTTTGCAACTTTTCCCACAATCATGATCTAGAATGAATTTTGAGTGAATTTTCAAAGTTTTATGACGATGGCATTTGTTTTTATATTTTTTTCGAATCGCCAAAATCAATATAATTTTTTGAAACTTAGCGCTCTGTTTATTTGGGTTTATCTTTAAAAAATAGAGAAGCGTGCTAGCAACGTTTTACTAGAATGAGTTTTGAGTAAATTAGAAAAGTTTCAAGCCGATGGCAATTGTTTTTATGTTTTGCTCAAGATTGCAATCTTTTAGAATCTCCGCTCTCTTCTAAAATTTGAGACTGAGTGTTTGCAACTTTTTGCAAAAATTATGATTTAGAGTACATTCTGAGGTATTTTGAAAAGTTTCAAGCCGATTTGACATGATTAACACTATGCTGTTGTTTTTTCGCCATAAGGCGAAAAATAGCCGAATATATGAATATTCAGCCTGTTCGTGACTCTGCAACTTTCATTTTGCAGAGCCACGAACAGGCTGAATATTATTTGTATTGAACAAATTTGCAATAAGTGAGGTTGTCTTCAGTTAAGTTTTTTTTTTTAATTTTCTTCAGTCGACGAGAAGATTGCATTTTTTAAAATTTTGTGCTCTGTTAAAAAATGATCATTAGAAATTGAGACTGGACTTTTGCAATTTCTTACAAAATTATAGCCTAAAATGAATTTTAAGTTAATTTGAAAAGTTTCAAGCCGACGGTAGATGTTTTCTTATTTTTTTTTTTTATCGACAAAATAATTAAATTTTTTTATTTTTCGCTCTGTTTAGTTGATATTATCTCAAAAATGAGGAATGTGCTCTTCGCAACTTTTCCCACAATCATGATCTAGAATGAATTTTGAGTAAATTTTCAAAGTTTTATGACGATGGCATTTGTTTTTATATTTTTTTTGAATCGCCAAAATCGGGTCATTTTGCAGTCACGAACAGGCTGAATATTATTTGTATTGAACAAATCTGCAATAAGTGAGGTTGTTTGAGTTAAGTTTTTTTTTAATTTTCTTCAGTCGACGAGAAGATTGCATTTTTTTAAATTTCGCGCTCTGTTAAAAAATTATCACTAGAAATTGAGACTGGACATTTGCAATTTCTTACAAAATTATAGACTAAAATGAATTTTAACTGAATTTTGAAAGTTTCAAGCCGACGGTAGATATTTTCTTATTTTTATTTTTTAATCGACAAAATAATTACATTTTTTTTATTTTTCGCTCTGTTTAGTTAATATTATCTGAAAAATGAGGAATGTGCTCTTTGCAACTTTTCCCACAACCATGATCTAGAATGAATTTTGAGTAAATTTTCAAAGTTTTATGACGATGGCATTTGTTTTTATATTTTTTTCGAATCGCCAAAATCAATATAATTTTTTGAAACTTAACGCTCTATTTATTTGGGATTATCTTTAAAAAAATATAGAAGCGTGCTAGCAACGTTTTACTAGAATGAGTTTTGAGTAAATTAGAAAAGTTTCAAGCCGATGGCAATTGTTTTTATATTTTTCTCAAGATTTTTTTTTTTTGGCCTGGGATGCATGTCCATGTGGCCAGCTCTAGGCTTTCTCAAGATTACAATCTTTTAGAATCTCCGCTCTCTTCTAAAATTTGAGTCTGAGTGTTTGCAACTTTTTGCAAAATTATGATTTAGAGTAAATTCTGAGGTATTTTGGAAACTTTCAAGCCGATTTGACATGATTAACACTATGCAGTTGCATGAACGTTGTATTGTTGTGAGTTTAAAATCCTCTTTACAGCACGGCAAACGTAACTTGCCGTTGCGCAGTGGCAAAATTGTGGGCGGAACCTTCGAAGAGCGCTCTCGATAGATTTCGTGAAGAGTTCGCGCGTCTCGTACATTCATTTTCAAAAGTGACAGTGCATTAATTATGTAGAGGAGAGCGCCCGATAGAGTTGTAAATGAATAGCGCATGCGAAGAATATGTTCTTGCTTATTACAGAGACTGTACTCGGCCGGCTGCAGAGAGAGAGAGAGCTTTCGATTGCTCTCTGCGCGTCTGGCCAACTTACATTTGCCGTCCTGTACAAGGAATTGGCACAAATGGTGCGGTTTGACAGTAATTACATTGACAGCTAGAGCCATCTATGGAAAAATTCCGGTTTTATATTTACACACTGAATCCAGCCTAAACTTTAAACTGAGTAGTATACAGGGTCCTGCATTTCACCTCCCGTCTTCTATAGCTCATTTACTAATTAAGTTGGAATTTTGATATTTTGCAGAATCAATTTGCATCCTAGAATGCATTTCAGGAAAATATTTTTGATTATACAGGATGTCCCAAAAATGATGATATATTTTTTTAAATTACATGCTATGTATTTTATTGCTTATTTTGGTACCTTTTATGATTGCCTATATACTTCTATAGTTTTATTGGAATCGATTCAGGGATATCAGCAAAAAAAATAAAAACTAAAAAAGAACAGTTTTGCACTATAGGTTTAAAAAATGAATAAACAATAAAAATAGTGCCTTGTTCATAAAATCATGCAAGGTACTTATTAAATAAGGTCTGACCGTCCCGTTAACCAAGTTTGATCGATATGAATTATACAGGGTGTCCAAAATTTAGTGTTAAACATTTCAAATTTTAAAGCACTTTATTTTTCTTATTTTAAATTGGAGCCCTTGTATATTTTTATGTCATTCCATGCAGAATTAAAACACAAACATTTTTCCTAATAACAACCCTGTCCCAATTCCTAACGCATTAAAAGTTATTTACAGAAAACTCGTTTTATCAACCATTTCAACTAAATAAAAATCGAAGGTGGCTTTGAAAAACAATTTATTGACATTAAAATTTAACAAGGTGGCAAGAGACTGTTTTCACTTTAGTAATGTAAAAGTTTAAAGCATTGTTAACTTAAGCTCTTTGTACTCGAGAATAATTTTTTTCCATGACAAAATATTATTCTTGAGTATAAATTGTTAAAAAAATATTGAGATGAATCAATTCCGGGGTAGCTTAATCAACAGAGGTTTCAAGTTTTAAAACTTGAATTTTATACGTCTAATAATGTTCTTTGTTGACCTGGGACATGTCCATGTGACCAGCTCTAGGCTGTCAAATAATTTAATTGAAACCTGAATGGTCAAATCAGATTCTGCAGCAAAACCTGCGACGGTCTAAATTACATTTTTGTCGGTGATATTTCTGGTTGAACATTGTGTTTGTGTTTATTATTCAACAAATAGTGGTATAAAAGTTGTTTAATTACCTACAAATGAACACTTGAGCTGTTGGATTGTAAAAATGTAACGGGTTTTTATGTTCGCATTAATAGATCAAGTTTCGGAATTCGAACTTGAGCAATTAGCAGTGGTGCTATTTGCCTCAATTCAAACAGCGGGCAGGGCTTGAATTTATTCCTTGTTATCACGAGTTTTACCTCAAAGCAAATTTAATGCATTCTGCGAACGACGATGAAATAACTTTATTTCGCCAGAAAGTTTGAATTCTTTGGAGTCAAGTACGCTTTAATCTCGCTGAACCTGACAGTTAATGTTTATTGTTACATCCTATATATATTATTATTATTAGAACGGAATCGAATTTGTATTTATTTCCCCCGGACATCAAAGGTGAAAAAGATGTTGGATTTGAGTACGACCCAACGTTTTCTGTCTGTAATAATATAAAATTAACTGGCTTGGATGTAGACATGCAACTCACAATCACGACATCGTTTTGTATTCCATCCCTTGGATTAATTTAACGTTACAAATTCTACAAAGTAAACTTTTCGATGTACTTTTCTTTGTTGCAAAGCAGATGACAGGCAATGAGCTTCTACTTTTAATATATATAATTGTGTAGATGGGGATCAATTTGCTTAAAACAAATTAACAATTATGGTCAAAAAACATAAATTTACAATTTTTTTTAATTATTCCATTTTGTATTTAAATAGATTTCTTTTACGCGTATAATAGATTATCGACATAAATAATACATTTGTGGGTTGGGTTGGAAAAGTAATAAATGTTTGTTATTTGTTGGAGATAACGAGAGTGAGGGCGTATGAAATAGGAAACAAGACAACAACAAATCAATGTAGCGAATTAATGTGCTATTCACGTGATGAATAGTATAATTTGGCGTAAAATATGTTGCGTAGTTAACTTATTTATTTGGTGAGGCCAGGAATTAAAGATATTACGTATATAACCGAGGCAAGATGATAATTAGGCTGTTTGTATGGGGGGTAGGTATTGATAAGATACGGTAGTTCGGGGATAGTAGTTTAGTTTGCAGTGGAAAATAATGCGCAGCATTGCCTATTTGGGTAAGCTTTTATTGCCTCACAATTGTCTCTAAGTCTACGCCATCATCCCCTGGCTTGGGGATGCAATTGATTAACTCTTATAACCTACAAATTGCTCTTCCAGAGGGAACGTATGTTTTCCGTTAAGGGATAAATTAAAAAAACTTGCACAAATTTGATTGTGTTGCAAGAATTTAATGTCGGAGCGTTGTAATTGTAATCAATAAAAACTGGGTATTATAACTATAAAGTAATTTCCCTGTTTGTAGGTGGTTGTAAAACCTGCGTGCCACCCCTTCTGGGTCTTAATTAATTTTTAATTGGTGTCCTCCAGCTAAATACCCAGTCCTGCCATCCCTAGCAGAATATTGCAACCCTCCAAGTTTATGCAAACTACATCAAATTTCTAACTAGTGTTCTTATTTGCATTTAGTTTTGTCATTCATCACGCAGACGTACCAACTGTAATAATATTACAGCCCGACTATATATCCTACAGATTTTATGTCACACATTACCCGATGTAATTCGCGTGGCTTTCCTGCCTGAATTCATAATATTAAACGTAAACAAAACATGATGTAACCATTCTATTCCTTTAATGGCCAAACCGCATCTTACCATTTTCCAATACAGCACGTCCCTTCTCCAACAAGGAAAACAAGAGTCCCGCTTATTCAGGCGCACTTTTTTCCGCTTTAAACGATTGGGAAATACATCATGGAAATTTGCTCGTCTCGAAAAACAAAACTAAATTACAAAATCAATGTTTGTTTGATAAAGGCACTACTGCATTATCGAATCGAATAATATACAAAACTTGCATTTGTGAAATATTTGAACATATATTGAAAACTGTACCAACAATTATCATTACACAGGGCGAGTAACTTGGAAATAAATTCAATAAATCAAGGAAAATTTGAAAGTTTATTTTTCGAAAATATGCTCGATTAGTATTTTAAATTGCGCTAATAAAATTTTGTGCCAATTTGAGATATGACGTCAGCGACGATTTTTTTTAATGGCGACCCTAATTATTTTATCACTATTCTTAAAGAGTATATCAAGTTACACATGTGTGCCAAATTTCAAATTTTTATTTCCTGTCATTTAGAACAAACATTATCAAATTTGAAAAATTAATTTAACTTAATAGTCTGGTTTGAACGCTAGATTAACATCATGCTTTTTTAATAATATTTGTAATCATAACACTACAATTTCAAAAATAGGTTAAGGGCTTATATACTACTAGCGTGATTGGGGAATTCCCTGCATAAAGAATTTTTTCAATTTTCTTAAATTTTATTAACAACATTAACACTGTGTCCGTTTAATATAGCAAGTTTTAATTAATTTTTTTTTTTAATTTAGTTTTTTAATTTTTTTTATTATATGCATTATTATATTTACTTTTTTTTCAAACGACTTAAGCAATAAGGGAATAGTTAAAGCACTGTGGATCATCGAATTGAACAAAACCATTTTATGTTTATGCGGGTGTCTGGAATTATTAGACGAACAGGCTGAATATTCATATATTCAGGCTATTTTTCGTCTTTATTACTTGTATTTTGGATAAATAAAAAAAAGTCCTGTGTTTGTTTCAATTGCATTTCTATTTTATGAACCACCATCAACTTTATTATTTCTCATGGACGCTATGTTTATTTATATATATATATATATATATATATATATACACTAACACATTTTTTCGAAGAAAAGACCTCGTATCAGGGAATCCGACCAAAAATTTTTTTCAATTATAAATTTTTTTTTTAAATTTTTTTTTTGGCTACTTCATTGCCAAAGGTGTTGCTAACATCCTAAAAAAAAACCCCATCTGTAAGTAGATGCTGGAGGGAAGTAACGGTCGTACTTGTTGGGAATAGTAACAAATTTTCTCGAAGAAAAGTCCTCGTATCAGGGAATCCGACCAAAAAAATGGTCGTACTTGTTGGGAATAGTAACAAATTTTTTCGAAGAAAAGTCCTCGTATCAACTTGGTTCAATTTGGTCGACAATCGATGAATCTTTCAGTTTGGGAAAGATTTAAGTTTTATCTTTAAGAATGTGTAGTTTATTTTACCCCAAGTTCAATCCACCCCCCGTAACAACGCGATAGAAAAAAAATGTTTTTTTATGTAAAAAATTGTCCAACTTTGACAAGCTGTACAGTGCGCAAAAAAAATCGGCGGGAAATTTCTCCACAATGGCAGAAAAAATTTATCAATTTCCTTCAAGTGCCTTAAAAATTCGAGTTGTTTCGATGATTTGTAGCAAAGTTATGAATGTTTGAAAAAAAAATGGTTCAATTTGGTCGAAAATCGATGAATCTTTCAGTTTGGGAAAGATTTAAGTTTTATCTTTAAGAATGTGTAGTTGATTTTGACCCCAAGTTCAACCCACCCCCCGTAACAAAGCGATGGAAAAAAAATGTTTTTTATGTAAAAAATTGTCCAACTTTGACAAGCTGTACAGTGCGCAAAAAAAAATCGGCGGGAAATTTCACCACAATGGCAGAAAAATTTAATCAATTTCCTTCAAGTGCCTTAAAAATTCGAGTTGTTTCGATGATTTGGAGCAAAGTTATGAATTTTTGAAAAAAAAATGGTTCAATTTGGTCGAAAATCGATTAATCTTTCAGTTTGGGAAAGATTTAAGTTTTATCTTTAAGAATGTGTAGTTGATTTTGACCCCAAGTTCAACCCACCCCCCGTAACAACGCGATAGAAAAAAAAATGTTTTTTTTATGTACAAAATTGTCCAACTTTGACAAGATGTACAGTGCGCAAAAAAAATCGGCGGGCAATTTCACCACAATGGCAGAAAAATTTAATTAATTTCTTTCAAGTGCCTTAAAAATTCGAGTCGTTTCGATGATTTGGAGCAAAGTTATGAATTTTTGAAAAAAAAATGCTTCAATTCGGTCGAAAATCGATGAATTTTTCAGTTTGCGAAAGATTTAAGTTTTATCTTTAAGTATGTGTAGTTGATTTTGACCCCAAGTTCAACCCACCCCCCGTAACAAAGCGATGGAAAAAAAATGTTTTTTATGTAAAAAATTGTCCAACTTTGACAAGCTGTACAGTGCGCAAAAAAAATCGGCGTGCAATTTCACCACAATGGCAGAAAAATTTAATCAATTTCCTTCAAGTGCCTTAAAAATTCGACTCGTTTCGATGATTTGGAGCAAAGTTATGAATTTTTGAAAAAAAAATGACATTGAGAATGAAAACAAGTTGTAAAAATTTAACATTTTTTGTCAAACACTTTTTGTAGGGGTTTTCAGGGGGTCACGAAAGTTGAAAACTTCTTAGATCGCAAAATTCCATCGAGTTTCGTGCGAAATTCGCCTAGTTATGGCCAAAAAGGCGCAAAATGTATTTTTTTTTTCAAAACTGCATAACTTCGCGCCAAATCATCGCATCGACTTGAATTTTGGGGGAAATTGGAAGAAATTGGAGGAAAATTATTGAACTTTATTGCCATGCTGACCGATTGAGTCCACGAATGTATCTGTTCTTACAGCGGGCTCTAACTGTCAAAATCGCTTAAGAAAAGAATTATGTGTAATATTTTGTAAAAATCATTAAAAAATCTCCAGTGGAGACAAAATGGCGTCGGCTGAAAATCAAAATTATTAATTAAAAATTTGCACAAAATTTTTTTTTGGTTCGAAAAAAATGTATATGTTCTTACAGCGGGCTCTAACTGTCAAAATCGCTTAAGAAATAATTTATGTGTAATATTTTCTAAAAATCATAAAAAAATCTCCAGTGGAGACCAAATGGCGTTGATTGAAAATCAAAATTTTTAATTAAAAATTTGCACAAAATTGTTTTTTGGTTGAAAAAAAATGCATCTGTTCTTACAGCGGGCTCTAACTGTCGAAATCGCTTAAGAAAAGAATGATGTGTAATATTTTGTAAAAATCATTAAAAATCTCCAGTGGAGACAAAATGGCGTCGGCTGAAAATCAAAATTTTTAATTAAAAATTTGCACAAAATTGTTTTTTTTGGTTCGAAAAAAATGTATCTGTTCTCACAGCGGGCTCTAACTGTCAAAATCGCTTAAGAAATAATTTATGTGTAATATTTTCTAAAAATCATAAAAAAATCTCCAGTGGAGACAAAATGGCGTTGATTGAAAATCAAAATTTTTAATTAAAAATTTGCACAAAATTGGTTTTTTGGTTGGCAAAAAATGCATCTGTTCTTACAGCGGGCTCTAACTGTCAAAATCGCTTAAGACATGTTGACAAACAATGTGGTACTAATAAAAATCTAGAGTCACTCTCATCATATACCCTTATCACACTTGAACATCCGTTGAGAATTTTCCAATCCGCTCAAAAAATATAGAAGCAATTGAAACAAACTTCAAACTTATTAAATTCACTAGCAATGGATTTTACTTCATTTTTCTATAAAAATCCCAATCCGGTTCAATTCTGAGGTCGAACCAAATTCTTCGCATGTGTACATGTTTACAAATAATGTGGTACTAATAAACACCTCTAATTAATTGAACTAATTTATGAGGCAGTGAGTTGAAAATTAATATTGATTAAATTTACGTTCTCACTAATTTGCTTCTAAAAGTAGAGCGAATGATTTTAAATTTATAAATTGAAATCTCATACATTTTCCATTAAAACATAAAATGTACCAATAAAGTAAATTAAATTCCAGTAATAAGTAAAACAATTTAATTAAATAACTTTTATTTTCGTAGAGCTTTTTAAAACGAACAAGAAAATTAGTGGTATATTTTATTCAAAAGCACTTTATTTTATTATAATATTCGTCAGTCTAAGTGGAATATTTATCGATTTCGTTCAAAACATAACCGATTGCCCTTTTATAGCGAAAGTGTATAAAAACAGAACGAATTTAGGTGGCCTTACGTTTCCTTTCTTCCAGACCGATCTATCGGGCTCCTCGAGATCGGGACATAAATGTTCAACACTTTTTTTATTGAAAGAAAAATTGAAAGATTATAAACGTGGCGATAAAACAATACTAGAAACGCGTGAAGAAGATTAAGGATGATTTTAGCATTTTTTTCTCATTAACGCCCGAAGCTGGAACAGCCCCCTCGAAAGATT
This sequence comes from Ocypus olens, assembly GCA_910593695.2. Classification (NCBI taxonomy): domain Eukaryota; kingdom Metazoa; phylum Arthropoda; class Insecta; order Coleoptera; family Staphylinidae; genus Ocypus; species Ocypus olens. The sequence continues at coordinate 6,336,784 of OU343057.1, read as the reverse complement.
TTAATCTTCCTTTATGCCATCACAGACTTCTGTATTACGGGAATATTTTGCGTTTCATGTTATTTTCGGCCGCATCTTTTATTAACGGAAACATTAATCTGCCATAAACAGGAGATTCTGGAAGCATCTCGCCCAAATGAATTAAACTTAATTATTTATCAAAGTTCCCTGATCAGACTAACAATGAGTACGACGACATAATGAAATATACAAATATCGAATGCCTCTTTATTGCTTTATGTCTCTGGCGAATTGCTTACCGATGTAGCGCGAAATTTAATTAATTTCGTCCTTAGTGTTTACCAACTCGTAGGAAATTTCGAGCACAAACAGGGCCTATATAAATAGATATCTGTCTAATGATGCGATCAAAAGTTAATGTTGGAATTTGGATTATTTTATGTATTCCTTGAATTTCTCATTTTAACGCCGTTATTCATCAACATCAACATCACAGGCTGTTTATATGACAATTATGTACTTTAATATTTAGAATAGGGTAAATTGCGAATATTGTAAACACGTAACTTCGCTAACGGTGTAAATAGTAAATTCCGTTTCGCCATCAGCAACTAACTTCAGCGATGAGATCTGAAAGGTCGAAACCCGTCTGTAGGTGTTCTGATGGGGAAAGATTGACTTTAAAAAATTTAGATGCATTAAAATTACTTGTATATAATAAATGTGTTGTTGCATTTAATTTAATCTTCGAATTCAGCGATGGGCAGTTCTGAGTTAAGAGATATTTTTACGTGGTGCAGTGTTTAAAAAAAATGGTTAATATTAATTCAATTCTTTAATTATTAAAAATTGAATGTTAATCAGCCAATGGTGACCCACTGGTCTGTGAGACTGGGTGTGTTTAAAAAAATCGAATAACTTTATTCTCCGTTATTGTTTTTTTGTTGCAATTTCGAGTAGCTGCCGCATTACAGAGCTTAAATATTGATTAAATATCTTTGTTTTATTGTCAAAGAGCACAAATTTAAAAAAAAAATCGGTGCGTGTGACCAGCGTCACCATTGATCAAAGTCAAATTTGCGTCACCAATGGCGGGTTAACACATTCACGTGATATTGGTTTAACGCGCGGGCCGACCACGCACCTGGTGCGTGATACGTTTTTGACATTAAACCTTACAGGCAATAAAATAAAAATTCCCTGACTTCTTGTAGAAAAATACAACAAAATAAAAATACGATACTTTTCGCCAGGAAAGTGGTTGTTTCGGTAGATGATTTGTTAATTGTAGTCTCTTAGAGACTCTTAAATTGTAGAAAACAAAAGGTGTCGTATTACTCATCTTACAGGCAGCACAATCGACTGCACATTGTAAACACATTCTGCATAAAAATAACATTATATTATGCATAACCCTTGCAATGTCAAACCATAAATAATTGGTACCTGAAATCGTCACAAAGACCTAATGCCTGTTAAAAAGCGCCATGCCTCAGTGAGCTTTCATCTGGATCCGGCATTTTTTTTTATTCCGTCCGGGTAAAGGTTTTCAATAAGAAACAATTTCTCTGCGGAAATGATATAGAATTACTTTTCTTATCTGTTCTCGATTGAGCAGTCGTGTGTTGCCATCATAAATACTTGAAGCAGTATCGCGGCATGATAACATCCATAAAAATGTTTCCAAGATTCGGAAACACTAGTAGTTAAAGCTTGCTAAGTGCAGATAAATTAGTGGCGATGATTAGTTCATACGTCACTTGGAACTTTTACGTATTAGAACTTTGTCAATAAATTATTAGCACTATTGAAACTATTTTATTGTACCCAAAGAATTTTAATAAGTAGGAAGTTTTAGCCATCATATGGCGACACCAAGCCAGGAGCTGTGTAATTAATTCAGTCCAAATTGAAACCCATTTGCAGTTTTCACTTAATTATGGATCGTTTGGCACATTTGCGAGTCAATCAAGTATTTATGGCGTCAATGTTTTTTTCGCGAATCGAATAGGACGTGTTAATGACTTTTTGAGCTCGCAATCGCCCGTGCAAATGCGTTTTAGTTGCTTTTGGAATAACAATGGCGGGTACAAGTACAAAATTTATGAAATCGTAAATAGATCCAAAAACATATGCCCGTTAAAAGTTTTTATTTAATATTATTTCTGTGTACAGTTCGTATTAAAATTGAATGAGTGACTATTGTAAACTGCAAAACATTTCAAACATTTCAAACACGAACCCCCATTTCTTATTACATAAAAACGTATGTATTTTTATAAAAACATTATTTTCATTTTGTAACAGAATTAAATTTAACTTAAACAAAAATTAAACTAAATGCTCAAAATGATGACCTTGAACTTCAACGGACTTGAAACAATCGCATCATTTTATTGACTCAATCAAACCGTCGGATATTTGACACCATCCTAAAATGTAGACATTATATTTATTTATAGAATTAAATGTAATTAAAGAATTTAAATCGAATATTCGTGTAAAAATATAACGTATTGATCAGCACACGATTTGCAAGTTTTATACTAGAAATATGTATACTTCCTGCCACATGTGCATTATCCGGGAGTGAACATTTATGAATATTTAAGCGAGGCGTCTCTTGTTTTCGCAAATACGTCCATGTAAAAAATAAAAAAGAGTCAACTTCACCCTATCGTCTCGTTGAATGGAATTGATTATGACGTTGAAAATCTTCGAGGAAAACGTTATAAAGTGAAACCAATATTCTAGCCGAATAGAAATCTGCTGCGATGGTTTCTCGCGAGTTTGTAGTTTATTTTTATTTGCAACCATGCTCGTAGGTGAAAATTCAATTCAATTAATAGTGAATAATTGCCACGACTACTCTAATAACCTCCGCGAATTTTCATGCTCAGCTCGAAATTCCTTGATCACATATGTGTTGCAAATTTATGTATTGTGTTATTTGTGTAACGAAATTTATATGTAATTTACGAGATTGTATGATATTTATATATATATATATATATATAGTAGTATATATATATATATATATATATATATATATATATATAGTAGTATATATATATATATATATATATATATATATATATATTAGGGTGTCCTAAATAGAGTAGGATTGCATGGGTATCTTTCTTATTCTTAAAGCTAGAGATCTGGTTAAATGGGCAATGTTGTGCAGTTTTCTATGCTGATTCAGATTATGTTGAGAAATTTTCAAAATTCCGAGCAGTTCAGAAAATATTTAAAAAAAACTGAAAATCGCGATTTTCAAAAAAATCAAATATCTCAATAATTATTAAAGATGCGAAAAAAAGTTTTAAATAAAAGTGACTTGATTTTATTAGGCAAACATAGAAATCAAGTCAAAATAAAATTCAAGATGGCGGTTTCCGAGATATTAATACCAACTTTCTTATTTCAAATGGCCGCCATATTTGATTTTTACACGCATAAATAGACTTTTTTTTCTCTTTTCAACGATGTACAACAACCTATGTCAAAATAAAAAAGACCGAGCTACGCAGGCCGCGTGTGTGTTCTCTAGATACTGCCGACGAAATCGTACGTCTTGGGAATATCCGCTCGGTTATCAGGTAGTAGAGAAGGATGCCAATATTATTTGAATGTTCCGAACTTAGTTCGTAAACCGCCCTTACTCATGAATAGGTCTATATGTCATATTACTAGCGTTAATAATATGAACTACCAATGCGTAAATATTGAAACGATTAATTAATTTTATAAATTTTGGTGACCATATCGAGCCTAATATAATCATTGTATGTGTCGTCGTCGTGATAATAATACCATTGCATTTTTTATATCTTTTAATATGTGTGTATAAGTTAATGTTTTGTATTATTATTATTCTATATGAATTTTTCAGGTGCATTAAAAAATATAATATCATTATTATTATCTTTGAAATATATAAAATTGCTCTTTTCCTCTATTTTTACCGCTTTCCCTTCGGTGGTCTGGTATTTCTGTTTGTTTTAAATAAAATAGAAAGCGTGAAAATGTGTGCTGTGTATTTACCTTAATAATTCCCTTTGTGCAAAAGTTTGCTCTTACTATTGCAGTATGATTATTAAACAGTCGTGGTGCATTGTAATATTTGCGAAGAGTTTATTAGTCCTAATCAAATGGACAATGAAATGAAACGCAATGGGGATTGCAAGAAATTGCATCGCGCTGTTCGTGCAAATTTAATTGTTGCGGAATAAATATTTTATGCAAATAAAAAAAGTGAATGGATTTTTGTTGGGCGTTTATTTTGCCGAAAAAAGCGAAAAATAATTTAAAAATCGCAGTCGTGACTGAAAGTAAAAAAAAAACGAGAGAAATCTGCTAGAAAAATGATGCAAATTAGGTTAACAAAATGTGCTTCAGCGTGACTTACAGACTACAAAAGTGTGTGGATGCTGAGGCTAGAGATGGGTGACTTTTTTTGTGAGCTGCCTCAGAGAAAAGAATCGAAATCATTTTGAAGTGAAAAGAGTCACAAAAAAGGTCATCACTTTAACCTTAGATTATTGAAGTTAAATCAGTGTTACTCTGTAACTAATCATTCGACTCACAGACTACGAATTAAAATCAAGTAAAAAACAGTTCTTGAATTATTTTAAACAAATTAGCTTAACCCGCTAATTGGTGACGCGCACCGGGGTTTTCAACTGAAGATTTTTCGAAACGTGTTACTAATAGTTTATGTTTTTTTTTTAATTTATGGTTTTTGACAATAAAAAAAACATATTTAATCAATTTAAGCTCTGCAATGCGGCAGCTACTCGAAATTGCAACAAAAAATAATAATGGAAAATAAAGTTATTCGGCACACCCGGTCTCACAGACCAGTAGGTTAAGAGAAAAATTATAATACTTCAATGAAAATATAGAAAAATGCTAAAAATTAGGCAGATGGTAAAAGTGAGCTGTTCATAATTGCCTTCACAAAACTGTCAGAAGCAGGGGTGTAGAGTCGGAGTCGGAGTCGGAGTCGGGAGAGGTGGAGTCGGTTTCTGAGCCGGAGTTGGAGCCAGAGTCGGAGTCAGAGTCATAGCCGGAGTCGGAATAAAAAAATTGAGGAATCGGAGTCGAAACAAAAAAAAATTGGAGTCGGAGCCGGAGTCGGAGTCGCTACATTTTTGTCACGATTCCACACCCCTGGTCAGAAGTTAATAGTCTATTAGACGAATGTTTAGTTATCCAGGGTTAAATAAAATCCTCAAAAAGTTTTGATGAACAAAAAAAAAACGTCCAAAGCTGCAAATTTACATAGGAATCACTTGTCGAGTGACTCATCTCTACTGAAGGCAGATTGATTATAATTATTATTTACTTATTCATTATTTTCATACTGCATACCCACTTTTGCACCACTGTATAAAAAAGGGCACATTCGAAGAGTTAATTATTTACAACAGCACGAGTAGATGAATCATTTCAATTTTTACAAGAGCCTCGAGAATGCACGCGGCCAGAAAATTAATGAACAAGCGGTTTGAAATAATTTAGGCACTGTCACGTGCTACATGCTCATAAACATATGATTTACTGCTATAAATTTTGCATCAGGCAAATTATAGGAAGATGTGACATATGTGGATATAATAATGTATAATTTTTAAATCGAATGAACTTATACTTTCATATACTGTTAGTTGAAATAAATTGCACATATCAGAGATTTAATATTTGCCTTAAAATATCGCCCTATTTATTTTAGAACTAACGAACACATCCCCTATTAAACAGATCCCGTTTTAATTAATATTTAATAAAACCTCGCGTGTAATAAAGGATTTAATCCTTAGCCCATTTCGCTTATTAAACTCTGCAAAGCCCCAATTGCTGCTGCATCAAAAAGAAATTACAACTTTTCTGAATGTCGCATTTAAAATCAGCGACTTGGGAAACTATATTTCTATGGGATGCGCAAGGAACAAGAGAAATCGTCCTGCCAAACGAAACAGTATTATAATTAATTAAACCTAATCCTGGGGATTTTGCGTTGCCCTACAAGAATCCTCCTCTATTTGCACTATTTTAATCGAACTCTCCATTACCGTAATTAATCATGTAACTGACGTTTTTGCATAAATTAGAACCATCGGCCATTAAACTTTGATGTAAAAATCTATAAGTATTAAATTTATAACCCCATTAAGCCATAAATATGCAATGGAACACGCAATTACTTAATGCTATGACCCGTGACTTAATAATAATTTTGTTGAAGGCTATTGCAGAAAATTGTATCACTGTAATAAATAGCTTACATTACATTCTCGATGTCATAATAGTATTTTGATTTTACAGTCTTCCTGCTCCTTCACAAACAGCTGACATCATTTCTTTGCAATACCTGCTCCGTGAATCAATAAAATACAAAATTTTAAAAAAACCCATTTTCAAGTCAGGGTAATTTGAGTATAGCTTACGAAGATTACATCAAATCAAACGCTTTCTCTCGTATAGTGGTTTCTTTGTGTGCATGGTGTGATATTAAAAAATAACTTTTCCAACATTTACGAATTCGGTAAAAACTTTATTACGTAATGAAAAAAATATTCGATTGGATAAATTGGCCGGTATTACAGCGGGTGGAGCTCCAGCTTCGGCGAGCACCAATACAGATATTATATTTCTGGTCCTCTGTGGGAAATTTATAAACTGGAATTATTTCAATAAACTGATGCAAACTTTATAAATTCTTTTCAAAAAGCGTCTAACAAAGAATTAACGGAAGAATTTGATGTACGGTATGAAAAGTTTTGCAACGTTTCAGGGATCTGTTACCATTGATTATGTAATTCTTATACAAGCAATGTTAATATTTTCATCAACGAAGTGAGTAAAGATTTATTTTGAAAATGTATAATTGCTAAACGTTTTCATTATTTCATTTATTAAGTTCTAAAGTTTGATACATCATTTAAATTTTTAATGATTGTAATGTTAATATTTGTTTGCTTACTGAAATATGTTTAGAAGCTTTTAAACAATAAATGATTTTTTTTCTTTTTTTTATCGAGGTTAAATATAATAATGTATTTATAAACTGTTTGTACATTATATAATATTTCATAGATTATAACATATAACTTTTTTCAATTTGGATTAATAATAGAATAACTCCTAGTAATGGAGGCAATCATCAATATGAATTTAATAGGTATACGCTGTTTATGATCGCGTTCTAACTAGATAAGTTTGTTACATTTTTAAAATATTGGATTAAAACACTTCTTTATACTTAATAATAATAATAATAACTTTATTTACGGAAACCCCATTTAAAACTTACATAAAATCCAGTTACTAACACCTATAACGAAATTAAAGGTCTTAGATTTTATTCCAATATTAAGTATCTTGGTAGAACCATCCCAAAATGTCGTGACACCTGGGGAAAAGTTTGTGCAAAATGATAGAACGCGACAATAAATCTACGTGTCACAATCCACTGAAAATATACTTTTATATCAATTGTATTGTATACTTTGTAAATGGTGGCAAAAGTGAAATAAATTAATTAAATTGAATTGATAGCGTCTCCTCTCTTGAAATTTAAGATGGCCACTAGAGTGGTTATAGCATATATGGGGGAGTTTCGAAGTATGTGAAAATCAACGGGACAACCCGGGAACTTGTTTGTATAGATAAAAAAAACTAATAACTGTAAATTTTGAGCAATATCGACCATGGCCTAACCGAGCCCTGGGCGTCTAAAATTTGAAAAAAATACTTTTTTTCCTCTTTTTTTCATTTTAGCCCCCTAATATTAAACGGTCCACCCTAATGGTCAAATGATATACTGTGTCGACAGAGGATGTTAATACGAATTCAAAATGTATTTATTTGTTAAAATCTGACTAAAATTGACAGAGTTGTGAATGTTTTACGAAACTACAAGCCAAAGATCTAAAATATCGGCCGGAAAATGTTTCAGTTATATCATACTTGTATATTTCGATGTTTTGTGACCTAATCCTTCATCGACGGTAATTAGAAGATGCGCGGCATTTCTGTCACTTATTTTACACTTGTCTAAAGCAGATGAGATCCCTTCACTGATAAATACAATGCTTGTGGTTATAGTTCTATTTCCAAAATGACTCAAAATTAAATCGAGATTATGTTTTCCTGAAAAGGTAGATCCATACCAACGTCAAATTTTACATACATTTTATTTCAATAGCGCGCGAAAACCATTCGACATTATTATTATTATGTGAAAAATTAGCAGATTTTATATAATCAGTTATCACGAAAAATCGTGAAAAATTGTTATAATTTTGGTGGCTTTAAATAAATATAAAGACAATTGCCATCAATTCGAAACTTACCAAAATTACTCAAAAATCATTCGAAATTACGATTTTGGGAAAATCTGGATACACACCTGAACCAAATTTTGTGATACTTCTATTTGTAATAATTTTAATGCTCTCAAAAAAAATACAAAAACAATTGTTGTGGACTCAAAATTTTCTAAAATTACTCAAAAATCATTAGAGATTATTATTACGTAAACAAATACTTACACACCATCACCAGTATTTGTGATAATTTCTTGTAATCAGTGCGAATAATCGAAAAAAGATTGTTATAACTTTGGTGGCTTGAAACCTTCCAAAATAACTCAAAATTTATTCGAAATTATGATTTTGGGAAATCTGGATAAATATCAAAACCAATGTTTTACTTGAACAGCACGCGAACTTATAAAAACTTTTAATCATTTTAATGCTCTCAAGAACACACAAAAACAATTGTCAAACAAAGACTTAAAATTTTTCGAAATTACTAAAAAATCATCTGAGATTATTATTATGCGGAAAACTGCATATACGCCATCACCAGATTTTGTCATAATTTCATGTAATCACTGCAAAAAATTGTTATAATATTGGTGGCTTAAAATAAATATAAAAATCGATTTGAAACTTTCCTAAAAAACTCACAATTCATTCGACATGAAGATTTTGGAAAAAGCTGGACACACCTTGATCAAATTGTGTGATAGAATTTTTTGAACAGAGCGCGAAATTATGAAAAATTATATTAATTCTATTAATATAAATATATATATGACTCTAAAAACATATAAAATAAAAATTAAGTCATTCCTAATTAAGTTCGCTTTTTATTCATGGGAAGAATATTTAGCACATAATTTTACGTGAACTTTCGATTATGCGCCAGTACTTATTTACTTTTAGTAACTTTGTGTAATTTATTTTTTTCTATCTAAGACCTGTGTAAACATATGTGTTAGCACCAATAAATACTATTACTATTACTATAAGAACAATTGTTTTTCTTTTACTTGAATTTTCAATTTTTTGGACACCATTTTAGTTCCAGACCAGGATTTTTGATGTTTTAGCTCATATTTAAGATCTTTGGCCTGTTTTTTTCGATTTTTTAATAATTTTTTTGGTCTTTTGTGATCATTCAGTTGAAAAATTTATTTATCTTGGCCTAAATTTTCAATTTTCTGGTCCGTATTTTTTATTTTTAGGCTCGAATTTCTTATTTTTGGCCCTTTACTTTGAATTTGTAACCTGAAAGATAATAATAATAATAATAATAATAATTTATTTGTGCTAGAAATTACAATAATTTTTACACAAGTCAAGGAAATGAAGTATGAACAGAGATTTAAAATGTAATATTAATACACATTGCACTCGTATAACAAGATACAATCATCATTACAATTGCATTAATAAAAAATTTACAGATAAATTAAAATATTTACAGTCAAAAAAATTGATGAAAACAAAATTAAAATGTTACAGATAGATACAAGACGTCTAGAGTTGTTAGCTGTTATAAAATTCGTCGAATGAATGAAAAGCATTCACTGCTAGAAATTGTTTTAGCCGCACTTTAAATAAAGGATTGATTATTGTGTCTTCATTTTTTATTTTTAAACCAGAGTTTTCGAGTTTTGGTCAAAATTTCTGATTTTTTGGTCCCGATTGTGGATTTTTTTTAGTATATATTTCTGATTTTTGACCTGTATTTTCGATTTTGTAGTCTAAATTCAAGATCTTCTGTACTATATTTCCTTAATTTTGGCAGAAAATTTCGATTTGTTTGGTCTGCATTTTTTATTTTTAGGCCCGAGTCAAAATGTTTGATTTTTGGCCACGATTGTTGATTTTTCATTTTTTGGCCTCTATTTTAGATTGTTTACTTGCATTTTCGACTTTGCGGTATAAATTTTTCCTTATTTTGGAAGAAATTCTGTTCAATTTTTTGAATCTGCGTTTTTGATTTTTAGTCCAGAATTTTCGACTTTGGTCTAAATTTATGATTTTCTTCATATTTTTTAGATTTTTTAACTTGAATGATTGATTTTGTTGGCTGATTTTATTTTTTATTTTCTGGCTATTATTTCCGAGTTTCTGGCCAGAAATTTACTTTGAGCTTAATAATTTTTTTGGGGGGTGAAAATGGCAAATTAATTTTCCTGTACTTGAATTCTCAAGTTTTCGGTCTGCATTTTATACTTTTAGTCCAGGGTTTTGGTTTTCCGGCCGATATTTTAGATCTTTGGCTTGTAGTTTCGTAAAACATTAAAACCTTCGTCAATTTTAGTCCAATTTCAACAAATAAACATGTTTTGGATTCACATTAACGTCCTCTATCGACGTAATATATAATTTGGCCATTAGGGTGGACCGTTTAATATGAGGGTGGACCAAAATTAAAAAAGAGAATAAACCCACTTTTTCAAATTTTAGAGGGCTAGGGCTCGGTTACGCAATTTTCGATATGGCTCAAAATTTACGGTTATTAGTTTTTCATCTATACAAACAAGTTTCCGGGTTGTCCCGTTGATTTTCGTATACTTCTAAAATAAGAACCACTCTAATGGCCACTGTGTGTCACGACATTTTAAGACTGCTATATTTAGAAGCAAAGATAGAGGTCTGGCTATTATTATTTAAAAGCTATCCAAAATCAGTTCTTGCTTTTCCCGCACCAAACCAAATTTTTTTTTGTTGGGCTGTGTATTCTATATCCCTAAAATTAGTTTTGGTTTAAAAAAATTGAAAGCATGAAGTGATTAATAAAATAAATTCATTATAAATGAATGCTAATCACATATCGATAGAAATAAATGTGACATTATTTACAACAAAAGATTTGTGAACCAAAACCTGTTTCATCATATCATCAAATGTTATCGTGTTTTATTGAGCGTTAAAATGCGAGGTGTACTTATGTAAAGGAAATGCTTCTTTGTTAATAAATGATTCGCAGTGAGACGTGCGATTCTAATTTATATATATATAATTGTCCTAAATGTCAGGTAAATGTCTTTTGGTATCCATGGGAAAAAGGGATCCAGCAATTATTCAAGTTCGAGTCAACGATTCTGAAAGTGGCGCCTGAAACAATATTAGAGTCCCCTGAGTGCTGGAGAACTAATTTAGTGGTGTTAAATTTTTAACAAAGCTAAACTTTGTTTTTAATTGCATTCACACGCGCGCACACACGCACAAGCAGATATATTTAAATATATTAATCATGATGATGGTTGCGATCGTTACTACGTGGTAATACGTAACATAATCACTTACTATATTTTTTACAATAATAATGCCGTACCGATAAATGTGCGTTGACTCGTTTACAACTGTGTTAAGCAATTTTATCCGTTGCGTGCCGTCCGTCCGATTCCGACAAGTGTGCCCGTAGCTTAAACGTGAATGTCCGACAGTTCGGTCGAGAAAAAGTAACCGATTAGTGCAGCGACAAAAAAAATTATAATCAGCTCAAACAAAACTCGACCTTAATGTCTACTTACTTAGCGACTGAGACGCGTGCGTTTGTTTACTCTGAATTTGGAAAATCTTTAGTACGCCTCGCATCGTCGTCGTGTTTTGGTGCGTGTGCTCGCGTCCAAGTCTTCAAGTAAGACTGGATTATCTTCCAGCTTAAAGAGTTTCTAATGGAAACTTGGAAATCGTCGTTCCACGGTGTGAAAGCCCATTGGTGAAAATCGGTTAAAAATAGGTGCAGTTTCGCGTGAACATGTCCGGATTACCTTCCGGCGTCAACCGTAAACCGAAATAATTCGAAGTAAAATGCAGTGCAGTGATTATTAAAATTTGTGTCTCGAGTAAAAAGTCGCTTTTATTCAAGGTAATTGAATTAGGTATTTCGTTGTATTGAAGACAATTAAAATCATAAATTTGCTGTAACTATTATCGTTTCACAATTATAAACCAAAAATAAAAAAAAAAATTCAAGCAAAAGATGTTCATTTCTGTGATGTCTTCAATATTTATTTAAATATTTTTGTGATATTTTTCGTATTGAAAAAATTATCAGAAAAAAAACAAAAAACGGCTAAGGTAAACACCCACTTCCGGTTAACGAAATTTTACCAAAAGCTTTTCAGTTCTTCGTATTACCAAATAAGACTTATGTTCAAAGCTTCATATCAATTTCTCTATTAGTTTTTGAGATACAGCGCGCACAGACACACACACACAGACACATTTTTTTTCCAAAAATTGCTGAAATGGCGTCCAGGGACCTTCGGTTAATTGTGAAATTATTTACGTTCGTATTACTCCAATATTTTTCCGAATTAATTAAATTATAAGCACTTTGAAATTAATACACATACACAAACAAAACGCACGTCAGTATTTTCTGGGAAGTAATTTCATCAGAAATGCTTTGGTGTCTTACTTTAATGGTAATTCATTACCTTATACTGTAATTTAAAAATACGTTGGATATATATTCGTGTTTGAATATTTTAAAATTATGTACATACATATAAAAAATATACATATACAATTTAGATCGTTGGTAATCAGTAAAACTCTAGTGTGGAGATGCCCTAATGGAATTCTATAACCCACCAAGTCGGTAGGATCCTAAAGTCGTCATTACAAAATTGGCGCAGTTGGTGGGATCTGACAACTCGTCATCACATAAGTCGTTTTAAAAATAATGCAAAATTATTCTTAAATCTATCTAATGGAATCTTACATGGAATTCTATAACCCACCAAGTCGGTAGGATCCTAAATTCATCATTACAAAATTGGCGCAGTTAGTAGGATCTAAAAACTTGTCATCACATTAGTCGTTGTTTATTCTTAAATGTATCTAATGTGGAGCTTGCATGCTAATATCAACTAAAAGCTATTAATCCAACTCTTCTTTGGTTACACTCAACAGGAATTTGAGTTTCTATTTCTATGGCAATAAATTATTTATTTTCTAAAACGGCACGATTCTGTACAATGCCTCGGGAAAATTTCACTAAGTAGAAATAATGGCGTCATTTGTTTTGATCCCATATAAACCACACTTTGCAAGAACGGTGAAAAACTAGCGGGCATTTCGTGGCAATCATCGAAATTAAGCAGCGACCGCATTTCGATGACAAGTAATGTCCAATTAAATTAACTGTAATAACATATAACACACATCAATAATACTCAATTGCATCAGAATTATAATTGAATCATATCGGATAATAACCCGGGCCAAGTTGTAATGTTCCATTACAAATAATTAAGCTCGCTTCTTCCTCCTTAATTACAGCGCAATAATTATTGTAACGTGCATGAGCTAATTTAGGTGCAAGCTAGTATTCCATTCACAAATTTTAATCTCCCAGAAACAAGATACCTAAACCCGTCCCTTTGATAGTTAAAGCGTCATTTGTTTGAATTACGCCGACGCCGAGTCTTTTTTTATTTATTTAATTAAACAAGTTAGGGCTGCGGGGCGGTTTTATTTAAAAATATCTGATTCGATCTGTTTATGTTGGAGACATAAGGTGTAATCTGATTTGTTACAGGTAAATTTCATTTCGGGGAAGCTTGCAGGAACAAAAAGGGACGCGAGGGAAAGGGAAAGCTTTAAAGGAAAGTTGGCTGATACGAGGTTGCAGCTTTATTTAATCATATTTTAAGACTAGTTTTTTTTTTATATTTCCATAATTACTTTAGTTTAGATTTTGAACGGTATAGCAAGTTACAACAAGCTCTATCGCTCCGATTGGCATTTTTTCGACAGAAAATAAGATGGGCGCTATCGCGCCGCTCGGCCTCTTCGCAATTGATAAAAACAAGAGCTATTGCATGTTTTTTCGACCAATTCTGGAGAGTAATTGATTGCCGTTAAAAAATTTCAGCTATCTTTAATAGCAAAAAAATTAGTCAGTCACAATGAACATTTTTGAAAATTTAAAAAAATAATTGATTTTTCAGACTTTGATCGGCCGTAGCGGCTAAACGAAAACTCCAAATTGAACGCGGTTCAAGCTCCTCGTACGTCAATTAGTCTAATTAGTTTTTCCAATTAATTCTGGGACTCAAAGACTAAAAGAAATAAATGGAATCCGTAATTAGTACTTCCCAAACAATTATTTTCTACGGGTGCGATTATGATTATAAGATCTACAGAAAGTTGGGAATTTACCAATAAAATCAAGCACCAATACTGTTAAAGTATTAAATTGAAATTATACATTCATTCGATGTAAAGTGGTTGCACCACGCTTTTAGGTAAATAAACACCGTTAAATTATATTTTACGTTATACATCAAATGTTTCCACAATTAAACACTTCACAAACAGATTAACGAGATTTGAATTATTTAAACCACATTTGCGGATTTAAAATAAACTTAAACGGGATTAATTACAGTTCTGCCTTCCGGTTTCGATAAATTAGGGCTAATAATTACGAGAATTAACTTCTCCTAAAATAATATTACAAAATGAACACCCTACAAAAAGCAAGTTTACACCTGAGTCATTATCGGTCATCAAAATATCTTTAGTTAATTTATTAAACTATAACTTTGTAAGCAAATTAGATGAAATACTACTTAATTTAAATTCATCTTTCACCCATTCCATACACGGAAACCTTGGAAATATTTAAATACAGTTTACAGAATTGGATAAACTGTTTCAGATAAATGGTGGAATCAACAAATTCGTGATTATATCTTATGTAATGGATTGTAGTTGAAATTTAAAATGCACGGACATATTACAAAATAGATACTACAACACATGGCAATTATTGGATCGATTCAATTGTTACGGTTTGTTACGTAAAATCAGTTATTTTTAACACGCAAATTATTTGTTGTATAATTCAATATACGTCGTGGCATAATTTTTTTATTAATTTAAGATTATTGTATTGTAAGACAATTTTTCTGCAATTTTTATTTGAGAATTAAAATTGGTCAATTCATTCGGCTTGTGCAGTACTTGTCGGATCCAAGTAACACACTCTTGTAAGGGCCGTTTCTTAACCGGGTGAACTCGCGATGCTATCTAAATGCTGGTGGTCTCTTGAGGGTGGTAAGCGGATTGGGCAGCGGCCAGCTAGATTCACGTTCTTTTATTACCCTCATAACCATTACACCACAAGATATGTATTTTTATCATTCCATTGGTACAGTCAGTCGAAAGATTTCGCATCCTCCGCCCAATGTTCACTTAATATAAATCCGAATTACAATGCCATTTGTATTAATACTTGAACAGGGTGTCGCTACTAGAGAAAATAGAATAGGTGTATTACCCTCTTAATGCTTAGCAGAATGCCGCTAATACAAATCAAGATGTTGCATTTGGCCACCAGCCAACTTGTAGCTGCTTATTAGAGTATTATTCCTAATTTACCAAACTTATTAATAAATTGCATAGAATACTAATCGAATTCATAACCGTTAGTAGCTGAAGCAAAAAAAAATAGAATACTAAATTATAGTTACTCATCAATTATTGTCGCTCTCGCAACAAATATTTAATAACATACAGCCCCAATTCAGACATAATAATTCAACTTATGCCAAAAATCATTCGAGTTCAGAATAATATAATATATCAAAAATTGATAAACCGTATTCGCCCCAACGTTAATCAAATAATATTATTACATTATGTTTCCTAAACACTGTGCACCACAAAATTTCACATTTCCATTAATGATATTATTGAGTAATATACAGTCATGAATATTACATTTAATATTCAGTACATATTACTGCTGAATTTGCAGATTATTTATTCATTAATTTTCATCCTCTACATTAACTTGCAGTAAAAAAATGATCAAACTTTTATTTAACTTTCTTCACTTCTAACTTGTAACTCAAATAATATCGTCCTTTAGCTCTACGCCTTTCGCGTAACCTTAGAAAAAGTAGTCTAACGGTCATATACTTGTTTCTCATTAAAATTGGTGAAACATTATGTTAATATAGGTTTAAAAATTAAAATTCACTTGGTTTGTTTCACGAAATTCATTCTTGAAAATGGCACTAAGCCGAAACTAGTTGAAAATAAAGCAATTTAATCGTGAAACAATCCAAGTGAATTTTATTTTTTAAACCTATAGTCTAACGGTGTTAGATCACATGATCCTAGTGATCAATCAACACCACCGTTTTTGGAGATTTCACGTCCAGTAAATTTTCCCTGCAACAACTCGATGGTTTCACGAGCAGTTTGCTAAAACCACATGTTCTCCAGATTGGCATTATTCAATTCAGGCTATGAAGATTCATCATCTCACGAAATTACAGTAGAGACGCGGGACACCTCTTGACAGTAATGCACACCAAACAGTAGTAAAGTTATCTGATGAATCAGTCATGGATTGTCCTCACCCCAAGTATGGCAATTTTGTTCACTAACTTAGCCACCAATTTCAAAATGTGCTTCAACAAAAAATATTTTTTTTTTTTGCATGGGAAGCTGGTCCATTCTACCAGAGGTATCATTTAACTATTTGTATTGATTTCTGAATATTTATTTATACAGTGTGGAAATTAAGTAGCGGATAAATTCGGTAAAACCGAAATAACATTTTTTTGATAAAAATACACATTTTGGCATAAAAGTCGATTTTCAGTCGTCATTTGTTTTTGAGTAATGACGTCATCTATTTTTTTTAATGACAACCCCCTATTTTTGTTTTTGATTTTGAGAGATCTTTTCATTGTCGATCTGCCAGTGTAAAAATGTTGCCATCTTACATAAGAAATTTTTCGAGTAAATGACAGTTGAAAGTGAGAAACAGTAAATTTTATTGTTAACACAAAATAAAGAAAAATATCTTTAGAAAGCAAATGCAATTATTAAATTAAATGTTCTGCCATCCACAGTTCGACCACGTAGAAATTCTTCTTGAAAATTTTAGGGCTAATTCTACGCATTTCATCTCTCTCGCCCTTCCATCCGTCCTCGCCTGCCTATCCACCTATTCATAAACAAAGCAATTGTTCAAAAAACGCACATAGCGCGAAGATGCGCCGTCTTGCTGAAACCATATTGTATTATATGGAAAGTTAAGATCATTGTTGTTTGGGAAAATTGCTACAAGTGCTGAAACATTGCAAAAACTCTAAATATCGGTTTCTCACCTTGAATTGTCATTTAATCGAAAAATTTCTCATGTAAGATGGCAACATTTTTACACTGGCAGATCAACAATGAAAAGATCTGTCAAAATCAAAAACAAAAATAGGGGGTTGTCATTTAAAAACAAAATGGATGACGTCATTACTCAAAAACAAATGACGACTAAAAAATAACTTTCATGCAAAAATGTGTATTTTTATCAAAGAAAATCGACCTATTCGAAGATTTTTTCCAAAAATATTTTATTTCGGTTTTACCGAATTCATCCGCTACTCAATTCCCACACTGTATAAACAAATATTCAGAAATCAATACAGAAAGTTAAGTGATACCTCTGGCAGAATGGACCAGCTTCCCATGCCAAAAAAAGTTAATTTTCCAAAAATATTTTATTTCGGGTTTACCGAATTTTTCCGCTACTTAATTTCCACACTGTATATAATCATTATTAATTATATAATCAATGGGGGGGGGGGCATACACTGGACATCCTTGGACCCGAACGGCCACTTCTTCATTCCGAAAAAGTGACCGTCCGGATGGGATTCGAACCCACGACCACGAGGCCTGTGAGCAGGAGCTCTACTCACTAGGCCACAAAAGATTTTTTGAGACGTTCTTTGATCCAATTGACAAATGAGCGACGTTTTGAATGATATCACTTGAACCTCAAATGCTTTCGTAAAATACGCGTTTCAACTAATTGACGTTTCTGGGTCGCAAGACTTTCACGAACCAAATCAATATGCTATTGTTAACGAGCGCCACGACTATATCTGTCTCTTCTTTTATGTCCCATCTAATCAGTTCCCTGGAAAATTCGATTGATGGTGCTTTTAAATGGACGATCGTGTAAACCATAATTTTCTAAAAACATTTTTCTGCATTCATACAATATTTTAACAATTTGAGCTCGGTGTTGTATTGTTATATTCGACTCCATTTTGATAAATGTTATACATTACACTACACGCCATCTGTGTTTTCAGGAGTAAAAAACCGCTCAATTCGAATGAAAGTTTGTAATGTATTATAAGGTGTGAGCCACAGAATTTTGTTTCTGAGTTGGCCATGCCTGAGAGAGAGAGAGAGAAACATAGCAGTAATGTCTGAGATTAATTAATTTTTTTAAATCTAATTCAATTGAACTCTTACGTCTCTTGACGTAATAATGTGCGACATACCTCATTTATCTCCCAGCAACTCTGAAACAAATTTTTGTGGCTCACACGATATTATCATTGTTTGTAAAACGAATAGCATGGAAGAAACAGCGTGGGTACATTGTATGTTTTATTCGTGGCAAAAAAGAGCCGCTTCTGTCGGTGTTGATCTACACCTTACATGTAAAACATGAAACAAATGTAAATATTCATTTTGTCATTTTCTCGAAAAATTTCTTATGTAAGATGGCAACATTTTTATACTTCCAGTTCGACAATGACAAAATCTCTCAAAATCAAGAATACAAATAGGGGGTTGCCATTTAAAAACAAAATGGATGACGTGATTACTCAAAAATAAATGACGACTGAAAATTGACTTTCATGCAAAAATGTGTATTTTTATAAAAGAAAATCGACGTGTTCCAGGATTTTTCCCAAAAATATTTTATTTCGATTTTACTGACTATATTCCATACTTTAGGCGCGCACTGTATATATATATATATATATATATATATATATATATATATATATATATATATGGCGAGGGGAAGTAACGGTCGTCACTTGTTGGAGTTAAATGTGAAAATTCGGAATCTTATTCCGTAACGGGGATTCGACCAAGGGGCATTATCATGGTTTTATGATAAAGTAAATAGGACTTTTCTTACCCCTTGGTCGAATCCCCGTTACGGAATAAGATTCCGAATTTTCACATTTATATATATATATATATATATACAGTGCGTAAAAATCGAAGAAAAAGTACAAGTACGACCGTTACTTCCCTCCAGCATCTATAT
Source organism: Ocypus olens (assembly GCA_910593695.2). Lineage (NCBI taxonomy): Eukaryota > Metazoa > Arthropoda > Insecta > Coleoptera > Staphylinidae > Ocypus > Ocypus olens. Next base: position 6,317,407 of record OU343057.1, on the reverse strand, counting down.
ATATATATATATATATATATATATATATATATATATATATATATATATATATATATATGAGGTTAAGGTTTATACTTGGCTTCGGTGCTAAACTTGCAAAATGTTTTATTAAATTGTAATCATATAAAACGATGGGAGACAAGTTTAGGGATACTTCCCTAATTATATCAAAAGTCTTGTAAACAAGTATCAGCCTATGTAAATATCTTACATTTTACTCTAACGCGAACGGTTTCAACCCCATATTATAATTATGAATGTTTCAGTTACATCATTTATACGGTTAGACAAGATTAAATGTATATTCAACACACGCACTATAAATAGAACGCCGTATTACAATATGTTTCACCAATTGTTAAATAAGAATCGGATTCAAGAAATATTAAAAATAGTTTTTAACTGTAACTTTCATTCATTATAATTCCTCATCAACGACAAATTATAGACCGGTTTCAGACTCATGTGTTCTATAGAGTGGCTGATGGAAAACCGGAATTACTGTGAGGGATTTGAACAAAATTCGTCAAATAAACGTTTTAGAGCTGTTTTGCCTTTTGAGGTTCTAGATGGCGCTGTACTGTTTAATCAATTTATAACGTTTACTCTCAAATAGCTGTAATCACCAATATGATTACAAGTACATAAATTTAATAAAAAATACTACTACTCCAAATTAACGACTACAAGTAAAGGTAAATTTAAATTTCAATAACGAAGACTGAACAATAGTTCTATATAATTGTAGTTTAATAGAATTCATGCACGTACGTATCAGGAATATGCTATAAATAGAGTGTTATGGCTTGTTTATAATTTTGTGTACATTGAGAGGGTGATTCGATGATAATTAACGCTACATGAAGATAAACAAACGTGTATAACATCAACACTAACTAACTCAGTTTTACTCCAAAGAAATTACAGTGTAACAAGCAAGAATGGAAAAATATTATTATGGGGCCGCGGTGGCCTAGTGAGTAGGGCTCCTGCTCACGGGCCTCGTGATCGTGGGTTCGAATCCCGTGCGGTCACTTTTTCGGAATGAAGAAGTGGCCGTGCGGGTCCATGGATGTCCCGTGTATGTCCCCCCCCCCTCATATATATATATATATATATATATATATATATATATATATATATATATGTAAATGGTGGGGATTTGGGATTTAACATGTAAAATTAAATATGTGTAATTATTAGCTCCCCTATTTTAGAGAAAAATCGTAAAGGAATATTTTCTAGAGAATTAAAGATTGTAAATGTATCATCCATTTAATTTACGTTTGTACTAGAATCCACCTAAGAAATAATAAAAACAAGTTGAACAATGTACCATTTAATAAAAACCCTTGCCATGAGTTTGACAAATGTCATGTCATAGTGAAAATAATTTTAGCAATGCTATGTATAACATACAATTAATTTATTAATTTTCAAACATCCTTCCTCGTAAAGTAGACGAATTTGTAAGGACCCTGAACCTTACATAGTTGATTGTTTATATAATTTGAAACTGAAATAATCTTAAGATTATCTAAACTACGCAAAATAACGAAATTCAAATTGCTTTAACAAATCGCATTTGCCATATTCGCTCCGAAATATGTAAATAGTCACATAGATTTTCGTATCTCCACTATAAATTTTAAGTTTATGTCCGTCCTCTATTTAGACTTTCATATTTCGAAACCTCATACATTTATGGACCTGCAATAAATATTACCATCTATAAATTCGAAATTTGCGCCAGGTTGGAGTTTTTTTCGCTCCCCATTTATTATACGGAATATTTAGGACCCAAGCAAAATATAATAAAATTTAACGTAATTTTCCTATAGTCTATTGATTCTACAGATGAAGTTGTAAAAACGGCCACAATCGCAAATGCGTCATTCTTATTCGCCGATTCGAAAATTTTTCCAAATCGTATGATTGACACGATGGTGAGCTCATTCTAGTGCTTGTTTGATTGAAATTCACTTCACAAGACGTTGATCTTTCAAAATAATTTTGGTTGTTGAATGTGCAGCAATTTTGAGTCGAGTTACCAATTTTTCAAAATATTCCACTCCAGAGCTAAAAGTTAAAAATTAATTTCAAACACAAGAATAAAATTCTAGAAAAATTCAGTTCATTTTACAAAACGTCGATCTTTCAAAACAATTTTGGTTCTTTAATATGCAGCAATTTTTAGCTGAGAGTGAATTTTTGAAAATGTATTTTTTCAATGACACTTGAGTGCAAAAAATTCAAAACAAACATGAAACGCAGAGATAAAATCCTACAAAAATTCAGTTTACTTCACAAGACGTCGATCTTTCAAAATAATATTGGTTTTTCAATATGCAGCAATTTTCAGTTGAGAATGAATTTTTTCAATGACAAACACTCGAGTGCAAAAAATTCAAAACAAACGTGAAACGCAGAGATAAAATCCTACAAAAATTTTTTTCACAAGACGTCGATCTTTAAAAATAATTTTAGTTTTTGAATGTGCAGTAATTATCAGTTGAGTTATGAATTTTTGAAAATGTATTTCTTTCAATGACAAACACTCGAGCGCAAAAAATTCAAAATTAACACGAAACGCAGGGATAAAATCTTACAAAAATTCAATTTACTTCACAAGACTCCGATCTTGCAAAATAATTTTGGATTTGAAGTATGCAACAACTTTCAGTTGGGTTACGAATTTTTGAAAATTTATTTTTTTTAATGTCGAACTCTCGAGCGCAAAAAATAAAAATTAATATGAAACGCAGTTCACAATATCTTTCAAAATAATTTTGGTTTTTAAAAGTGGATTCGAGTTACGATTTTGATGATTTTTTTTTCAATGTCGATTTTCAATTTTTGAAAATTTATTTTTTTTTATGTTGAACTCTCGAGCGTAAAAAAATAAAAACTGATATGAAATGCAGGGATAAAATCCTACAAAAATTCAGTGTACTTCACAACTTGTCGACTTTTGATCCCTTCAAGATCGTTCAGAAAATGTACTTGCGCAACCACAAACGTCAATTTGAAGCCGGCGACGTGTTCGCAAAGAAAACTCGAAAATGGAAAAAATCGGAAAAATCAACTTTTTTATGAAGCATCGTAGACCCTTATGTAATACCTTTTTTCATCATAAGAACAAGATAAATTTATTAGCGGTAAAAAAATTCGTCTAGAAAACAATGCAAATAAGTTAAGAAAAATCGATTTTTCAGATTTTGAACGGCCGTAGCGGCTAAATGAAGAATCCAAATCAAACGCGGTTTTCAAATATGTGCCCCTTGGGTGCAAATTAGTAGGATTCAAATAAAATTGGCAATCTTTAATTTTCGACAAAAGCTTGAAAATCTATACATCCTGAAGAATCCTGAAGAAACCACTGGTTCGATTCTAGGTTTCGTTACGTAACTAGAAAGATCCCTCCAAGACCCTTCAGAAAATGTACTTGCGCCACCACAATTATTAATTTTAAGTTAGTGACGCGTTCGCAAAGAAAACTCGAAAATGGAAAAAATCAAAGTAGACCTTTATGTAATACGTTTTTTTTTCATGAGAACAAGATAAATTAATTGGCGTTAGAAATCAAGATCATCCTGGATTTAGAGTTTGCAACAATTTTCAGTCGAGTTACGAATTTTTGAAAATTTCTTTTTTTTCAATAATGAACTCTCGAACACATAAAATTAAAAATTAATATGAAACGCAGGGATCAAATCTTACAAAAATTCAGTTCACTTTGCAATTTACATTTTTGATTTTGAGTATGCAACAATTGTCAAACAAGTTACGATTTTTTTTAAATATCCCCTTTTAAATGTCAAAAGTTAAAAAATTAATTTGAAACACAGGAATAAAATTCTAGAAAAATTCATTCCACTTCACAGAAAGTCGATCTTTTAAAATAATTTCGAATATGCAGCAATTTTCAGTCGAGTTATGAATTTTTGAAAATGAACTTTTTTCACTCGAACGCAAAAAAAATAAAATTAACTTGACACGCAGGGATAGAATCCTACAACAATTCAGTTCACTTCACAAAACGTCGGTATTTTAGAATAATTTTGGATTTTGAGTGTGCAACAATTTTCAGTTGAGTTACGAATTTTTGAAAATTTCGTTTTTCTCAATGTCGGATTCTCGAGGGAAAAAAATAAAAATTAATATAAAACGCAAGGATAAAATCCTACAAAAATTCAGTTTACTTCAGAAGACGTCGGTCTTTTAGATTAATTTTGGATTTTGAGTGTGCAACAATTTTCAGTTGAGTTACGAATTTTTGAAAATTTCGTTTTTTTTTTCAATGTCGAACTCTCTAGGAAAAAAATAAAAATTAGTACAAAACGATAGGATAAAATCCTACAAAAATTCAGTTCACTTCACAAGACGTCGATATTTCAAAATAATTTCGGATTTTGAGGATGCAACAAATTTGAAACCAGTTACGATTTTTTTTAAATGTCCTCTTTTCAATGCCCAACACACGAGAGTCAAAAGTTAAAAACTAATTTGAAACGCAGGAATAAAATTCTACAACAGCCGAGTTATGAATTTTTGAAAATGTATTTTTTTCAATGACAAACACTCGAGCGCAAAAAAATTAAAATTAACATGAAACGCAAGGATAAAATCCTACAATTCAGTTTACTTCACAAGACGTCGGTCTTTTAGAATAATTTTGGATTTTGAGTGTGCAACAATTTTCAGTTGAGTTACGAATTTTTGAAAATTTCGTTTTTTTTCAATGTCGAACTCTCGCGGGAAAAAAATAAAAAATCATAAAACGCAAGGATAAAATCCTACAAAAAATCAGTTTACCTCACAAGACGTCGATATTTCAAAATAATTTCGGATTTAGAAGATGCAACAAATTTCAAACGAGTTACGATTTTTTTTTAAATATCCTGTTTTCAATGTCCAACACTCGAGAGCCAAAAGTTAAAAATTAATTTGAAACGCAGGAATAAAATTCCACAAAAATTCAGTTTACTTCACAAGATTTCGATATTTTCAAATAATTTTCAAACGGGATACGAATTTTTAAAAATAACCCCTTTTCAATGTTAAAAATTAATTTGAAACACAGGAATAAATTTCAAGAAAAATTCATTTCACTTCACAAAACGTCGATTTTTCAAAATAATTTAGGCAACAATTTTTAGTCGAATTTTTGAAAATGCATTTTTTTCAATGACGAACACTCGAGAGCAAAAAATTCGTGCAAGGCATTTTTCAGAGTCTGCCAAGGAATCGATTGTTAATATTTTTAAGGTGTGTCGGGAAAATAATAAATTATTTTCACAGTGTAAATCAGACTTTTGCGCAGAAGATTAGGCGATTGTGGGCGTTTTTACAACTCTATCTGCAGAATGAGTAGATTATAATATTTTTCTTAGATGTATGAAATTTATGCCAATATTCAGAAAATGCGAAAAATGATGTTTTTCATGAAATTCTTAAATTGAATTTTCGAATGATTGTAAAAATATTATGCATAGGAATTTATAAGTAGGAAATTTAGTCGTTATATTAATTAATTCAATCCAATCCAGTAATAGAAATATTAAACTCCTTGAAAGTGTCTTCGGTAATAGACTCCAAAAAAATCCCTAGTAAGGTTAAAGTAATTTTCCCTAATCACTTAAAAACCCGTATATGATTACGAAGTATTTTTAGATAATTACTGGCCACAGGCGTTTAAATTGCCCAGCCAGGAGTAATATTTCAGATAAATTAGCTTAATTAGCTGCTGTTAAAACAATGCGCGTCATTTCGGGATCATGTTAATTTATTCGTTATTTATCAGAGGAATTGAGTAATGGATCATTAAAACTAGCGATGTACATGATAAAACGATGAATGGATTTATACACAGGGGATTGCATAAAATGCATGTATCACTTGACATTTTCGCAGTTGTACGTCGAACGTCATAAATAAAGTGCAAGGATACATTATTTTTAATAACCCGGCACTCACTATTTCATGTCTCACTGGGGAATACACTTCATTTCAATATAGGTGTCGCTTTATGAACTTTTGGGACCATCTACAGAAAATAGTTCAAAGGATTCCAGTTGATTGCTCATGAGAATAATAAATTAATCATAAATAAAAACACATTTTTTTAACTTTTAAACAATGTATTCAGATGCCTTTCAAGTTTATGCTAATAAAATGAAGCCATTAAGCTTAATTTTATAAACATTATGAAGATGTTTATTTAATGCAACGTTATGAATTATAACATGAAATAGTAGAATAATCTATCTGCTCCGGAAATGTTATTTGGGGTGTGAAATGAACCGTCGAAAAAACGTGTTAAAAATGTGAGGAAATCGAGTTTAAGTTCTCCGACCGGGGAGAGATAGAAGTAATCAATCTGGCGTTGAGTTGAACCAGGGCACGAAGGGCCGGCCCACGCTCCGTGATATAATTCATTATATTTTTGACCGGATAATTAATGCCGCACAATTGGGCATTGATTTAAATTCGTAGATTCCTTGCGGTGGCAGTGAGTATATCATGAAGGTGGGGAAATGTCTAGATTTTTCGGTTAACAATGGAACACTTTGGAAGTTTTTAATGGGACTTCGGTTTTCGCGAATATTGTACCCTTGTTGGTCTCTCGAGAGTTTTTTAGTGGGGAAGATTAAATCTCAGCCTTTGTTGGTGGTGCGGATGTTATTAAGGGTGATAAGATTTACGTTTGCAATAACTTCAGTATTGAATGTTTAATGTTTTTAATTATTCCACCGAGACCTGTACTAGATGGGCTCGAACACAATTCCCCGATTATAAAACGTACTTGGCTTGTAGTGTCATTCATACGGGATTAGTACATCCGTACATTCAATGCGATTGGCTATTATATGGTTTATTGCGAATCAGACATTAATTCTCGGCTGGAGAGTTCGGCACTTGATGCATCTTGATGTTATTCTAAGATAAAAGTTTTTAACTTAAACCCTAAATAAATCTTTATATTTGATAACAAATGTGAGTTATTTGGAAAAGAAATCTCACTGCATGTGATAAAGGAGCTCATATTATCTGGTAGAACCGAACACGCTTGCAGACCATTTATTGGAAGTGAACAAAGTGGAAACCAATGACCGCAATCGTAAAGAGGAAATCGATCCCTTGATTGTGCGATTGAACGAATGTGTTATTGTGTTCAAGATAGTTGTTATTAATTGCCTAAACTGACCACTAACGTCATTATCATGGCCATTTCTGGATAACCACCGACTAATACGAATTACGTTCCGATGCATTTATCCAATACACGCGACAGGAATACGCGATTCCATTTCTATTTACTCGCACTGATTGCGTTTGCGTTCTACATGGTTTCCAACCATTTCATTTTTCCTACCTCAACATCTCGCCTATATTTTATGATACCGCCGTTATTTACAAACAAACTGTAAAGCGGAATCTGATGGTTTTGCGGTTCCGCGCTGCCGCTGCACGACCGCAAAAAATACATTGCACAGGGAAGTGTTAACTTGGAATGATAACATCTCCACGGATTCCGTTTCGATTAACACGGACCCCTAAAAACTTTAACTAATAACTGCGATGATTATAACATACTAATTAATATTTTTTAGAATTTACAATGATCCGACAAAAAATATTTTTTAACATCGTTAATAATTATCGTAGACTATTAAAGCATACATTCTTTTTAATTAAATCGATTGGCTTTAAAAAATTTCAACTATCTTAAATAGCAAAAAAGTTGGCAAGTCACCAAAAAACGTCGATTTTTTCAGACTTTGAACAGCAGTAGCGACTAAACGAAGAATCCAATTCGAACACGGTTTTCAAATATGTACTCCTTGTGTGCACATTAGTGGAATACAATTAAAATTGGCGATTTTAAAATTTTGACGTTTGCTCAAAAATTGGATTTGAAATGATTTCCTGAATGAAATTTCCTCATTGGATTCTGAATTTCTATACGTCACTGTAGAGATCTCAAGATACATTAGAAAACGCACTTGCGCAAGAACAAATGACAATTTGAAGCTCGTGATGTGTTCGCAAAGAAAATTTAAAAAATTTTAAAAATAAAAAAAAAAATTAATAATCATCGTAGACCAATAAAGTATACCTTTTTTTCATCAGAAGAACGAGCAAAATCGATTGGCGTTAAAAAAAATTCATCTAGAAAAAATGTAAAAAAATTGGCAAGTCACCATGAACATTATAGAAAATTTTGAAAGAAGTCGATTTTTCAGATTTTGAACGGCCGTAGCGGCTAAACGAAGAAACATGGAATTCTGCTCAGCATAGCAATGTAATGAAGAAAAAAAATTGAAATTTACTTAATAGTTGAAATATATTGATGGTCGAACCACTTATACAATATACCCCTCACTCCCCTCACCTTTTTTGAAGAAAGAAAGAACGATTTATCTTCCCAGATTTTTTCAAAAATCTGCCAAAAAAAAAAACTAAAAAACTTGGGAGAGGTTTAACGGGCGGAATAGGAGCACCAGCTTGGCAGGTATTTGGACAATTATCGAAGACCCCGTGCCGCCCTCCCCGGCCCAGTGGCGGCCGGAGGAAAAACAGATTTCAGGTTAACTTTGTCAAAAAACGTCTTGAAAAATTTCACGATAAGCAGGACGCCGAATGCACCGGCCACCCCGTTCGGCGACCCTCCACCCCTATTTTCGGGGTCCGACGGCGGGGATGACTTTTCCGAAAACCCTTTTTGACGCGAGCCGATGCGCGACCGCCGGTCCCGTCGATCCTGCCCGGTCCCGCCCGGGAGGCGCGAATTTTTGAAAAAAACGAAAACGTGCCGTTTAATAACAGGTCGCACGCACGTGCCAAAAAAACTCTCTGTGCCCTTTTTTGGAAATTCGCCTCTAATTTTGCTCCACCCCCTCACCCAAAGTTCATTTTCAGGTTAACCATAAGAAATTTTTAGGGTTAGTGGAGGAGAGGACGAGCTTTACCGTTTGATTTTTTTCAAAATTTTCAAAACATCCCCTACCCTTCCAGCAAAGGAATGCTATATCTCGAAAACGGGTATCGGTAGCAAGTTGAAATTTTCATGCAAAATCATAAAAAAATAAAAAATAAGATCATTAAAATTTCAACCCCATGACAAAAAGGGTTGCCACCCCCTCATTTTCATTTTTTTAAATTTCATTTATTTTCGAAAAGGCGCCCGGGTCCTCTGTGGGCTCGAATTTCTAGATCACCCAATTTTTGAAAATCGATTTTTGAGGATGCAGAGGTTCGCGCCAAATCCCACTCCTCCCTGGATTTTTGAGTTGGAAGATTCGGATACTGCTCAAAAAAATCCCCAATGCACGGGGGCACAACGGCCACTCATGCAGGCTCGGGTGCTCTTCTCTGTTCGCGAGCTGCAACCCTTTTTATGCGGGCGTCGGTTTATCTGTTTCAAACCCCCACCATCAACCCCTCACAAAAAGGGTTGCCACCCCCTCATTTTAATTTTTTTAATTTCATTTTTTTTCGCAAAGGCGCCCGGGTCCTCTGGGGGCTCAATTTTCCACATCACCCAATTACTCCGGGGAGAATTTTTGAAAATCGATTTTTGAGGATGCAGAGGTTCGCGCCAAATCCCACTCCTCCCTGGATTTTTGAGTTGGAAGATTCGGATACTGCTCAAAAAAATCCCCAATGCACGGGGGCACAACGGCCACTCATGCAGGCTCGGGTGCTCTTCTCTGTTCGCGAGCTGCAACCCTTTTTATGCGGGCGTCGGTTTATCTGTTTCAAACCCCCACCATCAACCCCTCACAAAAAGAGTTGCCACCCCCTCATTTTAATTTTTTTAATTTCATTTTTTTTTCGCAAAGGCGCCCGGGTCCTCTGGGGGCTCAATTTTGCACATCACCCAATTACTCCAGGGAGAATTTTTGAAAATCGATTTTTGAGGATGCAGAGGTTCGCGCCAAATCCCACTCCTCCCTGGATTTTTGAGTTGGAAGATTCGGATAGTGCTCAAAAAAATCCCCAATGCACGGGGGCACAACGGCCACTCATGCAGGCTCGGGTGCTCCTCTCCGTTCGCGAGCTGCAACCCTTTCTCTGCGGGGATCGGTTTATCTGTTTCAAACCCCTACCATCAACCTCTCACAAAAAGGGTTGCCACCTCCTCATTTTTATTTGTTTTAATTTCATTTTTTTCGGAAAGGCGCCCGGGTCCCCTGGAGGTTCGCGAAATCCGCGATCTTCTACATCACCCAATTGCTCCAGGGAGAATTTTTAAAAATCGATTTTTGAGGATGCAGAGGTTCGCGCCAAATCCCACTCTTCCCTGGATTTTTGAGTTGGAAGATTTGGATACGGCTCAAAAAATCCCCAATGCACGGGGGCACAACGGCCACTCATGCAGGCTCGGGTGCTCTTCTCCGTTCGCGAGCTACAACCCTTTCTCTGCGGGGGTGGGTTTATCCGTGCTTCGGCGAGCGGGGCGCTACCTTTACAGTCAAGACTCCAATTTTCAGTTTTGTAGAACGGGTTTCTCTCTACATTTTGTATATCTTCGCTTTTTGATATCTGTAACCCTCGAGGAGTTATTCAAAGAAAACCACCCCCGGTTTCAATAAAAAAATTCCAGAGATGCTATTTTTAATCCCACGTGAGAAATTTAAGCGGCTGGATATTCAGAATAATATTTTGCGTCGAAAAGGTAAGGGCCATATTTTTCGTAGGTTGCACCGATTTTTGATTGTTTTTTTGGGAAGTTTTTTTTTGTCCGATCCGATTTTTTGGGAAGTTTTCTTTTGTCCGATCCGAAATCTGATTACAACACTGGAAAGCTCTTTTCAAGCCGAACAGAAAATTCAATTTTTTTTTTGTTCCGACCCCTCCTTTTAATTTTAAAAATGAATTCATCTTTTATTTATTTTGCCGGTAAAAATTTTCGATCGTTTTCAATACATTTTTTTATTTCTTTTTAGATCACGATTCTAACGACGGGTTATCATTGCACTATTGTGTGTATGTAAAAAAAAATGAATTTTTAAAATCGCCGTGTTATTAACCGAGATATGAATATATGAATTATTGTTGTTTTGGAATGTTGAAAATATTGCCCCTAAAATCAATTTCGAAAAAAAATACTTCCGGGAGGGTTAGAACAATGAAACTTTAGGAAATCATTTGAAGCACATCCCCAAAGTTTGGTGACATTTTGATCATCCCCTCAGCTGGGTTGTCAAAAATGAAATTACGTTCGAATTGTATGTTTATATAATAAATAAAATAGAAACAACCTTGCTTGTTGCAGAAAGTATCAAATAAATTCAAAAAAACGTTTTTTTTTTTTAATTTGTATGTTTATATATTTTTTACGTTAACGGGAGCACAAGTCATTGTCGCAAAGGTAAAACCTCCGTTTTGGAATTGGAGGGTCCGCTGTTCGAGTTCCGATTGTTGAAGTTTTTTTTTTCTTTTTTATATTTTTTATACCATATGTATAAAAAAATATTGTATGGGTGGCTTTGTATTTCGGAACGTACGTTGCAGGTTTGATACGTCGCATCACGTCTTCACCACCAGTTGTTCAAAGTAATTAATTGACATAAAGTCAACAACGTGCTGAACTAATCTAAGACCGTGATTTTGTTTATCAAGGCCATGCCTTATCTAAATAATTTTTATACATATGGTACATTCGTGTGTATTTAGAAACGTTTGACGTATATTTGCCGGTAGATATTTTTGGTCGTTTTTCAATTTTTTTTTCTTTTTAAATTACGAATCTAACGACGGATTATTATTGCGCTATTGTGTGTAAGTAAAAAAAAAACATTTGAATTTTTAAAATCGATCCGTTAATAACTGAGATATGAATTATTGTTGTTTTGGAACGTTGAAAATCTTTCCCCTAAAAATTAATTTTGAAAAAAAAAATACTTCCGTGAGGGTTAGAACAATGAAACTTTAGGAAATCATTAAACATAAGTTTTAAAATTGTAAAATCTTATCTTAACCCTAACCTAATTATAATCATCGTCGGGATTATTTCCGGAGACCCCTAAGCAGGCATATGACACTGTAAGTATAAAATCTATTTCTTAATGTATACTTTGGCTATGTTGTTAATAAATTATTTATACATTGAATACTGCAGTAAATTTTTATAAATTATGTAAACTTTATAGAATTTTTATGTTTTTAATAAGTTAGATGTGACAAGGAATATATTTATTTGGACGGTTTTTCGGTAAAAGGTCGGCACTTCAGGGCCCAGAAAGGATCGCCAGTGTAATATAGAGGAAGGATCAGGATAACGAACGGCGTAAAGCGTGCCTCCTTGTGTAGAACGTTAGGATGTTGGAATGTTTCGCCCGGCTGATTTTTCGAAGAGTGACCAATTCACCAATTCGGCAGTGATTCGCGTTATTGTCGTCATAGAAAGTGTACACTTTCTATGCCGACAGGTATAGAGCTTTTCCGGGGGCATAACCGGCGTAATAACGGGAAATGAAAGGCGCCACAACGGCAAACAAACCTCGCATTTATATGTTTTTCTCACCGCGTCGAATAATAAATTGCGTTTTTTGAATGTCACGCACGCATCAGCCATTTTTTTGAAGGAATCTCATAACTTGAAGATAAATATCTTGAAGCGTTGCGTTTTTAATGTTTCATGTTCGCATTGTTCATATTGTTTGAAATTGAAGTTTTTATCAAGGGTTGTTTTACGAGGGCAGAAGTGTGGTTTTTATGGTGAAACGTCTTATCAGTATGTTGGTTCATACGTTCAATTGTCATGCGACATATAAGTAAATGGTACTACTTCACATTTCCTACAAATATAATAATTTTTACATGTTTCAGCAATAAGTTCGACAATAAAGCAGTGAAATGGTGTTTGGAATGTGAATAGAACGCTCAATAAAAGAGAAAATAAAATCGACAATAAACCGGTGTTTTTGCATTAGTAAAAGCGGCGATGGACTTCCTGTAGTATATATCATTCGTAATATCTAAATGTTGTACAAAGGGGTGGTTTTAAGCTAACATGTAAATGGGTTGTAGTGGGAATTAAAGTTTTAATATCGCGCTGATAATTATCTCGCGAATTTTTGCGCGGCGCTGGACTAGATAGAATTGGAATCTGAATCTGGATACACATTCGTATTAGTTATATAGTTTGTACAGTGGTGTTACGTGCATGGAGCAAATTGAATGTGTGCAACGAAGAACAGAGAAGTGTAGAATGGTGAACGGTAGATATTGTTGAGTGTCGTGTTACATAACAATCTAATATTCGGCGCGGAAGTGGGTAATTTCACTCCTCCCAACATGAACTCACGAATGGGTAATGGTGAATAACCACGAGAAGTTTATTGCTAGTTGCCCATCGGTAGCCAATTACATATCTAAAATCGTGCCATGACGTTTTCATAAAATTATTAGAGGTTACGTTGAAAACGAGCTGAATACATTTCTTGATTACACATTGAGTTTCATAATAAGGCGAATTTCTGCACCAATCATCTATTATTATAATTACAATAATGGCCCGATTATTGCTAGAATGGGAAACTCCGACAACACACTTATTCAAATTTCAACCATAATTCATTTACATTAAGGTAATGACTTGTTTATGTCTTGCCTTAACTTGTATTTATCGCAAGTCTCGTTCCGATACAATGGGGCCGTTTCTGCCCCACTCGGAATTGCCATCCCATTTCGAATTTCGAATTTCAACATTGGCATTCCTAAATCGGAACTGGTGATACTGGCGATGGGAGGATGCAAGGACCATAACGATATTTTCGTCTCGGACCGCTCTGCCCATTTTATTTCCATCTAATCTCCAGATTTCCTCAAATTCACTCGCCTTATTTGTATCAACTTTTTGCGTTTCTGGCTTTAACCTGGATTTGCTTCGCTGACGCAATTAAGGTGGCGGTATAGATTTTATCACGTACGTATAACCTCTTCATATTGATTTATACGGAGCATGCATGAGCATTCAGTTTCGAATCGCGTTCGTGTTGGGTTTGTTACCAACACCTGCATTTAACGCCAGACAGGAAACTACCATCATATTTCTGTGAGCATCACACACTGTAATGTGTTAAACAAAAATTCAAAATTCACACTAAATTTTTTTAAAGTAATTTCTCATTCAGAAAATACCGCTTAATAACTAGTAAGACAGGTTGCATAATCAATCTACTAACTAGCGTTTCTTAAATAAAAATAAATAAAATAATTACACAAACATCATTTAAACGCACCTTTAAAATTAAAAAAATCGCCATCATACTCAAGCGTTAAATATTTTGCTAATTTACCAAAGGACATTCAAGCTTTGCTAATTAAAAAAATTAAGAAAACCATCAAATTTTTCTTGAGTAATAAAGCGTATTATTCTATTAATGAATATTTGAATGATGATTTGAAAAATATACTTGTTTAAATATTTTATATTCTGTGTATTGTAATTGTATAATTCGTATAATAATAATGTAATTATTGTATTGTAATAGTAATGTATTTAGTAATTATTTATTGACGTGTACACACATTTTTTTGACAAAAGTACTAATAAATATCTATCTATCTATCTATTTAACAATATCTTCATTATTTTCAAATTTAATCGAGAGAAAACATGCAGAACTTTTATTTCAACGCCTATGTTCAATCGTAAAATAATCGCATCAACGCATGGCATTTAATTAAAAGTGGGTGCAACCAAGTACACAAAGGTGACAGTGACACAGCTTAACGTATTACGAATAATAAATTAAAAAAAAAAAAAATAAAGTTCCGATGGATGGAAGTCTGCTCGGATACGCAACCGAAAACAAATCTCTAACACCTCGAGTGCCGTTCTCGCTCTTATACCAATTAATTATTTGTATTCTTTCTTTGGTGGTGTAATACATTTTTATTAACAACACAATTTCGACAATTAAATAAAACCGAATAAGTATGGTTGCCTGCTTATTAACGCGTTGCTGTGATTATTTTACGATTGAACATAGGCATTAACTGTATATCGAGTGTACAACAAAAATCGACGACGAAGTTGGCGTTGGAAAGCTCGAGTCATGTCTGCACTAAGAACACACGCGTGAAATTCTGGTCGCGGCTAAATGGTGATGTGTCAGATATTATAATTAGGGGTTATTAACAGGGTTTGGAATATATCCAATACTTATATAAATATCAAAATATCGGATTTTTATACCGGGTGTTTCAGACCACCCGTACACCCCAAATATATCGCGAAATACAAATCAGATTGACACACTAAAAAATACATCTAAATTTGTTTTTTGAGGTCTATCATGTGGTGTGAAATGTAAATCACCATCCCTCCCCCTGGGGCGGGGTGGAGGGTAACTTTGAAATCTTAAATAGGTACCCCTATTTTTTATTGCAGATTTGAATTCTACTCATTAATATTTTAGGTTTTTATTAAAAAAAAAAAAATTGATTAGCAAAAAAAAAAATTTTTTTTAATATTTTTTTTTAAATAATAAAAATCCAGTTTGTTGTTACACATATTCATAAATCACCACAATAGAAAAGAATAACATGGAATTTGATAATCAAATTAATTTTTATTCGTTCCTACTATTTTCTTTTACAAATAATTTTTTTTTTTACTTTTTTATGACATAAAATTACGAATGACTTCAATCAACGCCCTATTTAAAAGATGACTACGAAAAAAATGTCATAATCTGTCATTTGATGCAAGAAATAAATTTAATTCAAAAAATGTTTTGGCCTAATATGGCGCCATCTGTCGCTGATCGATATTTTTAACATAGAATCCAAATCTGCAATAAAAAATAGGGGTTTAAGATTTTAAAGTCACTTCCGCAGATCGGAAAATTTTCAAAAAATGTTTTTATTTTTTGCGAGTCTATTTATAGAGATACTTCAAAACAATTGACACTTTATTTTGTACGCTATACAACGTGGTGATACAATAATAAAAATTCGACGTTTCGATTTATTATTTTTCAAAAATCAGAAAAAAAATCTGTATTTGAAAATATAAAAATACAAGATGGCACCCATAATAAAAAACAAAATTGATTATGTTTCCCGAAAATCGAAACGTCGAATTTTTATTATTATATCACCACGTTGTAGAGCGCACAATTTTTGAAAATTTCGGTTTTTTTCGGATATCTTCGGAAGTAGTCGGAATATTTTATGTTTCAAAACGGCATTATGTTACCCTCCAGATTGGGCAACTTTGCCCTCATTTAACCGACCTTGTATCTCTTCAAATAACCGAGATCCCCATGCTTGAGGTCCCAAAACGGGCGCCCTATATATATATATATATATATATATATATATATATATATATATATATATATATATGTGTGTGTGTGTATATATCGATATTATTATATATATATATATATTTATCCGGTATATATCAACTTCTCAATTCTTCGCTATTAATATTTATTTTACTTGTTAGTTATATAACACACATATTTTTATTATTATATTTATGTATTACAAAATAGTAAAAAAATAACAATAATTGTTAAAATATTTAGAAGAATCCATGATGTTTGACTGAGAAATTTTCGAAGTTAGGACCTTTTTTTGCGCATGACCCGACTCGAATTATGACTCGATTCTTTTAAATTATTAGTCGATTCTTTGAATTCGGAGGTGAGGACCGTTTTTTGGTTTTTTTGCTCATCAAAATTTTTTAGGGAAATTTTGTCACTTTTCCAACAACTTTAACAAAATCAGATATTAATGATTTGATACTACAAAAAACTCCAAGCAAGTCAATTACCTATAGTTTTCCCAATAATCATCATCAAATCTAAAAATATCCATTTTCAGCAGCTAAAAATCGAAAAAGAATGGTTTTGAATAAAATCGAAACAGCACGACTTCAAACTTTTACGAAATGATTCATAAAAAATTTGAGCTCTGATATTCCAAGAAAATCCAAGTAAGCCAATTAATTAGTTTTCGCAATAATCATCATCAAAGGGTATAGCCGAATAAGATGGTCAAAAGTGCCCCCAAAGCAAATCAATAATCGCGATGACTGGATGAAAGATAATTAAAAATGTCGCTGATTGCTCGAAATTTCAGCCTCCTGAAGCAATTTTTTGTCGAGATATGACCGAAAACGTGAATTTTACGTTTTATTTTTTTTTCTCCTTTTCTATAGCACGAATCAAGCTGAAACCAAGTCTACCCAAAACAAAACAAAAATTACATCTCGCAGTATTTTTTTCATTTTTTTTTTGGCGCCAAATTCAAGTAGAAAAATGAAGTTAAAGTTTTCAAAATTTATTTTTGCAGTGAAGGTATTCGAGGACTATCTCAGTTTTTTTCTGTAAATGTGTTTTACCAAATTCTATAACATACATTTTTTCAGAATTTTAAACAGTGTTAAAGATAGTTAAAATACATACATACATTTTTTTCAGAATTTTAAACAGATGTTTAAAATAATTAAAAACCACTTTTACCACCTTAAAAATTTGAATTTCGTGCCAAAATTGTGATAAAAAAAGTTATTTTTGTGAAGTGTATCTCTCTAATTAAAAAAAAAATGATAATCATTTCACAAAAATAACTTTTATCACAATTTTGGCGCGAAATTCAAATTTTTAAGGAGGTAAAAGTAGTTTTTAATTATTTTAAACATCTGTTTAAAATTCTGAAAAAAATGTATGTTATAGAATTTGGTGAAACGCATTTACAGAAAAAATAAATGAGACAGTCCTTGAATGCCTTCACTGCAAACTTGAATTTTGAAAACTTTTACTTCATTTTTCTATTTGAATTTGACGCCAAAAAAATTGAAAAAAATACTGCGAGATGTAATTTTTGTTTTGTTTTGGGTAGACGTGGTTTCAGCTTGATTCGTGCTATAGAAAACGAGAAAAAAATAAAACGTAAAATTCACGTTTTCAGTCATATCTCGACAACGAATTGCTTCAGAAGGTTGAAATTTCGAGCAATCAACGGCATTTTTAATAGTCTTTCATCCAGTCATCGCGATTATTGATTTGCTTCGGGGGCACTTTTGACCATCTTATTAGGCTATACCCTTTAAGTATATCTATTTTGGGCAGCTAACATTTAAAAAAAATATTTTTTAAAAATTTGAAACAACTGCAGACTTCTAACTTTTCCACTTAAAATTGCAATTTTCCGAAACTAATAGCCGGATCTATCCGTAATTTGCAAAAAATAACATAAACTCAAAATCGATTTTTTTTTTAATTCCGAGTGCATGTAACCCCTTAAATCAAACAGTGTACTTGGAATACATGGAATGTCGAAGATTACTATTACTACATTATTACATACAATTTCGCAGAATTTATATAAGTATACATGTTTGCATAAACACGCTTTTTATACACTGGAACAAGTGTAATACAAACCGCGAGAGTGTGGTAGGAAATCGGACAAAAAAAATTCGGGCATTTCATCATGTAAGCGGAATGATATTTAAATGTTAAACGTAAAGTAATACTTTTATACGGAATGAATAAAGGCAAATAAAGTTTCCGGTTACGCCGCCCTTCCATCATTATTTTTACTCACAAGCCCGTGTCCAAAATTTTATTGCCCAGAACACACTCTGGTTAACAACTATGTAATTCTATAGATACATAAACGTATACGTATTAATATTTCTTTTGAAAATTACTTATTAGCAAACGAATAAATATTACTACAATATCTTTATTATCAAACTTTACATATACAGAAATTCACAATATTTACAAATGCCCGAATAAATATTATTATTCACTTAAATTTATAATTTCAAATCGTTTCACCACCACTTTATTTATTTGCGTGTTTCGAGATCCTTTTTCAGCCGATGTGAAGATAGCCACGGATTTTTCAGCCACGTATTTCCCGGCGGCTTCACCAACGAATAAAATTTCTTCAATTTTAATGATTTATGATAAATCAAACGATAAGAATGTAATTAACATAAGCCTATAGATATACAGTCAATCTACAATTTCAATAATTTTTTCTCGAGTCCCTTTTTAAAATGACAAGAATTCAAGTCCAATATGGCACTGTTTTAATAAAAATTCATAAAAAAGTTATAAACGTTTTTATCCAAAATTTCATCGCTTAAATCGTTTAAGTAGACTCTTATCTACACGTTATTGTTAAAATATTAAATTTGAAACGCGCCCAAACAGTGCCATATTGGACTTTAAATTCTTGTCATTTTAAAAAGGGAGTTCGCGTGGACTCGAGAAAAAATAATTGAAATTTGTAGATTGACTGTACATCTATTAGCTTATGTTAATTACATTCTCAGCGTGTGATTTATCATAAATCATTAATATTGAAGAAATTATTATTAAGTGGTGGATGCGCCGGGAAATCCGTGGCTATATTCACGTCGGACCTTTGTCAACTCTTCGATAGCTCTGCTCATCTTGTGAATTTTATCATATTTACAGTCAAGTTATATTATCTTATCTTAGCAAAAAACAACTATTTATTTATATATCATATTTACAGTCAAGCATAAATATTACAATTACCTAACATTTGTATGTTTCATATAACATCCATTAATCAAAATAATTTCAAAAAATATATTGAGAGCACTTTTCTAACTCGGACTGTATTATCACACATAATTTACAGCCACCTTATCTGAGACTGTAATAACTTTAAAAATAATAAATTCTTCATAGATAAAAAGTTTATAACCTCAGGAGAGATTTATGGGTTCATTAAAATGCCCACATATTTTAAGGTAAAATGAAGGGCCGGCAATTGAATGCGCTGATTAGGACGGGCGCTTTTATTTTCTGATGAATTATGTTTAGAGTAAACGTAAAACACGGTTGCCTATTTGCATCCGGAGAATGCAAACCGATGGAATTGCAGGAAGAAGCCGACCAAATCCTAATTAATCTTCGAGGGTGAGATATGTAAATCCTGCACAAATCGAATTCCCGTATGATACAATACCCGGCCTGAGCATCTGTATGATAAAATTGATTTTATAAAAATAGGTTTTCCATTATTTTTACAAGACACCCTACTCAGAGGTGTTACACGTGGCGGTATTGAATTATTTACTCTTGCCTTGCTAATTTTGATCAATGATACTCGAAAGTTAATCATACCCTTATTAAAATTTGGATAAGGAAATATTGCTAATTTTTAACTTAGCAGTAACAATTAAGAGTATATGCTTTAAGTTTGAATATACGCAGTAAGGAGTTTGATATACAATAATAAAAATTGTGATATTGCTATCATCTTATTTTCTCCAATTAGTAATTTTTTTCATATTTTTTTTTTTTTCAAAAACTGAGATCTCGAAAAAAAAAACTCTTTATAATCGTCCATCCTCTATAATTATTGTTAATCTAAATTTGATATATCATTTATGAATGAATAATTATAGGCAAGAAATAACTAAAAAATAATTTTTCAATTTTTTTTCAAAAACCAAAAAGCTTTTTTTTGAGGGGTGTAGACAAATAATACGTATCCATTTGTACATGCTACCAGGGGCTACACCCTCGTCAATAGTCATTAGCCAGACATGTAAGTAATATACAAAAACATTTTGTTTATTTTTTATCCCATTCAACAAAGAAATTAATTATTTTTAAATATTTTAGATCGATTAAGTACTATAACTAACAAAAAACACTCGACAAATGTTAATAATTTTATTTAAAATAATAACCTAATCACAATAATTATCATAAATTTCATAATTAATATTATATAGAATTTTCTATATTAATTTTCAAAAATGCTTTTGGGACCTGTGATTTTTTACTGATATTGAAAAATTACAGATCTTACTGTTACTAATAGCCGAATATCACTGTGATTGCGATTGTGACTATTACTTAAACCGTGATTGTTATTTAAAATCTCAACTGCTACCCAACTGTGATTGCTAATTCTGGACAATAGTTTGTGTTTTATCAATAATTTTGCAGTCTGTATTACGAAAGGACGATATTTCATGTACATGTGATTTCTCACTGATATTGAAAAATCACAGATCGTTACTGTTACTAGTAACCGAATATCACTGTAATTGTAATTGTAACTGTTACCTAAACCGTGATTGTTATTTAAAATCTTAACTGCTACCCAACTGTGATTGCTAATTCTCGACAATAGTTTGTGTCTTATCAATAATTTTACAGTCTGTATTAGGAAAGGGCGATATTTCATTAACTGATAGTGAAAAATCACAGATCGTTACTATTACTAATAGCCGAATATCACTGTGATTGTGATTATGGCTGTTACTTAAACCATGATTGTTATTTAAAATCTCAACTGCTACCCAACTGTGATAATAATAATAATAATTTTATTTATGCCACTAACCAAGGTTTTACACAGGTCGTACAGAAAATAGATAGAAATATAAGCAGGGTAGACTAAAATAGGAATAAGTTAATAAAAATAATACATTTTACACTCTTACCAGATAAAAATTTAAAATCAAAATAAATAACCAAAAAAAAAAAAATAATATTGCTAATTAAACAGTGATAGCTACTTAAAACGTGATTACTAGAGACGGGCAAAACTGCTACTTTTGAATCACGTTGCTACCTGTGATTGCTACTTTCTAATATCACTGATTTTAAACTGTGACTGTGATCACGGTTAGAACACCTTCTGAAATTGGTTTCTCAAAAATGTTTTTGATATGATTCTGCATTTGCTATACCAAATAAATATACGACTATCCTTGATTCAGTTCAAAATTCGAGAAGTATTTGGAGATTTTTGCAGAAAAACAGAATGTTTGTCCAGTAAATTAAAAAAAAATTGTTTTCCTATTTTGATTTTACCACTGAAAAACGCATCTTTTGAAAGATTATTTGCTCTTCTCTCGAAGGATTATTTTGAAATAAAATCATTAACCAACACAGATATGGATTTTTGAAAATTTTTGTTTTAATTTTTTGAGCACTTGACCAAAAACATCGCAGAAAAAAATATAAAACGTGCAGGCAAAATTCCATTCAAAAATATCCTTAATGGCTGAAGTACAGCTTATTCGAAATCAATAATAAATTCAACAATTTTCAATACAGGAGATCCTCAAAAATCCTTTTGAAGATTTTCGTTTTAATTTTTTAACACTTGAATGAAAACAAAAAAATCGTAGAAAAAAAATTAAAAAAAAAACATCCTCAATGGCCGAAGTATCGCTGATTCAAAATCAATTTGGTTTTCGTTAATTCAACAATTTTTAATGGAGATATGGATTTTTAAAGATTTTAATTTTATTTTTTTGAGCACTTGAATGAAAACATCGCAGAAAAAATATAAAACGCGTAGAAAAAATTCCTTAAAAAAATATCCTCAATGGTCGAAGTATCGCTTATTCAAAATCAATTTGATTTTCGTTAATTCAACAAATTTTAATAGAGATATGAATTTTTGAAAATTTCAGTTTTATTTTTTGAGCACTTGAATGAAAACATCGCAGAAAAAATATAAAACGCATAGAAAAAATACCTTTAAAACAATATCCTGAATGATTGCAGAGTCGCTTATTCAAAATTAATTTGGTTTTTGTAAATTCAACAATTTTTAATGGAGATATGGAGTTTTGAAGATTTTCGTTTTAATGTTTTGAACACTTGAATGAAAACATCGCAGAAAAAATATAAAACGCGCAGACAAAATTCCATAAAAAACATCCTCAATGGCCGAAGTATAGCTAATTCAAAATCAATTCGGTTTTTGTAAATCCAACAATTTTCAATAGAAATATGGATTTTTGAAGATTTTCGTTTTAATTTTTTGAGCACTTGAATGAAAACGTCGCAGAAAAAAAATATAAAACGCGTAGAAAAAATTCCTTAAACCAATATCCTCAATGGTCGAAGATTCGCCAATTCAAAATTATTTTGGTTTTTGTAAATTCAACAATTTTTAATGGAGATATGAATTTTTGAAAATTTCAGTTTTATTCTTTGAGCACTTGAATGAAAACATCGCAGAAAAAAATGTAAAACGCGTAGAAAAAATTCCTTAAAATAATATCCTGAATGATCAAAGAATCGCTTATTCAAAATGAATTTGGTTTTTGTAAATTCAACAAATTTTAATCGAGATATGAATTTTTGAAAATTTTAGTTTTATTTTTTTGAGCACTTGATTGAAAACATCGCAAAAAATATAAAACGCGTAGAAAAAATTCCTTAAAACACTATCCTCAATGGTCGAAGAACCGCTTATTTAAAATTAATTTTGTTTTTGTAAATTCAGCAATTTTTAATGCAGATATGGATTTTTGAAGATTTTCGTTTTAATTTTTTGAGCACTTGAATGAAAACGTCGCAGAAAAAAATATTAGACGCGTAGAAAAAATTCCTTAAAACAATATCCTCAATGGTCGAAGATCGCTTATTCAAAATCAATTTGGTTTTTGTTAATTCGACAATTTTTAATAGAGATATGAATTTTTTTTAATTTTAGTTTTATTTTTTTGAGCACTCGAATGAAAACATCGCAGAAAAAATATAAAACGCGCAGACAAAATTCCATAAAAAATCATACTCAATGGCCGAAGTATAGCTAATTCAAAATCAATTTGGTTTTTGTAAATTCAACAATTTTTAATAAAAATATGGATTTTTGAGGATTTTCGTTATAATTTTTTGTGCACTTGAATGAAAACATCGCAGAAAAAAAAATATAAAACGCGTAGAAAAAATTCCTTAAAACAATATCCTCAATGATCTAAGTATCGTTTTTTTCAAAATCAATTTGGTTTTTGTAAATTCCACAGTTTTTAATGGAGATATGGATTTTTGAAAGTTTTTGTTTTAATTTTTTGAGCACTTGAATGGAAACTTCGCAAAAAAAATAAAACGCGGAGACAAAATTCCATAAAAAATTATCCTTAGCGGCCGAAGTATCGCTTATTCAAAATCAATTTAGGGCTTAAAAATTCAACAATTTTCAAGAGAGCTATGGATTTTTTAAGATTTTTGTTTTATTTTTTTTGAGCACCTGAACAAGGAGCATTTTGAGATTTTCCTGGTTGAATCTTGAACCGAATCAAGGCCAGCCGTGTGTTCATTTGGCATAGCATATAATATACCCAAAATGTAAGATGTAATATCAAAAGCAACACAACAACAAGTTCAGGTGGACGAGTATTAACAGAGTTATAGCAAAAATTAATGAACCATTAATAATTTCAGAAGGTGTTAAAAGTAGCAATCAGGTATCAACGTGATTCAAAAGTAGCAGTTTTGCCCATCTCTGGTTTGTATGCGTATTATTAAATATACAATACATGCATTTCTAAAAACCATTAACTAACTTTAGAAATGCACAATATCAATAGCATTCATGTGATTGTGTGAAACAATAGATTTTACCCTTAGTGTATTAATTAAAAGCATGCCGCAGCGGGCTCTTATTAAAAACATGAAATATGTAATAATAAAACGCAAAACAAAGCGCATTTCTCTTTAGGGAAATACATTTGTTTTATGGTGAACATATAAAACGGCCCAAATAGAGAAACATTGTTTGTAGCGATATAATTATCACGGCGATATGGGTTTGTATCATAGAAATTAATTAAATTAAAACGTACTCTCGTGATTAAGACAAGTTCAATGGTTATTCTGCGAAAGCCGTGCAAATACGCACGAAAACAAATTGAACGTTTTTAAATTTTACTTTTTATCGGACGACCAGGAAGTTACCTTTATTAAAAGTAATTAACTTACACAATGGCGTCTCGTCTCCTTCGCAGATAATACAAATTAAAATTGCGTTCCCACCTGTTACTAAAAAATAAAGAATAATGTATTCAAATTTCGGGTGACGTCAAGCGTGATAATATGAAGATTTTCCTCAACTTGATTAATTAAAAGGACAATGATGTATTCCGTATTGTCGATTTCTCCGGATTCTTTTGTGTTCACGAAAGAATAATGATGTTATTTTTATTACTGATACATTCTGAAGTTGTAGGAAACTTCGCCTTTATTGATAGTAATCTTTAGCGGCCCAAAAAGTTTCGGTTCATTATTTATTTCAGCAAATACATAAAAATCAGCAGATAATACTTATATTCACGACAACAAAAAATATTTCCGTGCGGCGAGCGCATGCCGTAAATTTTAAGCTCCTGGCGCATCCACCAGATCAATTAATATATGAGCTCATTTTAGTTGGGATAGTTGCGCCTTTTGTAAACTAGAGCAGGTAACTGAAAATATAAAATGTGTGTAGCAAAGAAGAAACAACATGACACCCAGGGACCAAAAGTAACTGAAAATAATATTTATTCGGGAACAGCATAGCAGGATGAGTGGTGTAGCTGATTGAACGAAAATCGTTTAGCTAATTCCTAAGGATTGTTAAATGCCTACAATTCTTAGGAATATTCCGAAAAAGCAAAACTGGGCAAAAACAATTTTCTACGTGCTTAAAAGTTTAATCTAAAGAAAGCACCAGTAGAGTGAAGATTATGTATAATAGCAATTTAAAAGTTAAACGTTAATAGCGACAGAGCAGTGACAAACAATTAAAGATGGAACATTTGGACCGTAGATTGCAATTTCCCCATGAATGAAAATTTTTATCAAAAAGCTTAGAAAAGTTTTTTCAGCCCGATATCATGAAAATTTTCAGGGATTTAAATTGGAATTGATACAAACGTTTTTGGTTGGTTCTGGTGTCTCCTGATTTTTACCCAAAGCAAAAAGGACAGCAGAACTTCGTTTTATTTCATTTCATTTATTTCACGTCTGCCACAATATATAAACAATACACAAGATGCAAAATTTGTTGTTCCATGTGATTTGGTAACTGGAATTCTGATGATGACGTGGATCATGGAAAGAAGCATCTAACTTCGCAAGTTTAAGAGACCTGACCATTTATTTTGGGAGTATGAAAAAAGACATTGGATTTATTTTCAGAGGGTTCACCTTTTGGTTGAAACGCCCACTTTTTCAGTCTGCTTCTTAATTCGCCCTCTTAAAATTTTAATAGCTTAAAATTAAGTTTAAAGTTTCTCGATTATGATGACTTGTGTGTCAAAATTTAAAACTTATGAAATATTCATGTCGAAATCTGAATTTTAGATTTTATAGAATTGCCAAGATATTGAACGTGCTTATGATGATTACGATGAATTATTTGTTTAAATGCAAAAAAAATATTTTATTTTAGGTATAAATACAAATCTGTCAAACACAACAAATTCGCGATTTCGATTTCTAAAAATTGCCGAGGCGTTAAAAGAATGTTTTCATATGCTAGAAGTATAAAAAATTAACGAAAATTGACAAAGTTTTCAAGATCAATATCAACAAAATCGCGTTTTTCATTTTAAAAAATTGCTTAATTCCGAACTTGATTTTGATGATTTTAATTCCAAAACGTAGCGAATTTAATGTATTTTAAAAAATATTAAAAAAATATTCATATTTTTCAATGAAAGTTGCCAAAATATGTTGTTTTCCGAGTTCAAAGTAAAAAAATCGCATTTTTGATTTTGAAAAATTGCTTAACTTCCAACGCCTTACTTGATTTTAATAATTTGAATTCCAAAATGTAGCGAATTTAATGTTTTTTTTAATATATAAAGAAATATACATATCGTTCAAAGAAAGTTGCCAAAATCTGTTGTTTTCCGAGTTCATAGTTAACATAATCGCGTTTTTGATTTTGAAAAATTCCAAAACTTCCGAACGCGTTATTTAATTTTGCTGATTTAAATGCTAAAATGTAGCAAATTTGGTGTGTTTGAAAAAAGTATTAAGTATAGTATCGAGTCTATGAAAATTTGCAAAATCTGAAATTTTCAAAGTCAAAGTCAACAAAATCCAGTTTTTGATTTTGATAAATTGTGTAACTTATGAGCGTGTTATTTAAATTTTTGAAATGTACAGAATTTTGTATTTTTTAAATATTCAAAAAATGGACAATATTGAAAAAAAAACCGTTTTTTTTACCTAACGCCGCAACGGGAAAAATATGTATTCGTAACGCTATAGATGATGAAAATGTAAGTTAGACCGCGGAAAAGTCTGGGGAAAACTTTTGAGGTTCTATCAAAAATACAAAATTCAGGGTGGATTATATCGATTTTTTTCTGAAACTATCAATGATTCAGCAAAATGTTTTAGAATAGTTTGTAGGGGAGCATGCAGCAGTGACACAGTGACCTCGGTTTGACCTTGAGCTATCTACGTGAGATCAGGTGAAATTCAACGTGCGCGCTATATCTCAAAAACTAATACAGGAAATAATATGAAACGTTGAACATACGTCTTATTTGACAATCCAAAGAACTGAAAAGCTTTTAGTAAAATTTTGTACATTAATAGTGGGTGTTTATTTTAACCGTTTTTTGTTTCTGTTCGATATTTTTTTTTAAACATGAAATGTATTAAAAAACCATTTAAACAAATATTAAAGACAATAAAGAAATGAGCTTCTTTGTTTCTTATTTTTTTTCGAAAAATGAAATCTAATTTCGAAAAAAAATTTTTTTGAAAAATGTTTTCAAACAAAAGATGTCTAACAAGTTCTGGCAGTCGTACCGTTGCCCCGCAGGGGTTCTATTGTCAGACCAACAGCCCTAAGTTTCAACGAATTACAGTCATTATTAATTATCACTTAAATATTAATTAATCAATGATTGAGTACGCTATATAACTATTTCCTTAAATGTGTGATAAATAGAGTTTTTTAATTAGCAATTACAACGTTGTAACAAACGCGTCCTTTTAAAGATTTTTTTTTTATTATTGAGTTGCATTTTGTGAATTTTAAGCAAATTAATTATGTATTGAAAAATAAATTATTTCGATATTTTTTAGTTGATGGTAACTACTATGGTAATAACTAAGAAGTAAGAACTTATTTTACATTTACACAAATGTATTTCTATCAATCCTTTTGAGTAAATTGAATATAAAAGTTTGGTAAAATCAATAACATGCAATATATAGGGTTCGTCTTTGGATAAGTAGTTCTTGAATCCATTTTCAAGTGAAATATTCACAAAATCAACATATGGCTTGGAGTTGTTTACTAGCAAATTTAATATTGAAAGTTTTAGAAAGGTTCTTCGCTAATTTATAGGAAAAAATATATTTATACAGGACTTTTATTTTAACTCTGAACATATCATTGTTATCGCCTATGTTCAATCATAAAATAATCACATCAACGCATTGGGCAACTATACTTACTCAGTTTTATTTAATAGTCAAAATTGTATTTGTTGGATTTGGTTCTCGTTTATCACGTGGTGAAACATTTTTAATATTACTGGTTGTTGAAATTAGGCACTTGGTAGGTTTCACAAATTTTACACTTTTTATTCCGACTAGTTTCGATTGTTACATCATTATCTAGGAATGAATACAGGGGAAAAATAGTTTCGCTTATATATTAAAATTATCCATTCAGGTAATTAGGGCGGTCATTATTGGAGAACTCCAGATGTCATCATTTTCGTTTACGACGTGTTTTCCCCGCTTTAGCGCTTTGTTGATCTCTAATCCTTCTCGGAGATTTAAATTTCGGCCCTTATTACCTGTATGTAATATTTTAAAATTATTTTCTTCGAAGAAGTGGTTATTTGTGATGCAATGTTTGGTAAAACCGGTGGTGCCTTTAATATATAAGCGAAACTATTTTTCCCCTGTATTCATTCCTAGATAATGATGTAACAATCGAAACTAGTCGGAATAAAAAGTATAAAATTTGTGAAACCTACCAAGTGCCTAATTTCAACAACCAGTAATAAGTCAAAATTGTGTTAACATAAAATATAAAATTTAAAAAAGATAAATGTAAAAATGTAAATGATATTTGGAGTCTACCAAAATTCAGTTACATAAAAGCGACAATTTTAGTGCACCTAAAAGTTAAATTACTGCAGGATATGCATTTCCCATTCAGTTGGAGTCTGCTGTTATCTTAAATTAGCTAATCAAAAATGTTTGGCCGTGTAATTGAAATGAACCAATATACAAAATTATTCCGTTGAGGTTTTCATTATTTATATTTTTACTAACATAAAGAAGGTATTTTTAATGGAAATTCTTCAAAAGCGCGTGGAACGAAGGAGAACATTTACGTTTAGGTTGAAGTCCAATTGCGATCGACAGAAATCGTCAAATAAAATTAAATTCCGTGAAGAAGTAAAATCGATTTTATTACAAGAGACAGCTAGAATAACAATGTTAAAAGAATAGCATTAAAAACAGGATGGAGTGGATGCGCTGTAAAATTGTCCCTTTAAATTACCTTTACATTCCAATGATTTCCGGTTAGCGAGCTCTAAGTCTTCAACAAATATTATTAGTTTCCTCCATACTATTAATATAAATAAATATATCTGTTTGTCTCGTATGCGTTCCTATACCATTTATCCTGGTGAATCGTTGTGGGTAAGCTCGCGAAGGTTTCTGAGTTGGTACAACCAATTTATAATAGCTGGCGCGCTAGTCGTTTTAATAAATGAGTGTATTTCATACAGTTTAGCGGCAGTTCGTAGACAGAATTTAAATACAAACACTTTCTTGGCATACTTACAAGTACAGGTATAAAACTAACAAATAATAAATTCAAAAAAACGAAATATAGCCTGAATATATAAATATTCAACCTGTTCGCAACTCTGCAAGCAAAATTAAGTCTTACTAAGACTATAAACAAATAACTTATTGAAACAACTACTTCCCTGGCTGATGCCACGCCGGATATTGAATGATACAAAAGAAATTTGCATGTTATTACTAGTACTACTAGTGAAATAACATTGGTTTAAGATCCCTTATTTCTACCCACAGGACTAACTTGAAAAATGAAACTAAATTGAATTTGAAAACTTTAAATTATAAAACTGAACCCAAAAGTATGTAAAAATTAAGTAAATAGCCATCTGCAGACGCGTTTCGAGATTTATCTCTCATCAGTGCAGCTTCGCATTTAAATTGAATGTTAAAGAATAAAATACACTTACGTGAAGGTAACCGTGACCGTGAAGGAGTCGTAAACAAATGAGGAGATTATAGAAGGGTTGGACTGATTTTATACCTGAATTTAGGTGATTAGTGAAAGTACAGATGTGAAGAAATAAATGATCTTGTTTTCAGTTGGAAAACCGAATACTCGATTTAAATAATAAATAAAATAGAAAAAACCTTACTTATTGCAGAGAGTATTAAATAAATTCAAAAAAACGAAATATAGCCTGAATATATAAATATTCAACCTGTTCGCAACTCTGCAAGCAAAATTAAGTCTTACTAAGACTATAAACAAATAACTTATTGAAACAACTACTTCCCTGGCTGATGCCACGCCGTAACCTTCACGTAAGTGTATTTTATTCTTTAACATTCAATTTAAATGCGAAGCTGCACTGATGAGAGATAAATCTC
Organism: Ocypus olens; assembly: GCA_910593695.2. Lineage (NCBI taxonomy): Eukaryota > Metazoa > Arthropoda > Insecta > Coleoptera > Staphylinidae > Ocypus > Ocypus olens. Next base: position 6,286,967 of record OU343057.1, on the reverse strand, counting down.
TAAACGCGTCTGCAGATGGCTATTTACTTAATTTTTACATACTTTTGGGTTCAGTTTTATAATTTAAAGTTTTCAAATTCAATTTAGTTTCATTTTTCAAGTTAGTCCTGTGGGTAGAAATAAGGGATCTTAAACCAATGTTATTTCACTAGTAGTACTAGTAATAACATGCAAATTTCTTTTGTATCATTCAATATCCGGCGTGGCATCAGCCAGGGAAGTAGTTGTTTCAATAAGTTATTTGTTTATAGTCTTAGTAAGACTTAATTTTGCTTGCAGAGTTGCGAACAGGTTGAATATTTATATATTCAGGCTATATTTCGTTTTTTTGAATTTATTTAATACTCTCTGCAATAAGTAAGGTTTTTTCTATTTTATTTAACAAATAATACCTTTAACTATTTTTTTAACACTGAACATCTTATTATTAACGCCTATGTTCAATCCTAAAATAATCACATCAATACATGGCATTTAATTAAAAATTACTAATATGTTCAGTAGAGTGGTTCTTATTTTAGAAGTATACGAAAATCAACGGGACAACCGGGAAACTTGTTCGTATAGATGAAAAACTAATAACTGTAAATTTTGAGCCATATCGAACCGAACCCTAGCCCTCTAAAATTTGAAAAAGTGGGTTTATTCCCTTTTTTTAATTTTGGTCCACCCTTATATTAAACGGTCCACCCTAATGGCCAAATTATATATTATGTCGATAGAGGACGTTAGTGTGAATCCAAAACGTGTTTATTTGTTAAAATTGGACTAAAATTGACGAAGTTATTAATGTTTTACGAAACTACAAGCCAAAGATCTAAAATATCGGCCGGAAAATCAAAAACCCTGTACTAAAAGTATAAAATGCAGACCGAAAACTTGAGAATTCAAGTAAAGGAAAATTAATTTGCCATTTTCATCCCCCAAAAAAATTATTAAGCTCAAAGTAAATTTCTGGCCAGAAACTCGGAAATAATAGCCAGAAAATAAAAAATAAAATCACCCAACAAAATCAATCATTTAAGTTAAAAAATCTAAAAAATATGAGGAAAATCATAAATTTAGACCAAAGTCGAAAATTCAGGACTAAAAATCAAAAATGCAGATTAAAAAAATTGAACAAAATTGCTTCCAAAATAAGGAAAAATTTATACCGCAAAGTCGAAAATGCAAGTAAACAATCTAAAATAGAGGCCACAAAATGAAAAATCAACAATCGTGGCCAAAAATCAAACATTTTGACTCGGGTCTAAAAATAAAAAATGCAGACCAAACAAATCGAAATTTTCTGCCAAAATAAAGGAAACGTAGGACAGAAGATCTTGAATTTAGACTACAAAATCGAAAATACAGGTCAAGAATCAGAAATATATACTAAAAAAAATCCACAATCGGGACCAAAAAGTCAAAAATTTTGACCAAAACTCGAAAACTCTGGTTTAAAAATAAAAAATGTAGACACAATAATCAATCTTTCAGGTTACAAATTCAAAGTATAGGGCTAAAAATAAGAAATTCGAGTCTAAAAATAAAAATACGGATCAGAAAATTGAAAATTTAGGCCAAAATAAATAAATTTTTCGACTGAATGATCACAAAAGACCAAACAAATTAGTAAAAAATCGAAAAAAACCAGGCCAAAGATCATAAATATGAGCCAAAAAAATCAAAAATCCTGGTCTGGAAATAAAAAATGGTGACCAAAGAATTGAAAATTCAAGTAAAAGAAAAACAATTGTTCTTATATATTGCGCTCTGTTCAAAAAATTGTATCACACAATTTGATCAAGGTGTGTGTCCAGCTTTTTCCAAAATCTTCATGTCGAATGAATTTTGAGTTTTTTAGGAAAGTTTCAAATCTATTTTGATATTTATTTCAAGCCACCAATATTATAACATTTTTTTGCGATTTTCCGCAGCGATTACATGAAATTATGACAAAATCTGGTGATGGTGTATAAGCAGTTTTCCGTATAATAATAATCTCAGATGATTTTTGAGTAATTTCGGAAAATTTTAAGTTTTTGTTTGACAATTGTTTTTGTATATTCTTGAGAGCATTAAAATGATTAAAAGTTTTCATAAGTTCGCGTGCTGTTCAAGTAAAACATTGGTTTGATATTTATCCAGATTTTCCCAAAATCATAATTTCGAATAAATTTTGAGTTATTTTGAAAGCCACCAAAATTATAACAATATTTTTTCGATTATTCGCACTGATTACAAGAAATTATCACAAATACTGGTGATGGTGTGTAAGTATTTGTTTACGTAATAATAATCTCTAATTATTTTTGAGTAATTTTAGAAAATTTTGAGTCCACAACAATTGTTTTTGTATTTTTTTGAGATCATTAAAATTATAACAATTTTTATAATTTCGAATAGAAGTATCACAAAATTTGGTTCAGGTGTGTATCCAGATTTTCCCAAAATCGTAATTTCGAATGATTTTTGAGTAATTTTGGAAAGTTTCGAATTTTTTTACTCTCTATTTTTAAAGCTAAGACTATTTTGCCATATCTTTTATTTATTTACTATTTTATCAATTATTGATTGTTCTCATTATATTTCTGCAATTTTAAAATGTAACATAGTTAGCTATTAACTGTATTTTAATTTAAATATATTTGACATTTGAATTTGATGGCAATTGTCTTTATATTTATTTAAAGCCACCAAAATTATAACAATTTTTCACGATTTTTCGTGATAACTGATTATATAAAATCTGCTGATTTTTCACATAATAATAATAATTTCGAATGGTTTCTAAGTAATTTTAGAAAATTTTAAGTCGACAACAATTGTTTTTATAATTTTCTAATTTGTTTAATTGTTTTTATATTTGTTTGAGAGCATTAAAATAATTAAAATTTTCCATAATTTCGTGCGCTGTTCAAAAAAAAAGTACACAAAATTTGGTTTTGGTGTGTATCCAGATTATTCCGAAATCATCATTTCGAATGTATTTTGAGTTATTTTAGAAAGTTTAAAATCGATGGCAATTATTTTTGTATTTATTTGAAACCATTAAAATGACTACAATTTTTCACGCGCTATTGAAATAAAATGTATGTAAAATTTGACGTTGGTATGGATCTACCTTTTCAGGAAAACATAATCTCGATTGAATTTTGAGTAATTTTGGAAATAGAACCCTAACCACAAGCATTGCATTTATCAGTGAAGGGATCTTCAACGATTTTTTTCAAATTTTAGACGCCCAGGGCTCGGTCAGGCCATGGTCGATATAGCTCAAAATTTACAATTATTAGTTTTTTATCTATACGAACAAGTTCCCGGGTTGTCCCGTTGATTTTCACATACTTCGAAACTCCCCCATATATGCTATAACGACTCTAATGAGTTAAAATATAAATTAAATATATCTTAACACGTTTTTAAATTGAGTTTAAATAAACCCATAAGCGGAATGCTTGTTTATTCAGCGAGTTTGTTTTATAATTTAGCGAGTTCTCAATATAATTTACTTGATTCTGGGGATTATATAGGGACGAATATATAACGATACGCAAAATCGATTTTGCTAATACTTAAAATAAACTTTAATTTGCAGACAATGATTGATTTACTGTTATTAAAAATGTATGATGTAATCAAAGCAGTAAAAATTAATTACCCAAAGATAATGTCTGTAACATAGTATTTGGTTGTCTGTTTCTGAGGGAATATTAGATCTTAAAGGAAGGAATTACATGCAGCCAGCTTGGAATTCAAATGAACGGAATCATTACAAATCAAGAGTGTAGTAGACGGTGGTGCGCCTTTTAATTTTGTTATTTAAGGCAAGGAGTTGGCGGGGTTTCATTTAAATTGCCTCGAAGATAATTGAACTATTTCATGAGTAATGAGCGGTGCCTGTTCGGTATTAATTTTGTCAATTTATTCCCCAAAGGCTAATTTGGAATTATTCCAAAAGTTGGTATGTTGCAATTAATGTAATTTCAGGAGAGCATTGTGCGGCGTTAACAATGTATGAGTTAAAAGCACGGAAAATGTGAGCCGCTTCTTTCTTACACGAACCGCCAAGATAATGAAAAATACATAATGATAGGAGATTAAAAAGAAAAAGTTGAATAAATGATATTTGGGAGGGAGCATTGTGGTACCGGTTTATATTCTTGTATTAATTAATCGCGTGAATTTCGGCAACAAAGGAAACCCGGAACTTGGGGGGAATTTATTTATGGAAAACAACATAGAACTGTGAGTGATGTGTTAGAAAACTGTAACACTTTTGACGTAACCATTAGTCACTTCCGCGTAGGTGACGATTTGATATATCGTTTATGACACAATTAGAATAATAGGATATTAAAGCTTTAATTAGCGGAATTTATTGCCCTAGAACGCTTTTTGCCGAGCAATTTATAAACCAGTCACACAAAGTAAACGCTGTGTTAAGATGTTTGCTTTTTGCGTTTATTTGCGACCTTACAAGAAGTAAATTATTAATCCAGATTTTCGTCACTTAGCGAGCAAATTGGTGACGATAAAAAGTAACTTGGCAATCTGTTTATTGGCACCTTCGTATGAGGTATTAATTGGAGGGCCCGCGTCGTAATTGGCTTGTCGTGACGGATTGTTCTTGATATAATTCGAAAATGACTCAATAGTTCCTTCAACTCGGCGAATTAAGTTATTGTAAGTTGGAATAGCACGTCGTGCTTACGGAGTGTATGTATGAAGGGGTACCCTACCCTATTATTTCGTCAAGTGGTTGCTGTTATCAGATCCCGACGCCACTGCTGCGGTGGCTTTTCATTTCATTTTATAAACGCAAGCCTAATGCTGATTAGCATTTTGTGCAGTACACTAGCAAGCCGAGATTACGCAAATACCTGCAGATTTTAATAATCACCTTATAACACATAAAGAAGTGTTTTTCAAACGTATCTGATCGCAGTCCACTCGGAAAACGGCTAATAGCTCCTTTCATTGGCGTTTCCAGCCTACCTGTTTAAGGGGGCTGGGTAATTATTTGATTATCGAGGAAGGGACTTTCTTTTCAAAATTAACGGGAGAGGGGCGATTTCGATTTTTTTTCTTATGCTATTTGGCCCCTTTTTGTAAGCGCACAAGAAAGCTTTAAAAAAATATATTCTTGAAAAATTAATTTTCACGTTTTTCTGCTGTTTACACCAAGTTTTTGGAGTTCCATGATCCGTAAAAAATCTGGAAAAAATTCCGTTCTCTAGTTTTGAGTGTAATAAAATTAAATATAATTTTATAATAAAAAAAATATATTCTTGAAATTTTTTTTTCACGTTTTTCTGCTGTTTACACCAAGTTTTTGGAGTTCCATGATCCGTAAAAAATCTGGAAAAAATTCGGCTCTCTAGTTTTGGGTGTAATAAAATTAAATCGATTAAATCCGACCACAAAACTGACCGGAAAAAAAATACACATAATTTTACAGTGGAATAATTTAAGAAAAACGCATTTTTTACCACATGTTTGGTACAAGTCAAATATAACAGTTATTGAGCATGCATATTATAAATAAGGTTTCTACATCGATTTCACCCATCTTATCCCGCTACCCCCTTTAATTGAATTTATTTAATGCTTCTGCAACAAGTGAGGTTGTCTCAAATTTATTTATTATTCATGACTCAGGAAATTTACCGCTAATATCTTTTAAAAACAGTGAAACTAAATCAATCAATATAAATATCAGAATAGTTACGAACTAGTATTCAGTCTTAATTAATATCATTTTATTCGGACGCATCATAAATATCGTACTCACTTAATATACGTTTTTCACGCGATACACATTCTTATTTCACAGGAAGTAATGATGAATGATTCAGGAAACAGGAATTATCCTAAGATGTGTGAAAGCTGTTCCCGTTCTCAAAGGAAAAAATACATCGACAAAAGCAAGTATGGGCCTGCAGCGATTTTACCCACTCTCTCTTACATTTCACCATATGAAAGGCACAAACAATCAAAGGGAATACTATAGACACACCGCGTTCTAGAAAACATTTCATGATTACAACCTGAAATTATAAATACGGTATTAATTTTAACGAAACCATAAATATGTGCATGGCGCGGTTGTAATAATTCGGCCCTAGTATAAATGGTGCATGCGCCGGGTAAAACGGCGAGGAACACAAACATCATTAAATAGTAATATATCTACCAAATTAGTACACTGCTTAGTAAACAACATTAACAATATCAATATTGATTTAAATTAAATTTATATTGAAAGCAATCAATCCGGTGGCTTGTGTGTGGAATGAAACTACGCTCGTATTTGTATAACCAATCATATTTGCAATGACTAAACGATGCATCGATGGTAAAAATGATATTTTAACGCTTTAGCCACTACAATTAATATACATATGTAATAGACTTAATGGTGGATATATGCTAGAAATTTTGCGTAATTTTGTCTTTCTGCAGAACAGATTGACCATGATGTTATTTTTCTTTACGAGTATTGCCCATAAGAAATAATATATTTCAACACGTATTAATTTTTTTTCTTTTAGAATTAGCTGAAATTTCAATTTTTGTATATTATCGCTTTTATAAATACTTCCAGCAATATTTATATTTTTCCAGCCTGATGTGGTTTTACAAATCGGCATTCTTCTTCCTGTTTGGTTCGTCTCCTCCATCATTTACTTTGTTTAGTCTCTTTATCCTTATTTTTCTTTTTTTTTCTTGGCGTCGGTTGTTGCTTGAACTGCCACTACCGCAGTTATATTTTGGTGAGTCGAAATGAAAAATATTTAAATTGTATTAACTACATTCTGATGTTAGAATTATCAAAATAAATTAAAGCCTTCGGTAGTTGTATTATTTACAAAAATTAAAACTAGTTGAAGTTACTTTTAGATCCAAAAATGTAAAATTCGGAAATGAGGCTAATAAAGATAATTGGCTTACTCTGTTCAGGTAATTTATCCAATCTGTAGTTAAGGGAATCATCTTGTGTAAATAATCACAAGTTCAAGATTTTTTTATAATAAGAAATTGTATTTGTTGTGCAAAACTTTATTGAAAATTTCGGACAAACAAAAAATGCCTATTTTTTTATATTTTAAAATAGCTGCGCTACAGTCTGCATTTTCGTTGTGTTATTTTTTATTAATTTAAAAAAAAGTCAAAACAAAAAAAATCATTTAGATCTCATTTTCTTCATAATAATAAAAAAAAATAAAAATAGTAGAATTTAAAAAATAACAGGTTTAAAAAAAAGATTTTTTAATAGCAATTTGTTAGGGTTTTTACAATAATTTTCAAAATCAAGTAAATTCACATGCAAATTAATATATATGCAAAATTGCAACAATATCGGTAAAATAGTTTTTTAAAGTTTTGGAGTCACGTAAATTCTCTATAATTACTAAAAACACCGCGTGTTTTTAAGATGTTATCTTAAGGTACATTTACAAAGAATAAATTCCATTTAAACCAATTATTTACAAATGCCAACGATTTTTCGAAAATAATCGTATATATTTGGATTAAAACCATGAACAAGCTTTTATCAGTATTTGTTCACTTTTTTAATCCTTCCAATAATTATTAATTAAAATTACTTCAAGGTAATTTACAAAACAATTTTTTTCATAATTTTACGCTGAAAAAAAAATACGGCGAGCAGTAAACAGTATTAAAACCAAGGGCTCTATCATTATTAGAGGTGGTTAATGTGCGTGGGTTGGATATTTAATCAATATAAATACTAATTTATTATAATTAGCAAGAATTATGCATTATAACATGTCCACAGGAAACTTTCCTGCTTGACATTTTCTTAAAATGTTGTGCGAGTCCTTGTGCGAAAAACTTCTTGAAGTAAAACTGTTATTACGTAAATGGTGCAATCCAACTAAACGCATTTAACCAACTCGTTGATGCAGTTATTTAATTTTTATTTTCTAATTAGCAAAATGAATCCAGAACTAGGTAGAGTTAAAATCTTGCTATTTAATCCTTGTATTAAATTTACTTCGTTTATATTCCAAATTATTTATGTGATAACTATTATTTAAATTTAATTGATGAAAAAAAATTGAAAAATCAATCCATTCTAAGTAAATTTTTAAACTTTAAATAAAATAGTTTCTTTGTTAATATCACAACTTTTAAGCTTGCAAATGATCAGCTAATGATCGAAACTCGAGTCGCTGAAAAATAAAACGTGATAAGGGCAGAAAGACCGATAGGTCGATAGCCCTAATAAAACATCGTTTACTACTACTACTAGAGCGTGATATTAACAAAAAAACTGTTTTATTTAAAATTCCAAAATGTATCACGATGTTAACGCGTCAACTATCAATCAATTACATTTTTCAGCTTGTGGCAATTGTTTTTTTTTTAATTTCTTTATCCGCTCAGAAAAAAAGCGCAAATTTGATATGTGTAAGCACAGTTTTGGGCGATTATTTCGAAAAAAGAAATAATCGAGTAAATTTCGAAATTTTCCAGCTTATTTTTAAATTATTTTAAGATGATTTGAGAATGCCAATTGATACAACAATTCACTTATTAATTGTTTTGGATTTTTTTGGGAGAAATAATCGACAATCAATTATTTTCATTTTTTTTAAATTGAGGAAATTTGGGAATTGAGAATGTCTAAGCGCAATTTAAGTGCGATTTATTCCAACATCAATTAAGGTGCGTTTTGTGTGGTTTTTTTTGTGTGGAAAATAATCCACAATCAATTCTAAGTAAATTTCAAAATTTTCCAGCTTGTGACAATTATTTTAAAAAAATTTTAAATCGCTGGAGGAAATTTGAAAATTGAGAATGTCTAAGCGCACTTTACGTGTGATTAATGCAATTAGGATTGCACATACGCAAGTATAAATTCGGGCGCACAAACGCGAACGTGTGAATTCATAAATTAGTTGAAGAGGACTTTTGAGTGGAAAACACTGGATCTAATTTTGAGTAAATTTTGAAATTTTTCAGCTTATAACAATTGTTATTATATTTTTCATGCGCGATTACTTCGGAAATTAGGGAAGGGATTTTTGCGGAGAAATAATTGAAAATAAATAAATTTCGAAATTTTTCCAGTTTGTGGCAATTGTTTTTATATTATTCTATCTGCTCGGGGGAATGCGAATTGAGAATGTCCAAGTGGAGTTTTAGTGCGACTAATTCGAAAACTACTGAAGATATTTTATGAGAAATAATTGACAATCAGTTTTGAGTAAAATTCGAAATTTTCCAGTTTGTGGCAAAAATGTCTTCTGTTTGCAATTTTCTTACCCTAGATTTTAATTAATCGCTTTTGTTTGAATAAGTTGCATTGATTTGAGGTCAGGGTTAATTGAGTACCGCCGTAAACTATTATTATCTGCCCTTTGCTTGTTACGATTTTTTTTTGTTCTTTTGACTTAGGCTTGGGCCATTCAGCCACGACATGTTTTTATCTTTAATGAGAGCCACATTAGAAATTTTCTAGAACTATTATTAAATAGAGTGTGTTAGGTTGGCACCCCAATGAAGAGTTCTGATAGTTCTGAATAGAGTTCTCAATTCCTTTTGTATGTATCTAGAAGAACTATCAACTTTTTAAAAAGAGTTCTGTAAAATTGGGAATTTTTTTAAAAATGGAGTGCCAACTTGACACCGCACCCCAACATAGTTATCGAATAGTTCTGAACTAGTTTTAAGATGTGTTTGGATTAGTACTATAGTTCCTGATACTTTTGAAAAAGAGTTCTGTTGAATTTTCCAAGTTGGAAATTCAAAATATTCAAATTTATATTACTCACTTAATATTGGTCGAATATAAATATTTGATAACAACTATGGATATAACTCACAGAGAACTACAGGAAACATCGATCAGAACTTTCCGGAACTATCAAAAATATTTTTGAAAAAAGTCGCAAAGTAGAAAAAAAATGAGAGTTCTAGGAGTTCTGATTTAATTTTCTGTTTCTACTCATTGAGTACAATAATTCTTTCTTATAAACAAATTCGATACAATTCCGATTTATAGCATTTTTAAATAAAGTTTAAATTCGAAAATGGACAATTTAATTTCAAAAATACCTATTTCCTGTCATTTAATCGCAATTTGTCATTAGAGTTTTCGTTAGAACTCCTTGAGTACAACCCATAAGTCAAATCAGAACTCCCAGAACTATTAAAAAAAAATCAACATTTTGAAAAAAAATCCAAAAACAAAACAAAATGAGAGTTCTAGGCGTTCTTAGTTAATTTTCTATTTCTACTCATTGAGTACAATAATTCTTTTTAATAAAAAAATTCGATACAGTCATGATTTATGGCATTTTTAAATAAATTTAAAATTCGATAATAGAAAATTTTATTTTGAAAATGTTGATTTTTTTAATAGTTCTGGGAGTTCTAATTTGACTTATGGGTTGTACTCAAGGAGTTCTAACGAGAATTCTAATGGCAAATTGCGATTAAATGATAGGAAAGGGGTATTTCCAAAATTAAATTTTCCATTATCGAATTTTAAATTTATTTAAAAATGCCATAAATCGTGATTGTATCGAATTTGTTTATGAGAAAGAATTATTGTACTCAATAAGTAGATATAGAAAATTCACTCAGATTTCCTAGAACTCTCAATTTTTTTTTTCTTTTCGGACTTGGAATTTGTTTCAAAATTTTTCTATTTGCCTCAAAATGTCTTATTTCTTATACAAAATAAGCCGACCAGTATTTTTGAAAATGCAGACGGTTGAAATTTGAAAAACTCTCTGATTTGAGGCGAATAGAAAAATAGACCCAATATTTTTCACAAAATCCGTTTGATTTGTAAAATAATGCCGTGTATGGATTAAAAAAAATCAAAATCCAACGTAATCATCCAGAATGAACAATAAAATTTCGGATTGTACGATATCGATTTGATATTATTAAGCAACATATCTGAATGGTAATGGAATTGTGTATACAATGCTCCAAAAAAAAATAGGTTTTATGTATTTGTTTCTAAAGGATAAATGTATGTTTTGACATGTATTGCCACATAGTGTGTATAGTGCTGATTACCCAGAATTAATCTAATCACATATACTTGTCGCTGTTGAATAAATTATTAGGTAAATTATAATGGCCCTGTCGTAAAAATAAAATACTAAAATCGCATTGCATGAAAACCGAAGGTTTGAAGTTAATATGCACCATTTAATGATGGACCAATTGACATACAAAAAATAAATTGAAAGTGTGTAATACAGGATTTACCCTTTAAGAAGAAGTTTTCCGATTTAACTCAAATGCACGAGAGAATTAAATTTATAGTTGAATGCTATAAACAGAATCCGACCGCAAATACTCGTACAAAAGCTAAACGAGGTGATTATCGTATAAAATATAAAATATCTATTTCTTAGAATCTAATTGCAGCGAATAATTCTTCCGAGAATCACCTACGTGTTGTTTAACATAATGACTTTGCGGTCTAAATAAATATCCATTGTAAATACATTTTTGAATTCGAATTAATTAATGGACCTCGCTCAAATTCGGCTCTAATTATTTTTTTTAAATCACCAGCAACTAGGTTTAAAAAATACTTGTGCTACTTTCTTGATGGAACCATATTTTCAAGTTGGGTAAAGTAAAATGCTTGTTTTGTTTCATAATTTTATTTTCAGTTGCCTGACACGTGTTTCGATCGGTTAGGATCATTTTCAAAGTTAAACACGTGTCAGGCAACTGAAAATAAAATTATGGAACAAAACAAGCGTTTTACTTTACCCAACTTGAATAATTTAATTTTTTATACAGATATTGGTCATCGGACGTTAGTCCATCTTGACTAGCTTAAGCCAATGCATAATTTAAATTTATTATGATTAAATTATTCATAGAGCAGCAAATATCATTTGAGAACGGATTGTGAATAAATGATTTAAAAATAAAAATAAATTACTTGGAATACGATGTTAGGAGTACAAAGCAGTAAAATTGGATCGATTCAAAAACTGTATAAATTGACAGTGGCGTCCTTCGTCAACTTCACAAGTGACATGAGGCAAAAACATGTTAAATATTTAAATAATATTAAATATTGCTACAAACTTAACAATAATTTATTAAATCTTTAATTAATACCTGTTGGGTATTGTGTGAGAAATATCGCGTTAATGCCCAGAAACAATATTGTTAGAATATTATAATACGTACACATAAGCTTAAGATATGCACATATTAAATAGACATAAACATAATTTTAAGTTATGCTCCATTTTAAAAACGGAATGAGTGTATAAGTAACGGATATAAACCGACGCTTTACTTCTCGTAATATAATTAAAGTTGGTAGAAGACCGCTGGTCGATAGCCTTTTAAAATAAAAATTAATTATATTTGTATACAGGGTGTTGTTTGAAAACCAATTTTCCTCATGTGAAATATTTTCAACTTTCTATTACTTCCGATTTCACTGGAAGTAGCACCAAATTTGCTATTTTAAATGCAACACCTTGTATATTATTATATTCCTCGTTTAAATTGTAACATATTTTAGTTTTCAAGAAAATTAATTATTTTTAAAATTTTGACCTGTAAAAGGCAGCTTGAAATCCGTCTGTTATTTCTCTTAAGAATAAGATAGAAATTTGATTTATATCTCTAATTATACTTAGAAAGATACCTCTACGAGTAAAATAATTGGTGAAACTGGAAGTGATCGATCATTTCACATGAGAAGAATTGATTCAACCGTGTGACGAACGACGTAAATTTTTAACGAACGTAAACACCCCGTATATTATTGTCTATATAAATCAATTTTTGTATCAATGCAAAATAATAAAAATTTTATACTGAGATTTCCGAGTGCAAATTTCACCTCAACCGACTCAGCTTGAAAGAGGACGTGGTGAAAAGACTAGAGCAAATAGTTCCGTTGATTCTCTCCGCAATAACATTTCCTCTGAAATAACAGCATTCTACATATTGTGTGCGGTAATGAATTGAAACACGACAATGTTTCCGAGTGTTTGCCGTGGAGTAATGCTCTTCTGCAATTTCGCTGCAGATTATTCTTCAATCAATGGTTATTGAGCAAATGCAAACGCCAATATGTAGTTAGCTTTGAGGTGTACCTCAATAATATTGCTGACCTATACAGCACGAGGATCAATATTCTATATTTAATACTTGAATTAAAATATATACTAATTAGTATTCGTACTGTATCTCTAATGAACATGTAATAGCTACCATCGTAATCATTTTCAAGTTGATTACACACCGATGGTATTTGCAAATCAAATCAAATATTAAACCAAACGAATGTCATCAAAAAATAAGAATGAATTCATAAATGAGCGAAAGTTGTGACTATTGTAAACTAGCTCATTATCTATGAGCTAAAACGACGGTATTACCTTATTTGTTCTAAACATTAAACCTAGTGAATTTTTGATAAATTATTAAAAAAGTGGTCATGTCGTCAAGCAAGAGTGAATTATTTACATAAATTATTCCAAAATCTTCCCATTGAAATTCCCAACAAGGCACATTTAAATTCCTCTCCATTTTTATAAACTGGCTACGCGGTTTAATTCCATCGTTTCTTCAAATTGGATTATCTTGGGCTTGCTTTTGTTTTGTACACTTCCGCGGCACCCAGCAACATTTCAATTCATCATCCATGAAACGATGCAGCATGGAATGAAAATAACAGTTGTCAGCATCATTATAGTATCGTAATATCCCGCCTGAATAAAGTCACAACGGTGAATAAAGCGCCGTTTATAAATTTCCACGGATAGTTTACAACATTATGAAGGTACTCATTAGCAATTTAATTTGCTGCACGTATTTACGAGATTGTAGTTTGTAGGAAACTTTAAAGGCTGCCTCCGATGTCAATTAGGTTTTCTTTTTGTGCAGCCGGAAGTTCGTAATTGAAAAAATGCCGCACCCTGATTAGTTTTGCTTCTGGATTAAAATGCTACAATAATGGTGGATGCGCGAGGTAAGATATTCAAGTTCGCGAGGGCGCTTGTTAATTCCGGGTGTGTATATTTAAACAAGAAGGAACTTTCTTATTTTCCCAACGTTTAATTCTTTTAATTAGCCTCGGTGTCTCCTTGTAATTTACTCGACAACTATTTACATCGTAATCACTCAATCCGGCCAAATTTCGTGCGAGCGGGATTATCTAGCCTCGTCGAAATGTGCTCTAATTATTTTCAAAATTCCTACTACTCAAGAACTTGATAATTCCACATTTTCGAGCTTAAATTATTCCGAAAGACACCAACTGTACATCTAACAATTTTCTGACGAATATATTACGCAATCTCTCTGACGAAAATTTCCATTACTTTACATAAAAATGTCAGCCGGTGCCTAATACGTACGCGTCATGATTTTTATGGGCGTATAAATCATTAATATGTTAATGTGTGTAATAATTCCGTCATGGAAACTTAGCTTAGATTAACACATATACGAAAAACTTTCTTTAGATAACACTTCTAATTACTTCAACTTTTAATTAAAGCTGCCGCTAACACATTTCGCTGACTTAATAGGTACATACGGGTTTGACACCCTATTTGAAAATTGGGTCATTGCAAATGTAAGTAACGTAAGAATAGTCATTAAACCTAGCTAATTGGTAGATTTGAGTAGCAAATTTTTTGGCCGTGATGCTGATAAATATGCTGAGAAAAATAATAATAATAATAATAATAATAATAATAATATATATATTTGTAGTGTGATTCTATAAAGAATATTACATAGTCATATAAAACATTAGGTATTGTCATGGTAAACTGCCAATATAAATCTTAAATATAGAGATGTAATAAATATAATAATAATAATAAAATCCATGCGTGGGTTGCAGGCTACCAACCTAGGGTCTACATTATTGTAACAGTGATTCCGTGTTTTGTATTTGTGTAGTTTTACATTCCTTATAATATCCGCTAGACAAGTAACTTATCGATTTACCAACGAATTTAAAAGCGATTATAGTGCAACCTCATACGTCATAATATTTTCGTGGTTACTTTATACATACATATCATGTTTATCGATTATCCTGTCAGGATTCGTCCAGTTTAATATATTAATAAATCCAGGCAGCGTGATCCTTTAAAGCGCAAGTTTCATACTTACTTTACCCCAAAATACAGAATAAATTGCAGGTAAAATGCTTTCTCGCTATTAACTAGATCGTTTCAAGCATGCAACTACGAAATATAGAAAATTACGGAGACCCCATTTAATATTATTATTCGGAGGAATTATACTTCTATTATTCACATTGAAATATAAATAGAGGATGATTACCTTTTTGTGTTCCCGGGTAATTTGCATACGACCGGAAAATTGTATTCCGAAGATCCTTAACTAACAACGATGGCGACTATCTGGGCTGGTACTAAGATGCAAATTGAACTTTTAACACGCAAATATTTTCTACTTTGCTATTAAATAACTGTGCTGAAATACTGTATCTGGTTACGTAAGGTACTGGTATTTTTTTCTTAAGAGCTTGAAAAATATTACTCACCTTGTGTTATAAAAACTTAAATACTTCACATGGGCGAAAATGTCACACAGCGCAATGGCGCTTGTTCGGACAAAAAATCTCAACAGCGAGATCGCGCTGCTTTACAGAAGGTAAAGGCTGTACGCGAACGCGTATCCAATTTATAAATTTTATTCAGTACAGCATTCAGGCAATAGATTCCGCCACTTTGGCATTTCTACCTTTAACGGTGTTTGGAATACTTATATTTCAATAGTAATCTCCGTTTCGCCATCAGCAACTAACTACACTGATGGGACCTGAAAAGTCGAAACCGGTCTGTACGTGTTCTGATGGGAAAACAATATTTAATTTTATATTTTTTAAATAATCTATTCCCCTTCTGCAAAGCCAACTTACAACAGGACCCTCCAAGATCTCTTAAAATTTTCTAGAAGATTAGACATTACAGAGTGATTGAAATGATTACCACTGATCTTGAGGTTGTAAATCAGAAGTGGATACTTCTAGCATATTTATTTAATACAGTCTCTATTCCTCACCGTACACACAAAAGTTTTACTTTGATCTAAATTACCATGCACAATAACCCAGAATGTGAAATACAAAAAAAATTGCAAAAAAAAATCGCATCGATGTTTCGTTTCAGCTGCAAAAATGTGCTCGCTGCCCATCCATCATGCATTGGAAACAAATGTTCACTTACAATGGGCTTAATTGCCGCTTTCGAATCGCTGGAACTTCATAAGCCTTTGTTTAACGATATCATGTGCCATAATTGCTCGTCGCATTTAACGCGGATTTATAAATCTTTGTCGACATTTCGCCCTTCACAAAGTAAACGTATAAATAAATGTTTCAGTTTGTATTTTAGAGAATAGAAAATGAAAAGTTTTACGAATGGATTGATTCATATATCATTCAACTTCGCCACTGCGTTTCTCTTTGTAGTCTATAATGCGGGGTATTTTCTTACGCTCACGTTTTTTAGCGATAAACTTTTCCTCGGGTATGATGCACACATCAAGTATTTCCAAGTTTTATAAATACTGCAGCAAACCAACTATAAATCTTTACCTGTTGTAGTCATTATGTATTGATAGATTGGTTTATTTACAACTACAGCTACAATTTGCAGTTTACAGACATCTACACATTAATATAAAATAGGGATGGACGATATTTCATGTACCTGTGATTTTTCACTAGTATTGAAAAATCACAGGTCGTTACTGTTACTAATGGGCGAATTTCACTGCCAATTAAAATTACAGTTACTTAAAATCACAGCTACTTAAAATCACTACTAATTAAAATCACTACTACTTAAAATCACTGCTACTTAAAATTACTGCTACTTAAAATCACCGCTACTCAAAAAACTGCTGCTTAAAATCACCGCTACTTAAAATCACTGCTATTTAAACTGTGATTGCTCCTTAAAATCACAACTATTACCTAAACAGTGATTACAACTTAAACTGCGTCTGTTGCTTAAAACGTGATTGTAAGAAGAAAATAGAGAATAGCATTTCTAAATATTTTTTTATACTCAATACTGCATACTCCCATTTACTCTTACGATCAAGTTCAAATTACGATTTTTTTTTTACTTCAGATTTTTGAAAATTGTTGAATTTACAAAAACCTAATTGATTTTAAATAAGCGATACTTCGGCTATTGAGGATGATTTTTTATGGATTTTTTTACTGCGTTTTATATATTTTTTTGTGATTTTTTCGTTAAAGTACTCAAAAAAATAAAACGAAAATGTTAAAAAATCCAAATCTCTATTGATAATTGTTGAGTTTACAAAAACCTAATTGATTTTAAATGAGTGAGACTTCAGTTATTAAGGATGATTTTTATGGAATTTTTTCTGCTTTTCTTTTATATTTTTTTGGCGATGTTTTTGTTCAGGTGCTTAAAAAAATAAAAAAACTTTTCGAAAATCCATATCTATATTGAAAATTGTTGAATTTACAAAAACCAAATTGATTTTGAATAACTGGTACTTTCGGCCATTCAGGATGATTTTTTATGGAATTTTTTCTTCATTTTTAATATTTTTTCTGCGATGTTTTTGTTCAGGTGCCTAAAAATTTAAAAAAAAATGTTGAATTTACAAAATCCAAATTGGTTTTGAATAAGCGAGACTACGGTTATTAAGCATGATCTTTATGGAATTTTTCCTGCGTTTTTTTTTAAATTTTTTCTGCAATGTTTTTGTTCGGGTGCTTAAAAATTTTAATTTTTTTTTCGAAAATCCATAACTTTATTGAAAATTGTTGAATTTATAACAACCAAATTGATTTTGAATAAGCGGTACTTCGGCCATTAAGGATAATTTTTTATGGAATTTAGCCTACTTTTTTTATATTTTTTTTCTGCAATGTTTTTGTTAAAGTGCTCAAAAAATTAAAACGAAAATTTTCAAAAATCCATATCTCCATTGAAAATTGTTGAATTTACAAAAATCAAATTGATTTTGAATAAGCGATACTTCGGTCATTGAGGATGATTTTGTATTGAATTTTTCCTGTGTTTTTTATATTTTTTTCTGCGATGTTTTTGTTCAGGTGCCGAAAAATTAAAAAAAAAAAATCGAAAATCCACATCTCTATTGAAAATTGTAGAATTTACAAAAACCAAATTGGTTTTAAATAAGCAATAATTTGGTTATTGAGGATGATTTTTTATGTAATTTTTCCTGCAATTTTTATATTTTTTCTGCGATCTTTTTGTTCAAGTGCTAAAAATTTCATTTTTTTTCGAAAATCCATATCTCTTTTGAAAATTGTTGAATTTACAAAAATCAAACTGATTTTGAATAAGCGATACTTCGGCCATTGGGGATGATTTTTAATGCAATTTTTCCTGCGTTTTTTATATTTTTTCTGCGATGATTTTGTTCAGGTGCCTAAAAAGAAAAGAAAAAAATGTTGAATTTACAAAAACCAAATTGGTTTTTATAAATTCAAATTTTCAAATAAATTCAGCGAGACTTCGATTATTAAGGATGATTTTTACGGAATTTTTCCTGCGTTTCTTTTTATTTTTTTCTGCGAATTTCAGGTGCTTAGAAAATTAAAAAAAAAAAATTTTTTTTCGAAAATGCATATCTTTATTGAAAATTGTTGAATTTACAAAAACCAAATTGGTTTTAAATAAGCGATAATTCCGTTATTGAGGATGAGTTTTTATGGATTTTTTCCTGGATGTTTTTGTTCAGGTGCCTAAAAATAAAAATAATTTTTTTTTCGAAAATCCACATCTCTGTTGAAAATTGTTGAATTTACAAAAACCAAATTGGTTTTGAATAAGCGAAAATTCGGTTATTGAAGATGATTTTTTTATGGAATTTTTTGTACGTTTTTTATATTTTTTCTGCGATGTTTTTGTTCAGGTGCCTAAAAATTAAAAAAAAAATTAAAAAATCTATATCTCTATTGAAAATTGTTGAATTTACAAAAACCAAATTGGTTTTGAATAAGCGATAATTCGGTTATTGAGGATGATTTTTTATGGAATTTTTAAATATTTTGCTGCGATGTTTGTGTTAAAGTGTTAAAGCAAATTTTTTCAATATTTATTTTGGGCATGAAAGAGTTAATCTATAGCGATTTGAATGAAACAAAGTAGTGTTTCCTTACTAAATATAAAAAAAAACTAAGTCTTCATTAAATATGTGTTTATTTTTCGTTTTTTTTTTATTACTGACAAAAAAAAACATATTCTAAGGTGTATGAATAGAGTAAATGAAACTGTGGTTTTCATGTAACAACTTCACAGCACCTCATTAACGCGCATATTTCTTTTGATTTCGATTTAATGAAATATGACACATTTATTGGGGAATGCACCTGTATGAAGTAAACCCATTATAAACCACAATTATTTTCCCACACCATCTTTCACACTTATGCACGAAATGAATGCATGAAGTTCGTATACTTTGTGCAGTTTCTTGTTTACTTTGTATGTTCCTTATGCTGGTTAATGGCTTGTTGAACTTGGTTCTTACATTATAATTCTTGTTGAGACAATATACACTTAAATATCTATTTAGTGCTGCAAGTGACGCGATAGGACTTCGGATTTAAGCCATAAATCATCAAGACGTGTGAAAATTATCCAGGAGAATTTATGGTTAATGGACGATCATAACCGCCGTCGCAGTCGAGACAATAACAATGGCTTCTCAAATATTATATTAATTAAATTTAACTTTTATATAATAAATAATCATTTTATACACGGGTGAGAAGCGAGTTAATTAGGTAAAATGATGATCATTTTCTGTGGCGTTACTATCCTTTTAATAACTTTTTTAACCCTTCTGCTAGTGAGCATCAGTGACGGCTCGCGGGGGACTTATGATACGGTCGAGGTAGTAGAGGTGGTAATATAGATAGGTGCGGTCACTCCGTAACCGACCTGTATGCCACCTCTGCTACCTCGGCGGTACCATGAGTCGCCCCGCGAGCCGTCACTTGAAAAAATTTTTAATTTTAATTATGAGCAACCCAACTAACTTTAGTGCATAAAATAAAATACATGTGTACACCGTATTGGATACCCTTTCTCTCAATTTACATTAGTAAGAAACGCGTAAAATAATTAGTGTTTCTTTGTAAGTACTCACACGTGTTCAGTTAAACTGCATCATGGAAGATTAGTTTGCCTTGTATTTTATTAAGTTTTCATTTTTTTTTTGATTTCTCAATGCAATCAAGTTATAAGCATTTTTGTGCCGCGTAATTAGACTTTTTTTCTCTTTCATCTAGGAATAATATCTTTTACACATATTTCATTTTTTTTTTATTTCTCAATGCAATCAAGTTATTAGCATTTTCGTGCCGCGTAATTAGACTTTTTTTCTCTCTCATCTAGAAATAATATCTTTTACACATATTTCAAGCATCTCATTGCATTTTTGTTGTGTAATATATTGTTTTCATACAATTTTTTTTCTTCAAATTTATGGATCACATGTAAATGTAGTTTTAGCCAAATAACAGATATTCGTAGTAAAGTAAACTATATGCTGTGTCTAAATCGAGTAAATGGACTCTCAACATCCCACGTATTGCACTTAATTGGTTTGTTTACAAGGATGTTATTGATGCAATACCGTGGCTATACAAAATTAACTTGTTTACATTTTGGATGTAAAAGTATTAACTTATACAAAGAAAGTTGTTCATGTTTGTTTAAATATCGACAACAAAAATATTCCCATAAGATCGCCGTATTCGTGACAATAAAAATATACTCTTAAGATCAATTAAGTTGTCTGTAAAAAAAACTCATTAGCTAAACACGTACCAAAGTATTTATAACGATACGGATACAAATTGAAATGTTTTGTGTTGAAATTTAGAAAAAAATATCAAATAAGCGTTTTATTATTTTAGTATGCGGCGTTTAAAAGTTTCCGTTAAATAAATAGCGCAATTACACGTTAACCAGTATTGACCAAATTGAACTTGAAAACTTTTCCATTCGTAATGGCAAAATTACCGATCGTGAAATTTCATTCTCGTGAATTCAAATGGGCGTTGTTTACGTCACATTTATTTAATTTGACTGCGGTTCTCGCTCCAGCAATTCAATGACTATCGAACTTTTCGATAATGTCTATTGAATGCCCCAAATTGCAGTTTATTTTATGCAGCACTTTTATTTCATTACATCGTCACTGGCTTCATCCAATTGTTACTGGGATTTCAATAGTTAATAATGTTCAATTCCGAAAAAAAAAACTCGCATACTGTTTCTGTATTTGTTTGCTATGAGCAATTTAAAATTTACATTCCAATTGTTTCGAATACTGCTATATGTACAGCTTAAAGCATATCATCATCAATAATCGTTTTTAAATATGAAATACCTAAGTTTGTGCTTTAGAATTAAGATAGAGATTAAGAAAAAATATAAACCTTCAAGGAAACAAAAAAAAAACACATAACAAAAAATGAACGGATAGGAAGAAAATGAAGGAGACATTTCTCACATTACCTGGTCAGAAATTTAAAAAAATCGATTTTTGGAGTTTGATATTTTCAGTAAGTACAATGTTTGAAGAATATCCCCTAAAAAGCTGGAATTAGTTCGATCAAAATTGACGAAGTTACAGGCGTTCAAAGGCTTCCTGACGAGACATGACTCTTTAATTCATCCAGATTTTTCACATAAAGTAGATCGTATTTTCCTTGATTACTTTAATACAGCAGCCGCCGACGTCACCATAGCCGCCGATCTAACGACGCCACGCAGCCGTTGATTCCGCCGTTTCCACCGCCGCCGCTTCCGCCGCCGCCGCTCCGCCGCCGCCGCTCCGCCGCCGTCGCCGCCGTTGCCTTTGCCGCCGGTCATCTATCCGCGATCTCGCCGTCCTCTCTTGCCTCTCGCGAACTTTAAGTCTTGTGCTAGTGACTATACCTTTTTCGTGACTGTTGCTTTTGTGACATTATTTCTTGACTTTTTTTATGTGTAAATATTTTTGAACATTTCTGTAAATAATTTTCCGTGTATAAATAATAGCAATTGCTATCACGCCTATAAGACGTTCTCTGCCTCCATCCCCATCCTTCGTGTTTTTTTATGCTGTGTTCATAGCGACTCCAAGAGCTAGCTGGAGGTCACGAGGGCGGTTTTCACCCACGCGCTACTACCCACATGTAATAATACACCAACAATTCTTATAATAATGTAATATATAGTTTGTCAAGTGTTAAAGTTAATATTTTAATTGCAACTTTAGTTAGGTGAATAATTTCCCGAACAAGTTCTCACCACTCGCATTCAAATAGACTTTCAGAGAATAACAACTGAGCGCTAGACTTAGAAGTGCCGGATTAATATCTGGATCCATACAATGTACTTTGTTGAAGTTAGTTCGGTGGCGGCGAACTCGAAACTAATCATCAAGAAATGAATTCTTCGCTGAAAATAATATATTCCATCCCATACGTATTCTAATCCGACACGAATTTAACGATTTCCGAATAATAGATGTTTACATAATAATAAATGTATAAATGCGCAATTTATGTGACTTTATTATGCACTTTATTTGAATTACAAATAGGCGATTATTCAATTAAAATTCAAGAATTAAGACCGGCTAATTGTTTCGCTATTTTATGGTAAATTTATTCATCTGATATTCCCACCAAAAAAAAAAAACAGGAAACGCTAATTAGCTTCTTCATAATTAAACACGGCGCTTTAATTAAATTTTACAGAAATAGACACTATGTGATTATTTTCTAATTGAAGTTAAATACCAGGTTGCCCGTACATGTACAGTTTTGGTGCATGCGCCGGGATACAACAGATAGGTAATACAATATGCAATTATCGCGGTTTAATTTGCCATTTTCTATCAATATTAATAACCGTATATAGATGAATTAATAATCCCACATGACGGTATTATGTATTATAAAATTAGCCCGGCAATCGCATAAATACTAATGAAAAATAATCGGGGGAATCCCGGTGGAGTTATATGGCAATAATCGTAGAAAATAATGAGCCCTTATGGGAAACCAGCTCATGAATAAAACGGCTAGGAACGTGATAGTTTATTGTCATGGCTTGGATTGACTTTGTGTATTTGAATTTGAGGAGGAAACTTTACATTTACGAAGCCGAATGCTTCGATACATTCCATTAATAAAATAAAAACAACTCTAAATTCGAATTTCCCTTATCGTCGACGCGGAAAAATATATTTTTCATAAACGACAGTGGCGTTCCAAATACAGTTGATTTACGGCCCCTTTGTTAACGCGATGAAAATACAACTCACATTACTTGATAATGTTGTTAGAAATTGTACGCTCACGTAAATCCGTAAATATTTACGGATGACAAATTCGCAACTGTGAGAATAACTAATTATTAGATTCATTAATAATCTTATGGTAATAAAAAAGTTTTAATAGCACTTAATTGTTTTTCTAATTAAAAAATGAATATAAAAGCGAGCAATAAATAATATTCCAACTGACGTTTTCCCTGTACAAATTTAACACGGGGAAACAATAAAGGAATGCGTGGGTCTGCAGAACAAGGGGCTCTAATAAAGCAATATTGCGTTTTTTATAATCGTATTTTCCGTCGACATTTTATAGCGTCGCACTATTTAATATATAACAGGGGCTATAAACTGAGGGGGTTATTATTTAAATGAGGTGATAATTGCCAGTTTAATTTTCTTAGTTGGGGGCTCTAAAAATTTTCATCTAGCTAATCGCCGAGATTATGTTATAAAGTAAGAGATGTAATAACCTGGACTAGATGGCGGAAATTCTATGCATATAGGAAGGATTTTATAGACTCACCTTCATATAACCATTAAGTTAAACCTGGATCCATGTTTATGCACCTCTAAATCTACAAAGCGCAGACTGGGCATTTTGCTATTCACACATTTATAATTTATAATTTACTAAACAGACATTGTTTAAATTGAAAATTAGTAAATTAAATATGATTTAAGTCACTTTTAAGAAATATCGTTAACTTGCCATCAATTCCAGATACAATTTTATTACTAATTCAAAAACCAAAATAAAAATTCTCGTGCCAGGGAATGCCACCAAAAAGGGGCTGTTAATAAGTCATCTATTTTTCATATACCAAACTTTCGCAAATCTTTATTTGCTTCATCAGGGAGACGCTACAATTCATACAAACTATAATTAGCGAAATCGAAAATTAGAGGTGGAACGTCTACATCGTAGCAGGAAAGCCCTTCGATTAATCCGATGCGCTAGTTTGGTGGTGACTGCTGCCCATAACATATATATATATATATATATATATATATATATATATATATATATATATATATACATAACATCATATACATAACATCATAAAATACATAACATCCTTATTAAGGAATTTTTATAATTAAAAATACATATTTAATATTTTTTTTATTAACTTTTATTTTTTTCAGCAATTCTTAATAGGCTATCGACCGGAGGTCTTTCAGCCGAGGAATTGTTATAATTGTGGATTTTTATTTAAAAGTAATAATTCGCCAAAAATTTGTTGTAGACTTAATATTACCTGAAAGGTGCAAAACGCCGTGAAATATCCATATTATAACATGCGTTTCTAAATTTATCTGACGTGTATATTACAAAAATCCACGACTCCCGCGAAATGTACTCAAATTCTAAATTGAAAATTCTTGAGGCATATAAAACTCGCACACAAAGAACACCGCGCCGCCGCCCTTCTAATATTTCAATCCAAATTATAAGTAAATACTAGTTTCTCGTGTACACTTTGCATCCGTCTATTTGAAATTTCATAACGTGGAATAGTTTAAAAAGAAAATTTATCTCCGGAAGAGAGTGGGCTCCGCGCAATTTCACATGTTGTAAATTCTTATTTAAATAAATTTATTCACGACATATATCTGATGCTGTACCCTCCATACAGGGTCTTGTATAAAATTTTATTTTGATTTAATATTAGTTAGTTATTTAGAGAAATTCGTATTTTCTTGAAAGGCAAATTATATTTATCATTCCAGATATTTTCAGAAAATGCGCTGACAACTATTTTCGACTCTCTGATCTCACTGTACATGATTTTGTTTTAAATTCAACGGCAGTTTTATAAATGCCTATTTCATTTCAACTGATTTTACAGGCAAAAAACTGTATTTTGGGCAAAAATTGCATTTATTAAAAGAAAAATTTACAATGGATATACGTCATTTAAATTTTCCTATAATTTCCCGTTTTTTCCGCTAGAGGGCGCGGAAAATAAAATACATGAACTGCAGATGCATGTTTTAACAAGGAATTCAATAGAAAACTTTTTGAGCTGACCTTAAATATTGTTGAGAAACCATAAACAACTTTTGTTTTTCTTATGGGATTTTAATAGCAATTTTTTATATGAAGTGCTGATGTATCAAGCTTGATATTTAGTGGTGGATCGTATGTCAAAAATTGAAATAATTTTTGTTTGCATAGAATGCTTCACATAATATCGTTGTTATACACCATTAAATTGATTTAAAAAAACTCCCAGAAAATATTAAAATCCAAAAAATAAAAGTTGGCCATGGTTTCTCAATAATATTTAAGGTTGTCTCAAAAACTAATATGCTATTATATTCCTCGTTAAAAAGCGCCATTAAAATGTTTTAATTGTAATCATCTGGCTTTACTGATTTTTGAGTATTTTTTTCCAAATTCAAGAGCTCATTATGAACACTATTTGTTCATAAAATAAAATTGTAGGACTTCCAGGAACAGGGATACGCAAAATGACTCTTGTCGTAAGTAATGCGTAAATTGAGTGAAAACGCCTAAAAAACGATGAAGAAAATATATTTCTTCAAAAATTGTTTTCTGTTTTTCTTTTCAAGTCCACGAGCTCATTCTGAACACTATTTGTGGGATAAAAAATGCTGAGGTATTGAAGGTGTTTTTGATTATGGTGATTTGTTTGTTAAAATGTAAATAATTTATTTTATTTTAAAAGGTCTTAAGAAATATTCATAATGAGTCAAAATCCTTCAAATTCAAAGGCAACAAATTCCCGTTTTCGATTTTTAAAAATTGCCGAGGCGTTAACAGCATTTCTTGATTAATATATATGCTAAAATGTAGAGAATTTAGTGTGTTTTAAGAAAGTATAAAAAAATATTCATGCCAAAGTACAAAAATCTGAAATTTTTCAAGATCAATAAATCGCGTTTTTTTTAAATTGCTTATGACGAATTTAGTGTGCTTGAAAAAAGTATTCGGAAATATTCATGTCCAATCAATAAAAATTGCTAAAATTCGATTTTTCAAAGTTGAAAGAAAACAATTCTCGGCCGTGTGGGTTCTATTCCCATCCCGGGCGGAAGATTTATAGGCGATCGAGAAGTAAAATACAAAATAATATCCATGTGTGACTGAGTGATTAATGCTAAGTCAAAAAAAAAAAAACAATTCGCGTTTTGGATGTTTTTTAATTGCCGTATGTTTTGATTATGATATTTTGTATTTAAAAAATAGAGAATTTTAGAGTGTGTTAAGTGGTATTAAATATATTCATGTAGAGACTATGAAAATTGATAAAATCGAAAATTTTCCATTCAACAAAATCAAGTTTTTAATTTAGAAAAATTGTTTAATTTGCAAACGCGGTATTTTATTTTGATGATTTAAATGTAAAAAATTGTGTTTAAAAAAAATGATTTCCAAGTTCAATAAAAAAACAATCGTTTTTAATTTTTAAAAATTGCCGCATTTTTGGATTATGATATTTTATATGTTAAAAAGTAGAACATTCAGTGTGTTTTAAAAGGTACTTAAAATATTTATGTCGAGACTATGGAAATTGCCAGAATTCGAAATTTTTCAAGTTCAAAATCAACAAAATTAAGTTTTTGATTTCAGAATTTCATCTCTGCAGGCCTGTATTAAAAATGCATTCACCCCCACAAAAAGGCCATCTCCCCCCAACCCCCCAAATACGGATTGTCAGCTAGATGCCAAATTTAGACGTCGGTCGCCCACCAGGGGGCAATATCGCCCAGTTTGAGAAACAATATTCTAGACGATCAAACAACTTCAGAATTTCAAAATGTTGTGTTCTCGTGCAATTATTTTTAATTTCAGCGAAAGAAAGTCTTCGAATTTTTAAGGAATCTTGTAGTAGAGTTGATTTTGAATAATTCTGGATATTTTCACGTTTGTGGCAATTGTTTTTTTTGAGGTTCTAGGCAATCAAACAACTTCAGAATTTCAATAATTTGTGTTCACGTGAAAGGAAATTTTTCATATTTTTGAGACATCTTAAAGTAGACTTTGCTTAATTGTTGGGATGTAGAGATTGTGTTTAGTGCAGCGGCGGCTCGTGGATTTCCGTTGGTGAGGCAGAAGACAAAGATGCCGATCGTGCTGCACTACTTACTCTAATAGAGGAAGCAAAT
This sequence comes from Ocypus olens, assembly GCA_910593695.2. Classification (NCBI taxonomy): domain Eukaryota; kingdom Metazoa; phylum Arthropoda; class Insecta; order Coleoptera; family Staphylinidae; genus Ocypus; species Ocypus olens. The sequence goes on along the minus strand of OU343057.1, from coordinate 6,259,481 downwards.
ATTCCGTTGCTTTTTAAGTCAAATTTTCTTCCGTTGCCTCACCGCCGAACATCCACGAGCCGCCGCTGGTTTAGTGTTATGATATCGTTCTGTAACGTTGTTTCAAAGGGTGGGATGTCGAGATTGGATAAAGAGGATTTAATCAATATTAAATAAACATATTCACATCGTTGATGTTAGAGCTCCTTTGAGATAAGGTGTTTGACAATTTTGAGTAAAGATGGATAGTAGAGAGAGTTTGCGGGTACGGAGCCAGGAAGTGATCCCGGAAGTTGCGGTTTCCAGTTTCCGGTTGCGGTTTTGCGGTTATTCCAAATTAGGTAGCTGTTACTAAAAAACAGGTAGCTGTTATTCCAAGACAGGTAGCTGTTTCTTAAAAACAAGTCGCTGTTATTCTAAGATAGGTAGCTGTTTTGTAGTAACAACTACCTGATTTAGAATAACAGACCTGATTTGGAATAACCGCAAAACCGCAACCGGAAACTGGAAGGTATTCCAAGACAGGTAGTTGTTTCTTAAAGACAAGTAGCTGTTATTCTAAGATAGGTAGCTGTTTTGTAGTAACAGCTACCTGATTTGGAATAACAGACCTGATTTGGAATAACCGCAAAACCGCAACCGGCAACTGGAAGGTATTCCAAGACAGGTAGCTGTTTCTTAAAGACAAGTAGCTGTTATTCTAAGATAGGTAGCTGTTTTATAGTAACAGCTACGTGATTTGGAATAACAGACCTGATTTGGAATAACCGCAAAACGCAACGGGAAACCGCAAAACCGCAACCGGAAACCGCAAAACCGCAACCGGCAACCGCAAAACCGCAACAGGAAACTGGAAACCGCAACTTCCGGGATCACTTCCTGGCTCCGTACCCGCTAACTCTCTCTACTATGGATGTTTAGAGAATAATAATAATTGATACTTGAGAACAGCTTTTAGGATTTGTAGGATTTGATGCATGATAAAGGATTTGAATAATTTACTTGGGTCAAACATTGTCGGGTTTTGGGATACATACAATTACACCAATCCTACACTCAGGAGGATTTTTGTATTACCCTTTATAAACATAATAATTGCCCTAAAATATGATTTGTTTTATAAATCGTCTGCGTGTTCTGCGTTCTCCTGCAATTATATTTTTATGATAAAAAAATCATGTAAATTCGGTAATTTTGCTCAGTGGAGAGAGCTTGAAGCTTATTTTATGTAAATTTTTATGAACACAACTTTCGGGAATAATAAACAACGAAAGAGATTGACCCTTCACTCTCCTTTGGCATTAACGCGCCCTGTTCCCAAATTGAATTTCACGTGAAAAGAGTACATTATTTTGGCTTATTTTAACGCCACGGTCAATATAATGCACAATATGAGTGTGAAATATTAGAATTATAATTCTTGTATTTTTGCAGCAATCAACTATGATATATTTAGGTCATACATGTCCGTCTTTGTTTTACCATATAACAACATTCAGTGTGAGTGCTAACAAGAGTATTACGAAGGCAATTAGATCTAGATCAGATACAGTTTATGAAACGTAGATATTGTTGTACAATGTTTATCGGGGACAATTACGCGCCCAGTTTCCCGTGGATCGATATAGTACCACTTCAGGCGTGAACCGTGGATTTGCACAGGCCACAAAATTCATTTCGATGATATAACACTCGTCAAAGCTACATGAAACCAGTCGGAAAGTCACGTAAAATTAATGATTTTTGTTCAGTAACATAGCATGCATGGTGCGACTTTTTAGTCGTCATGATAAGTGATTAAAATTAAATATTGATGGAATGCATAAAGAAACATGTCGTGAAATAGGCCATTAAATTACAAACGTTAAATATCTACAATAAATATCTATTGTTACTCGTTTTCATCAGTCGTAAAGGGGCGGTGGAATGGCTCGTTTCAAATTTACAAATGACTTCGTTTAAGAATCTGATAAATAAAATAAACAGTAAATTTTATGTATAATAAAATCCACAGGGTTTACTTTTCATTTGTTTAATGGATATATCGTTGTCGACTATTTAGTTTTCATAATTTGCATTCAAGTTTTCACTTATACCTATATATTTCATCGTTGCCTATTATACCCTATTTCTGAGGATAATGGGGTCTGTTTGTCTTGATCCAAGTTGCAACCAATTATGACTCTTAACTGGGACTTTGACTTCGTATCCTCATCGTCTACGTAGGTGTTTGATTCATTTAGCTGCCATCCACAGATAAGTATAATGATTAAATTCGGAATCGGAAAGTACCACAATAAACACTTCCCCATTAATAATACGGAATACTCGGGCCAACTTTCGAGTTAACAAACTTTTCATCTTGATATTAATTTAACTTCATGTAATATATTTTTCATATTTTTTTTTATTATGCCATTTCGCTTAATTGCAATTGCATTCATTAAAAAAAATTCAATTCACGCGATGAATGAAAAAAAAATGTGGGGGGTGAGGGAGGTTTCCGAAAAAAAAAAATTCTGACAAAAGATTGATATTTTTTCCCCAAAAATCTGAATCCGTCGAGAAAAATGGGAGTTGCTATTTAAAATTTTAAAGTCACCCCACCCCTCACGAAGGGGTGAGTGGGTGAGGGATTCTTAACCTGTAGCCAAGCAACTTTTGTACCAAACTTTTTTTTTTAAAACCTACCCTTGGGGAAATATTATTGACCCGTTGCCGGACTTTCTGCGCACCCGATAAACATAATATATACAAGTAGCTTTTTTTTTTTCGAAGGCTAACGACCAGCGGTCTTTCTGCCATCTTGTTTTGCTCTTCATCTTCTTTCCATATATCCAGAAATTTTTGAATTAAACTTCAAATTTAGATTTCATTTGACAATGTGAGGAACTAAAACGCTTTTGGTAAATTGATATATACTAATTGAGTAACAAATGTTTGGTTGTCCAGAAAAACCGCTATAAATGGGCGTCGGCCGACCGGCACAAAAAATTCTTGCAAAAATATGAGGAGGATTTTTCAAACGCAAATTTTCGATTTTTGCACGTTTCAAAAAAAAAATATCTCCTCCGTAACCGCCGGAGCTGGACGATTCCGGAATGTCTTAAAATAATCATAAAGAAAATATCTAAAATTGAACGGGCCACTTTTTTAAATTTTTGCCCTGTTTCCGAGATAACAAAAAAAAATTCTTCTTTTAAGGATCTATTTTTTTCTTTTCAAGTAGAAAAGCTAAAACCTTTAGGGATGGCAGAAGGGATAATTGGCTTTCATTGGGAACTTTTTCAAAATTTGGAAGCACCTCTACGCGCCAACCAACGCCGCCAACCCAGGGGGTGGTTACGTTTTCTTCGTTTAACGACGTATTTGCGCCATTTGCATCCCCTGGGTTCGTTTTCCTTTTTTTAGGGACAAGCCGAAATTTTCAGGGATCCCAGAGGATACACCTGGCTTAAAAAAAACAAATAAAAATTTAAAAAAAAATTTTTAAACTAAAATGAAAAAATAAAAAATAAAAAATAAAAAGGGGGCGCTCCGTGGCGGAGTGGATTAGCACTTGCTTTCGGTGCGAAGCGCTGTGGGTTCGAGCCCCACGCCGGGCGGTTAAATTTTATTTACGAAAATTTGCCATTCGGATCCATGGATGTTAGTGTTTGTCCTATTTCATTATAAATATGAAATTTAACAAATAGTAAAAATCGGTCGTGGCAGAATAGCCAAGTAGCTTACGCCAATTTCCCCAATATCATTCACTCTCCTTAACCCGCGTTTCCATCAAACATCCTTCCTTTAAAAAAAAAAAAAACGAAAAATTAAAATTAATTTAGAAAAAAATTATGTTTTTCATTGATGGCGCAGCGCAGCGAAACCGTCGATCTTCACCAATTACTTTGCTTAAATCATTATAATAGTTGCTATTAGACGCAAATCAACATCAGTAGGCGGCCAAAATGTGATTTGAGTGGGACACGCTATGTCTACGTCCGTTATAAGTTTAATCGCTTAATTTTAAAGGGCCCCGTACGGACGACGGCGCAGCGCAGCGGAGCCGTCACCCGTTACCGTGCTCAATTTTAATGGGCCATGCACGGAGCCATCGTTCGTCACCAGTTACTTTTCTTAAATTTTTACATTTCACAATTTCACACAAAGAACACAATTTCACATACATCAAACTTTAGCCTAGGAAAAACTAGTCTCTTGCTAAAAAACCATTACTAAATCTCATTTAAACCGACATATACGTAACACCAGTGAAAGTAAATGTAAAGGGTGTGTTTTAAATTAGGTCACACTTATACCTAAATTAGGTCTGATATCTTCCACGCTTTAATTCGATCGCTTTGCATATTGTTCGAACGAAAATGTCTGTCTGGAAACCGCTAATCCAGACAGATAATTGATTATGCGTTTGAACACGAATAAATTTTAATTTTCCGGGAGTTTCCTTTATTTAAACGAAAGCTTTTCAACGTATTCAGCGCCTACTTCGGGGATGGAGGGAAAAAATATGCGTCGCGAAATTGGCCCGACATTAAAATGGCAACAAATTTTTTGGTGGGGGGCGGGGAGGGGGGAGACTAATTGAGCTTTCAGCAGGAAGCTCCGATCTCGCTTTGTTATTGGGATATAGACTTTCATCTGAAACGTGCGCCGTATTGGGAATTGTAAAGGAGGCAGATCTCTATATTTTTTTTCAGGAAGTTTGCCTTATAATACTCGGACATTTTTGAAAGGTGAGTGTGCTAAAAGTTCCGTGTTCCGTGCTAAGGAAACTTTTTCCAGTTGTGTATAATGTATTCTATGTATCTACTAAATTATGTGTGTGTGTGTCTGTGTGTGCATTATTTCAAAAACAAGTAGAGATTTGTTAAATAAACTTCAAATTAGGATTTTATTTGTCAGTGTGAAGAACTGAAACGCTTTTGGTAAAATTTTGAAAACCAGAAGTAGTTTTTTGTGTTTTAAAAAAATTAAAATTAATGTGAAACGCAGAGCTAAAATTTAAAAAAATCAGTTTACTTCACAAGACGTCGATCCTTCAAAATGATTTTGATTTTTGAATTTGCAGCAATTTTCAGTTATGAATTTTTGAAAATGTAGTTTTTCTTAATGCTGAACTCTCGAGTGCAAAAAATTAAAAATTAATATCCCCACCAAAATGTGCCACGCATTTTTCCGCCAAGGAATCAATTGTTAATATTTTGTCAAAAATAACAATTATTTATGGTCAAAAATTAATGATTCCACAATCAACGCTTTTGGTAAAATTTTGAAAACCAGAAGTTCAGTTTTTTGTGTTTTAAAAATTAAAAATTAATGTGAAACGCAGAGCTGAAACTCAAAAAAAATCAGTTTACTTCACAAGACGTCGATCCTTCAAAATGATTTTGAATTTTGAATTTGCAGCAATTTTCAGTAGAGTTATGAATTTTTGAAAATATAGTTTGTTTAATGCCGAACTCTCGAGTGCAAAAAATTAAAAATTAATATCCCCACCAAAATGTGCCACGCATTTTTCAGAGTCCGCCAAGGAATCAATTGTTAATATTTTTGTCAGAAATGACAATCATTTACGGTCAAAAATTAATGATTCCACAGTCAACGCTTTTGGTAAAATTTTGAAAACCAGAAGTACAGTCTTTTGTGTTTTAAGAAATTAAAAATTAATGTTAAAGGCAGAGATAAAACTCAAAAAAAAAATCAGTTTATTTCACAAGACGTCGATCCTTTAAAATGATTTTGATTTTTGAATTTACAGCAATTTTCAGTAGAGTTATGAATTTTTGAAAATGTAGTTTTTTAATGCCGAACTCTCGAGTGCAAAAAATTAAAAATTAATATCCCCACCAAAATGTGCCACGCATTTTTCAGAGTCCGCCAAGGAATCAATTGTTAATATTTTTGTTAGAAATGACAATCATTTAATGATTTTTTGTAGCCACATACAGTCAAAAATAACATCTTTCTAATTCCGTTTTTGAAGATTATAAAAGTAAATGTTTTGACAGTAGAATGTCGTTGGTAGATTTTAAATGTCATTTCTTATAGTTAAGAAAATATGATATTTGACAGTGAATTACATTTTTTCGACTGTCGGAAATACATTTTTGCTACTGCCAAAAATAATATTTTTTCGACCATCAAAAATATCGTTTTCGGTTCTCAGTAATTACATTTATCCACCGTCAAAATTGACAATCATTTACGGTCAAAAATGAAATGATTCCACAGTAAAAAATTACATCATTCTAATGTCATTTTTGACGATTGTAAAAGTAAATGTTTTGACAGTAAAATGTCGTTCTTGGTAGGTTTTAAATGTCATTTCTTATAGTTAAAAAAATGTTATATTTAACAGTGAATTACATTTTTTTGACTGTCGGAAATACATTTTTGCTACTGCCAAAAATGAAATTTTTTTCGACTGTTGAAAATACATTTTTGTTACTGAAAAAATGTCATTTTTGCAACTGCCAAAAATAATATTTTTTCGACCATCAAAAATATCGTTTTCGATTGTCAATAATTAGATTTATCCACTGTCAAAATTGACAATCATTTACGGACAAAAATGAAATGATTCCACAGTAAAAAAATACATAATTCTAATGTCATTTTTGACGATTGTAAAAGTAAATGCCGTTGTAGGTAGATTTTAAATGTCATTTCTTATAGTTAAAAAAATGTTATATTTGACAGTGAATTACATTTTTTCGACTGTCGGAAATACATTTTTGCTACTGCCAAAAATGAAATTTTTTCGACTGTCGAAAATACATTTTTGCTACTGCCAAAAATGTCATTTTTGCAACTGCCAAAAATAATCAAAAATATCGTTTTCGATTGTCAATAATTTATCCACCGTCAAAATTGACAATCATTTACCGTCAAAAATGAAATGATACCACAGTAAAAAATTACATCATTCTAATGTCATTTTTGACGATTGTAAAAGTAAATGTTTTGAGAGTACAATGTCGTTATTGGTAGATATTAAATATCATTTCTTATAGTTAAAAAAATATAATATTCGACAGTGAATTACATTTTTTCGGCTGTCAAAAATAAATTTTTGCAACTGCCAAAAATTATATTTTTTCCAACATCAAAAATGTCATTTTCGATGGTCAATAATTACATTTATCCACCGTCGAAATTGACAATTAATTACCTTCAAAATTGACAATCATTTACGGTCAAAATTTTGATATTTTGCAAAATTTATTTGCAATTTCAGAATATTTTTGATTATACAGGGTATTCCCCATTTTTTGGATTTACCAAGAAAATTGATTTTAAAAGGGGTGGACGGATGGTCGTATCCACCCTGTATTTTATAGGATTAGTAATTGATTTTTATCAAATACTTAGTATAATATTAGGAACTAGTTAATTAAATAAGTAAATGTCTGTAGAGGTAATAAGGGCTGTTTCACAACAAATAATAGCATTAGAGATTCACATTCCTTGATTGGTCGATTCCGCAAAACCACGAAATTAGCTTATGCGCGAAATTGCCTTTCCAATTTCGAATAAGTGCTCCCACGCAGGACGTAATGATGTGAAAACAATTCGGATTTACATCGTGATTAGTGAGTTTCCATTTAAATTTCATGAGAGTGATTAGGATACACCCTGGGCGCCTCAATTTTAAAATTTATCACCGTTATCTTTTTAAATGGGAATTACATGTAGCAAGGAAACGGAATTGTATCAGCGCAGACGAGGATGGCATTAGGGTGGAATTATTTAGGGTAGACCTACGTCAAACATAATTTGCTTACTATTTTTACACAGTTTGCTGATAATGTATTCACCAGACGGTTGTTCCAAAGATTTTAATTAATTGTCGCCGGCCGTATAAATCAATCATTGGATTAGCATCACATTAAATATGCAATTGTTATGGAGGCATAAATTTATCGTCACCTTGTTTATGTCAAATGCAATCATGCTTAGTAATTCAACGTGACAAGAATCGTGAAAACTAAGGTACTGGGATCCAGCATTTGGGCTTTTTCAGCCATCTGAAATGAGGGATAAATAAATATTTATAAACGTTGTAGGACTATCCTGTTATTTGCAGTGATGATAGAGTAAGTAAATTTTATTATTCTTTATACGCTCTGTAAAAAAAACACAACTTATAAATCCGCAATAATTTCGAACAATATCTTTATATCCAGTTTTATGCTGGGCATTATCAAAAGCATTTCAACTTTATTCAACGTCAGCGGGAAAAAAATAGAAAACAAAAAGATGGTCCAAAAGTTTCAGAGGTTTAATAAGCGACCACAATCGGCGCGGTGCAAAAAGTGTGAATAAGTGGAGCAGAGTTGAAAAAAGTCGGCGCCCTTTTTCACAATATAAACATAAATGTAAATCGTGCGTTATAGAGAGGAAATGGGCACTATAATAATTTGGGAAGTTATTCAGATGCGGAGTTTGGATCTTGTTCAAGATTCCGCCCATTCGCGAGTCTTTTCAAAATAATCAACTTCGACCATTACAGTTTTCTCTCGACTGCATGTCCGAGAAACATCGCACACCGCATTTATCAAATATTGATATTACGAAGTCTACATTAATAACACCGCGTATATCGCGAACGATTTATTATTTTCTTTTTTGTGCACATTTCAGTCCGCTATAATTCTTGCCTGGTTTAATTAATATTAATTTAGGTGGATGTTTTAAATATAAAAGCATCTGAAGAAAACGACAATGTAACAGCTGACACCATTAAGTGCCATTATTTTTTTTATAGGGGGGAGATTTGTATTCAGCTCGAGCTATATATTATTTATTTTCGTGTGTATTTTTTCGGGTGCGCGTGCTCTTAATGTACTGACATAAAGCAGATACCTAAAGAATTTGCATTTTTATAGGGGAAATATGAAAATTTCCAACAGCATTGAGTATTGCAAAATAGATTTCAAAGTATTTATTACGACGAAATTCCTTCATATAGGGCAAATTAATAATTTAACTACCATCGCTTCTTTCCGCCTGGAGACAATTATTGTTTACGCCCCTAGATTAGTTATTTCTACATTGGCTTTATTCAGGAGGGCAAGTTTCCGCGTTTAGTAAAAGATTTTAATTTTGCTTAAGCCCTAAAACTTCCGGCAACGTTTCCCAACTCTAATTACTGAAGGGGGTTTTTGAGGAAACTATATTATGCTGGCGTTTCATCGGCATTAAATAAACATAAACTAGGAGTAAATAGGGATTACTTTCGACTACCGCAGGTTATTATTAGTAATCAGGTTTTAAGTGAGGCCGCACGTATCAATACCGCCATTATTACACCCCGCGCCCCCCAGGGATAACGAAGGTACTTACAAATTGTAATGTCGCAGAAATATCCGCGGAGAAGTACTTGGGACAATTTAATTCTCCCTTTGGAAATGGCCTAATGATAATAAACTAAACAATACTACAAAACCCGAGCAGTTTTATGATACCGTAATGCTCTCCTCTTCGGCTTCATTATGTACTGCTAAAACTACATAAACACTTAGGTTTGGCTATTCAAGCGGTATAATTGGTTTACAATATAATTAACGCTCGTTAAATAAGTTTTACTGCATCTTTAATAACCATACCATTAAACATGTTTTGCCATCAAGAAAATCTATTTGCATAAATATGAACTTTTTTGTTATTGCAATTTTAGCGTAGTAAAAATACGTACAACAAGTACAAGGTGTGTTCAGAAAGTAATGCAATTTTTTTTAAATCAATGCATTTATTGAAGATATTATTTTCGAAATAGTTCCCCTGGGCATCCACACTTTTTACCATACACGGTAAACGTCCTGGGCAAGGGCTCCCGTCACCGTCTTGGATGGCTGCAATCGTCACAAAACGGATTCTTTTCAGGACGGTCTTGGTCCTCAGGAAGAAAAAGAAAGTCTGCAGGAGCCTAGGAGTTGGAGCAGCCTTGACAAGTTGTACTTTGAGTGGTACTCACGAGCGCGCAGACCGTCATAGTGCAGCTCCCTGGTAATCTCCTTTCTCATTCGGATCACCATTTTTCGTAGTCTTTTCAGCACATCGACGTAGTATGCAGCGTTCACTGTTTCGCTTTAGGGAACGAACTCTCTGTGGACCACACGTTTGGCACCTTTGGCACCTTTGGTATCTTTGGCACCTTTGGCACTTTTGGCACTTTTGGCACCTTTGGCACCTTTGGCAATTAACATCGTTTTCACTTCTGGCTTTTTTCGGTTATGCGAACGCCGAAGGTGCCACTCGTTTCTTTGATGTTTTGTTTCTGGGTCGTATTCGAAACACCATGTTTCATCCCCGATAATGAATTGTCCAAAAAAAATGAGGTTCAATTTCCACGCGTTAGTGAAGATCAGTCTGTTATTCTTTTGATAAACTATTAACAACTTGGCAAACACCTTCCTAATGTCCAATTTATCTGTCACAATTGTTTTGGAAATAGTGAGAGTTTCTTCAAATTGTCAATTGTTGTGTTGTTTGACCTCTTCTTGGCCTGCCTTTCAACCCCCTCGAAACTTGCGAAAATGGTAATTAATAATTTTTTTCTTATGATACATGTGTAAACTCAGAATTTAGAGACGAAAAAATAAGTTTTGCACAATTGATTTAAAAAATTAAGAAAAAATTTAAATAGTGCCTCGTTATTAAAATTTTACAGGGTACTTATTAAATAAGGTCTGGCAGTCCCGTTAGTAAAGTTTGATTGATATGACTTATTAGGGTCTCTAAAATTTAGTGTCAAAGTTTTCAAACTTCAAAGCACTTTTTTTCTTTATTTTTAATTGGAGCCCCTGTATATTTTTGTGTCATTTCATGTGGTATTAAAAAACAATTATTTTTTGTAATTACAGCCCTAACGCAATTAAAAGTTATTTGCAGAAAACTCGTTTTATCAATTATTCCAATAGCCATTCTAATGAATAAAAATCGAAAGTGGCTTAGAAAAACAATTTGTTGACATAATATACTTTGTTATTACAATGATTATTATTATTATTTATTATAATATTTCTGAACAGTTATTAAAATAACCATTTGTTACCCGGCGCATTCATCATAATAACTATTTAGGGTCTTGCATTTCACCTCGTCTTTTATAACTCAAGTACTAATTATGTTAGGATTTTGATATTTTACAGACTTTATTTGCATCCTAGGGAGCATTTCAGGAAAATATTTGTGATTATACAGGGTATCCCAAAAAAATGTAACGTCATGGTGATTTATCTTTTTAGATTACATGCTGTATATTTTGTTGCTTATTTAGGTGCCTTTTATGATTACCTACATTCCCCTAAAATTTCATTGCAATCAGTTCAGTGATTTCAGCAAAAAAAAATTAAAAACATGAAAAAATCAGTTTAATTTAAAAAATTAATAAAAAATGGAAATAATGTCTCGTTGATAAAATTATACAGGGTACTTAGTAAATAAGGTTTCACGGTCCCGTTAACCAAGTTTGATTCATAATAATTATACAGGGTGTTCAAAATTTATTGTCAAACTTTTAAGCATTTTATTTTTTAATTTTTTATTGCAGCCCCTGTATACTTTAATATCATTCGATGCGGAGTTAAAAGAGAAACATTTTTTTTACAACCCTATCGCACTTAAAAGTTATTTGCAGAAAACTCGTTTTATCAATTATTCCAACTACCATTTTAATGAATAAAAATCGAAGGTGGCTTTGAAACACAATTTGTTGACATAATATATTTACTAATTACGGTTATTAATATTATTTATTATTATACTTCTGAATAATTATTAAAACAACCATGAGTTACCCGGCGCTTGCACCAAAATGACTATACAGGGTCCTGCATTTGACCTCCCGTCTTCGCATCAGTTACTAATTAAGTTAGGATTTTGATATTTTGCAGTCTTTATTTGCATCCTATGACGCATTTCAGGAAAATACTTTTGATTATACAGGGTGTCCAAGAAAAGTGTAACCTCATGGTAATAAATATTTTTAGATAACATACTGTATATTTTGTTGCTTATTTAGGTGTGTTCTAAGGTTACCTGCATACCCCTAAAATTTTATTAAAATCGGTTCAGTGATTTCAGCAAAAAAATTGAAAACCAGAAAAAAATCAGTTTATTTAAAAAAATTATTAAAAAGTAAAAATAGTGCCTCGTTATTAAAATTATAGAGGGTACTAATTGCAAAAAGTCTGACGGTTCCGTTAACCAAGTTTGATTGATATAAATTATACAGGGTCTTCAACATTTATTGTCAAGCTTCTCAAGCTTTGATACACTTTATTTTACCTATTATGTATATTTTCACAACATTCCATGCGGAATTTGAAGAACAAACAATTCTTCTAATTGCAACCCTATCGCATCTAAAAGCTATTTGCAGAAAACTCGTATTATCAATTATTCCAATAGACGTTTTAATTTTAATGAAAATCGAAGGTTATAAAAACAATTTGCTGACATAACGTATTTAGTAATTACAATAATAACAATTATTATTACATATTATACTTCTGAATGTGTTACCCGGCGCATGCACCAAAACTCCCACATTTGACTTCCCATCTTCTATAGCTCAGTTACTAATTAAGTTAGGACCTTGATATTCTGCAGACTTTATTTGCACCCTAGGACGCATTTCAGGAGAATATTTTTGATTATACAGGGTGTCCCAAAAAAGTGTAACGTCATGGTGACAAATCTTTTTAGATTACATGATGTATATTTTGTTGCTTATTAAGGTGCCTTCTAAGGTTACCTACATACCCCTAAAATTTTATTAAAATCCCTTGAGTAATTTCAGCAAAAATAATTAAAAACTAGAAAAAATCAGTGTAATTAAAAAAATTCATAAAAAATAAAAATAGTGCCTCGTTGATAAAATTATACAGGGTACTTATTACAGAAGGTCTGGCGGTTCCGTTAACCAAGTTTGATTGATATTAATCGTACAGGGTGTTCAAAATTGATTATCAAACTTTTCAAGCTTTAAAGCACTTTATTAATCTTATTTTTAATTGCAGCCTCGTATATCATTTAGTATATTGTGAATATATTGTTGCTTATTTGGGTGCATTTTAAGGTTACTACGTACCCTTAAAATTTTATTAAAATCGGTTCAGTGATATCAGCAAAAAAAAATTAAAAACCAGAAAAAACGGTTTAGTTTGAAAAAATTAATAAAAAATAAAAATTATACAGGGTACTTATTAAATAAGGTCTGACGGCCTCGCTTAGCCCCGTTTAGTGATTTCAGCAAGAAAAATTGAAAACTAGAAAAAATCAAAGGTAGAAACGCCAAAGTGGCGGAATCTATTGCCTGTGTGCTGTACTGAAGACCTGAAAGGTCGAAACCGGTCTGTAGGTGTTCTGATGGGGGAACAATATTTGAAAGAGAAAATCAGTTTAATTAAAAAAATGAATAAAAAATAAAAATAGTGCCTCGTTGATAAAATTATACAGGCTATTTATTACAGAAACTCCGGCGGTTCCGTTAACCAAGTTTGATTGATATGAATTATACAGAGTGTTCAAAATGTATTGTCAAACTTTAAAACATATACTTCTGAATAACCACGTGTTGCCCGGCGCATTCACCAGAATTGTGAAGATGATAATTCGGTTATGATTCTAGAGGTGTTTAATCGTTTCGGATCTCACCTTGTATACTTTATTTTCACGTGTCTAGTGACTTTTTGGCTATATCGCATCCGTCATCTTCAGGTGCTTTAAATAATTTATATTAGGTTTTCTTTATTATTTCCTTCTGAAAATTGCAGAGAGAATTTCAGACATACCTAGCTATAACACAAAATAAAAATCCGATAAGAGTTATCACTATTTTTTCTAGGAATTATCATCAAAATCACTGTTTTGCAAAATGCGCACTTTCGCCTGGATTTCTTAAATTTTCTCGAAAACTACGTAACGAATTTTTGATAAAATTTACAGAAAGTATTTCAGACACATGTGGCTATAAAATGAAAGAAAAATCCGATAGAGGTTATCACTAGTTTTTGCACGATTCGTTATCAAAATCGCTAGTTTGCAAAATGCGTCCGTTTGCCTGGATTTCTTAAATTTTCTCGAAAACCCCTTAACGAATTTTGATAAAATTTACAGACAGTATTTCAGACACATGTGGCTATAAAACGGAAGAAAAATTTCATAAGAAGTTATCACTAGTTTTTCCAGGATTCGTGATCAAAATCGCTGCTTTGCAAAATGCGCACTTTCGCTAGATTTCTTAATTTTTTCGAAAACCCCTTAACGAGTTTTCATAAAATTTACAGAGAGCATTTCAAACACATGTGGCGTTGCAAAATTCACACTTTTAATAAACTTTCTTAAATTTTAATGAAAACCCCTTAACTAATTTTGATATAAATTAATATAATGAGGGAACACGATTTATTATTACTACTATTATTATTTTTAAGCTAAAGTTAAAGCCATAAAAAATCATTCACGTTACGTTATTTACATCACTAGTCCGGGAAGTGATCTGTTACAGTACGAGTTTGATGTTGAATTTCTAAACGAATACTTCACGGACGTGTCACGTACATTTTATACTGTACTCTCGATATTCCGCGGTTTACCTTTTTCTAATTTAGTATCCGGCTCACACACAGTTAAAGGTTATAAAAATCGCTATGCTCCATTGCAACGGTGTATACGTTTGTTTATTTACATCTGCCAGTTGAATTATTGAAAATGTACGAACCACCAGAAATAAGTTGCCTAGCAACATTACCTGCTATGTCCCACTTCCCGAACTGAAATTAGTACTGGAAATAAAAGAATTCTACACAGTATGAAATAAAGATATAAAAGAGCTCTGATTCAGCAGATTTGTTGATTTTATATTCAGCCACTAAAATTTGTTGATTATAAAAAAAACGAATTGTGGTATTTACGATAAACTAATTGACTGGTAAATATAATATCGGCAGAAACAGGCAACATTTTGTAACGAGTCGATCTGAGCTTAGAAAGTTCTCTAAACTTCTGTAATCAATGCAATGCGATGCATGCTGTTATCATTTTTGCATATCTAAAGAAGACTTGAAAGCGTGTGGATTAAATAGGGATGTCTTTAGCGACATCTCTGATTAGTCGAACACACCCCACTCGCACCCTGTTGCAATTTCTGTAGATGCATTTACATCGCCGGAGCAGGTATGGCGCACGAGCTTTCTCTTCCTAATATATTCATCTCCAGATAAGCTAGACCTTCCAATTGTTCCTATTATACAAAGGGCTAAGACGGTTCGCACGGCTAACAACGTTCCCATAAATTCGTTCCACTTGTGGTTTCAACATATACACACAAACACCAATAAATTCTCTATTAATGCAACCATTTATATTTCGCATTTTAAAATTATTAGATGCCTGCTTAAAAGAATAATTATTGTTTATAAGGGATGTAATCAAATATAAGGTGTGAGCCACAAAATTTTGTTTCTGAATAGGCAATCCCTCAGAGAGAGAAACATAGCGGTCATGTCTGAGATTATTTCATCTTTTTAAAACTAATCTAGTCTCATGACTTAATAATATGAGACATGCCTCATTTATCTCACAGCCAACTCTGAAACAGAATTTTGTAGCTGACACGATATTTCCACGAAGGAACTATTCGCATCAAACCTAAGCCAACTAATAAAGAGAACCGAACAGAAAATATTGTCTAAGTGTGAATAATATGATTTAAAGCAATGAGGCCTGGTTACGGTATATCCCATTCCCTTTCATAAGCGAATTCACTTGTGCAAATGAATTCGTGTCACAATCAAAACCGGATGTATTTGCTCACTGGCATGTGCAATTTAAGCAGTTCGACGTCGAGATTTGTATTTGAAAAGGGAGAAACAAAAAGAAAATACGCGTCTGTTTTGCTGCTTCGGAAAGATACATAAAAAAGGTAAATGGGCCCTCTCAGAAATTCACGAACAGAGCTAATGTGAAAACTGATAGCAGGCGCCGAGGAATTGAAACGCATGAGTGGATGTGCTTATATATGTATGTATATAGTTTTTCCGTGAAAAAATATTTTTATTTGAACCTTTCTCTGAAATTAAGACGTTTGCGAAGGACGAGTGAATTTCAACACCTTTATTTACTTACACATAACGTTTTATTGACCTTAAAAAGATATTGTCCATAAAAGCGATTCTCCTCGCACATATTTATTCTTTCTTATTTCGCAATGATCCGTTTTACACCCTGTTTAAAATAGATTCTGGTGGTGTTACACTAGACCTGTGTATTTTTTTCTAGTGATAATACCACAGAAGCTTCAGAATTTTAGAAGCTAAGGACTAGGCGATCACTAACAAAATTCTAGGTATTTTTTTTTAATGAATAATGTAAGATGGATACAATGACCACGGATCCGAGCAAATATTTCTCGGCCAGAAAAATATTCCGCCTGGGCATGGAATCGAACCCACTCGACTCGTAATGTAGCAGGCTGATGCTCGCGCTCTTACCCACTACACTAACGGCCCGCCGCAGCTAAGGATTTAATTTCTTTTTAATCAGCTCCGAAAAAATACAGACTGTATAGATAGACCCGCATTGATTGATGGCACAGATTTCCTTCTCTTTTTGTCTTTTTGTAGGCTGCACATATCAGCCACTGAACATGCGATTGTCCTTTGCATGTTTGCAGGAATAAGTTAAATAAAGAGATACAGCAGGTTCATTGGGGCAATCAATACTGATTTGGCAATTGAATCCTATAATTATGTGAATGAATAAACCCACAAACGAGTATTTAAAGGAAGTATACTCTCCGAGATAATAAATTATCAAAACGATTTGAGTATAACATCAAATTAAATCGTAGCTTGTCAAATATAACAATAGATAATATTTATAGCAGAATCTCACACACCTAGGAGGGTCTGTAGGAGTACAGTCTTTATGAATAGGCCAAAAACACGGAATGCATTTACCCAGAGTTAAAACGAAATTTTTGGAAAAAGGAGAACATGAACGATGCAGCTAAACGAAAACTCCAAATCGAACGAGGTTTGCAAATCTGAGCTCCTCGTACGTCAATTAGTCGGACGAAAGATTTTTATTTTTTTGACAAAAACGTGAAAAAAGACATGAGTAAACCCCTTGGCAATTTGTTAAAAAATGCAACTTTCTTAATAATCATCGTAGACTATTAAAGATACCTTTTTTTCATCAGAAAGACAAAAGAAATTGATTGCCGTTAAAAAATATCAGCCATCTTCAATAGAAAAAAAATTAGTCAGTCACCATGAACATTTTTGAAAATTTAAGAAAATAATTGATTTTTCAGACTTTGATCGGCCGTAGCGGCTAAACGAAAACTCCAAATTGAACGCGATTTGCAAATCTGAGCTCCTCGTACGTCAATTAGTCGGATTAGAGATTTTTAATTTTTGATGAAATCGTGAAAAAAGACATGACTAACCCCATTGGAAATTTTGTTAAAAAATGCAACTTTCTTAAAAATCATCGTAGACTATGAATAATACCTTTTTTTTCATCAGAAAGACGATAGAAATTGATTGCTGTTAAAAAATTTCAGCTACCTTCAATTGCAAAAAAATTAGTCACCATGAACATTTTAGAAAATTTTAAAAAATAATTGATTTTTCAGAATTTGATCGGCCGTAGCGGCTAAACGAATACTCCAAATTGAACGCGGTTTGCAAATCTGAGCTTCTCGTACGTCAATTAGTCGGATTAGAGATTTTTAATTTTTGATGAAAACTTGGAAAAAAGACATGAGTAAACCCCTTGGAAATTTGTTAAAAAATGCAACTTTCTTAATAATCATCGTAGACTATTGAATTTTACCTTATTTTCATCAGAAAAAGGAGAGAAATTGATTGCTGTTAAAAAATTTCAGCTATCTTCAATAGCAAAAAAATTAGCTAGTCACCATGAACATTTTAGAAAATTTTAAAAAATAATTGATTTTTCCGACTTTGATCGGCCGTAGCGGCTAAACAAAAAATCCAAATTGAACGCGATTTGCAAATCTGAGCTCCTCGTACGTCAATTAGTCCGATTAGAGATTTTTAATTTTTGATGAAAACTTGGAAAAAAGACATGAGTAAACCCCTTGGAAATTTGTTAAAAAATGCAACTTTCTTAATAATCATCGTAGACTATTGAATTTAACTTTTTTTTCATCAGAAAGACGAGAGAAATTGATTGCCGTTAAAAAATTTCAGCTATCTTCAATAGCAAAAAAATTAGCTAGTCACCATGAACATTTTAGAAAATTTTAAAAAATAATTGATTTTTCAGACTTTGATCGGCCGTAGCGGCTAAACGAAAACTCCAAATTGAACGCGGTTTGCAAATCTGAGCTCCTCGTACGTCAATTAGTCGGTTTAGAGATTTTTAATTTTTGATGAAAACGTGAAAAAATACGCGAGTAAACCCCTTGGAACTTTTGTTAAAAACTTCAACTTTCTTAATAGTCATCATAGACTATTAAAGTATACCTTCTTTTTCATCAGAAAAACGAGAGAAATTGATTGCCGTTAAAAAATTTCAGCTATCTTCAATAGCAAAAAAATTAGCTAGTCACCATGAACATTTTAGAAAATTTTCAAAAAAAGTCGATTTTTTCAGACTTTGATCGACCGTAGCGGCTAAACGAAAACTCCAAATCGAACGCGGATTACAAATCCGTGCTCCCCGGGTGCAAATTAGTCGGATTCAATTAAAATTGGCGACTTTTAATTTTTGACGAAAACTTGCAAAACTACCCAAGGGTCCCCCCTTCTTACTTTTTCCCAAAAATTGGCTTTGAAGTGATTTCCTGAAGAAACCGCTGGTTTGATTCAGGGTTTCTATACATCACTGGAAAGATCCCTTGAAGACGCTTTAGAAAATGTACTTTCGCAAGAACAAATGTCAATTTTAAGCCCGTGACGCGTCAGCAAATAAAACTCGAAAATGGAAAAAATCGAAAAAATCAACTTTCTTAATAATCATCGTAGACTATTGAATTTTACCTTATTTTCATCAGAAAAACGAGAGAAATTGATTGCCGTTAAAAAATTTCAGCTATCTTCAATAGCAAAAAAATTAGCTAGTCACCATGAACATTTTAGAAAATTTTAAAAAATAATTGGTTTTTCAGACTTTGATCGGCCGTAGCGGCTAAACGAAAACTCCAAATTGAACGCGGTTTGCAAATCTGAGCTCCTCGTACGTCAATTAGTCGGATTAGAGATTTTTAATTTTTTGACAAAAACGTGAAAAAAGACATGAGTAAACCCCTTGGAAATTTCTTAAAAAATGCAACTTTCTTAATAATCATCGTGGACTATTGAATTTTACCTTATTTTCATCAGAAAAACGAGAGAAATTGATTGCCGTTAGAAAATTTCAGCTATCTTCAATAGCAAAAAAAAATAGCTAGTCACCATGAACATTTTAGAAAATTTTAAAAAATAGTTGATTTTTCAGACTTTGATCGGCCGTAGCGGCTAAACGAAAACTCCAAATTGAACGCGGTTTGCAAATCTGAGCTCCACGTACGTCAATTAGTCGGATTAGAGATTTTTAATTTTTGATGAAAAATTGGAAAAAAGACATGAGTAAACCCCTTGGAAATTTGTTAAAAAATACAACTTTCTTAATAATCATCGTAGACTATTGAATTTTACCTTATTTTCATCAGAAAAGCCAGAGAAATTGATTGCCGTTAAAAAATTTCAGCAATCTTCAATAGCAAAAAAATTAGCTAGTCACCATGAACATTTTAGAAAATTTTAAAAAATAATTGATTTTTCCGACTTTGATCGGCCGTAGCAGCTAAACGAAAAATCCAAATTGAACGCGGTTTGTAAATCTGAGCTCCTCGTACGTCAATGAGTCGGATTAGAGATTTTTAATTTTTGATGAAAACACGAAAAAAAGACATGAGTAAACCCCTTGGAAATTTGTTAAAAAATGCAACTTTCTTAATAATCATCGTAGACTATTGAATTTAACTTTTTTTTCATCAGAAAGACGAGAGAAATTGATTGCCGTTAAAAAATTTCAGCTATCGTCAATAGCAAAAAAATTAGTCAGTCACCATGAACATTTTAGAAAATTTTAATAAATTATTGATTTTTCAGACTTTGATCGGCCGTAGAGGCCAAACGAAAACTCCAAATTGAACGCGGTTTGCAAATCTGAGCTCCTCGTGCGTCAATTAGTCGGATTAGAGATTTTTAATTTTTGATGAAAACACGAAAAAAAGACATGAGTAAACCCCTTGGAAATTTGTTAAAAAATGCAACTTTCCTAATAATCATCGTAGACTATCGAATTTAACTTTTTTTTCATCAGAAAGACGAGAGAAATTGATTGCCGTTAAAAAATTTCAGGTAACTTCTATAGCAAAAAAATTAGTCAGTCACCATGAATATTTTTGCAAATTTAAGAAAATAATTGATTTTTCAGACTTTGATCGGCCGTAGCGGCTAAACGAAAACTCCAAATTGAACGCGGTTTGCAAATCTGAGCTCCTCGTACGTCAATTAGTCGAATTAGAAAGTTTTAATTTTTGATGAAAACTTGGAAAAAAGACATGAGTAAACCCCATGAACATTTTAGAAAATTTTAAAAAATAATTGATTTTTCCGACTTTGATCGGCCGTAGCGGCTAAACGAAAACTCCAAATTGAACGCGGTTTGCAAATCTGAGCTCCTCGTACGTCAATTAGTTGGTTTAGAGATTTTTAATTTTTGATGAAAACGTGAAAAAATACCCGAGTAAACCCCTTGGAAATTTTGTTAAAAACTTCAACTTTCTTAATAGTCATCGTAGACTATTAAAGTATACCTTCTTTCTCATCAGAAAAATGAGAGAAATTGATTGCCGTTAAAAAATTTCAGCTATCTTCAATAGCAAAAAAATTAGCTAGTCACCATGAACATTTTAGAAAATTTTCAAAAAAAGTCGATTTTTTCAGATTTTGATCGACCGTAGCGGCTAAACGAAAACTCCAAATCGAACGCGGATTACAAATCCGTGCTCCCCGGGTGCAAATTAGTCGGATTCAATTAAAATTGGCGACTTTTAATTTTTGACGAAAACTTGCAAAACTACCCAAGGGTCCCCCCTTCTTACTTTTTCCCAAAAATTGGCTTTGAAGTGATTTCCTGAAGAAACCGCTGGTTTGATTCAGGGTTTCTATACATCACTGGAAAGATCCCTTGAAGACGCTTTAGAAAATGTACTTTCGCAAGAACAAATGTCAATTTTAAGCCCGTGACGCGTCAGCAAATAAAACTCGAAAATGGAAAAAATCGAAAAAATCAACTTTCTTAATAATCATCGTAGACCCTTGAAGTAGACCTTCTTTTTCACAAGAAAAACGAGAGAAATTGATTGCCGTTAAAAAATTTCAGCTATCTTCAAAAGCAAAAAAATTAGTTAGTCACCATGAAAATTTTTGGAAATTTAAGAAAATAATTGATTTTTCAGACTTTGATCGGCCGTAGCGGCTAAACGAAAACTCCAAATTGAACGCGGTTTGCAAATCTGAGCTCCTCGTACGTCAATTAGTCGGATTAGAGATTTTTAATTTTTTGACAAAAACGTGAAAAAAGACTTCGAAATTTGTTAAAAAATGCAACTTTCTTAATAATCATCGTAGACTATAGAATTTTACCTTATTTTCATCAGAAAAACGAGAGAAATTGATTGCCGTTAAAAAATTTCAGCTATCTTTAAAAGCAAAAAAATTAGTCAGTCGCCATGAACATTTTAGAAAATTAAAAAAATAATTGATTTTTCAGACTTTGATCCGCCGTAGCGGCTAAACGAAAACTTCAAATTGAACGCGGGTTGCAAATCTGATCTCCTCGTACGTCAATTAGTCGGATTAGAGATTTTTAATTTTTGATGAAAACGTGAAAAAATACATGAGTAAACCCCTTGGAACTTTTGTTCAAAAGTGTCATTCATCGTCACCATCATCCTGTTTGTAATGCTCATGTAAATATAAATAAAATGTCTTTATAAATAGCTTTGATGTAATTATTCACCGTACTCGTGTGTATTTCGTTGTTTTCTGGAGAATAACTTTCCAAGATCAGCAAATTTTGTAATGTAATAAAGGATAGCTTTCATACAATTACATTAATACAATAAAATATTTCTATTGTTTATTTTGTAGTAATATATTGATGTTTTTAAAAAATTGATACAAACCGTGATATAATTTTGGTACATTCGAGTACTATTCATCTATAAAATAGTAGCAGATAAATATTGTTCTGAATAACTTACCGTGCTCCCTTCCGTAATGTGACAGAACAACCGTAGAAAATCCTCCACCTGAAAAGAATACAATCCATAAACATTTGCAGACTCTACTATTTACAGGATAAACAGCAAATGAATAACAGTAATAATTATAATGTTCGCAACAGAAATGCTTGTGAGCGCTATTTAGGCCCTCAGGCAGTTAAGAAAATTAGATTTACAGTTAAATGAATACAAGGCCTTCTTTTCCTAATTATAAAGGTCAACAGTCAGAAAACGAGCACTTGAAGGGATTTATACAACGAGAAACATCCCCCTTACAAATTCGGTTATTGTATATTTCTAACGAACAATTCTCATGTAATACGCAATTATACATATATTATTTTGCGAATAAATACTCTAATGTGTTTGCGAAAATACGCACAAATTGATTTGTGTGATATATATGTGCAATATTATTCACATTCAAACTTAAGTGCTCGAATTACCAATTAAATTTTATCAACATAACATACGGCTTTCGTAATAAATGAATAATTTTACCTAAACCTCACATTAATAATGTGGAACACAATTATTTCATGCATAATGAAATTTTAACAAAACGTGCGTTTATTAACAGATTTAGCAACATAGCAGTGTTCTATTTTCTCTTCTACAAATCTATAAATTTCCCCGTGTTTGCAATTAATTTGGCAATGCAGTTTTCGTCCGTGTAGACATATATAAACAGATAAATATTATAGATGGCTGTCAGTGTTGATGCTACAACATTATTTACGTTAAATAAACATTAATTGTCGACACGTAACGTATTCTGTTATTTTTGACAGCACAATTCGAGTATTAAATGTTTCATATTATTTTAGATCAGAATAGTGTTCGTGAAATAATATTGTGTATTGATTTGCATTCACGAATACATGTTGTAAATACAAGTGAATGTATTATTGTTTTGAACAATTTTAGTTGTGGTAAGTGCTGAAACAATAATTATATTATTTGTTTGAACTGTATGAGTAGATGCTATACACAAGGGATAGAATATGGAGATCAGGTGTCAACGCGGAATGTCATGATGTGTTAGAATATAAACGAAAAGGTTTGGGTCCACGGGAACACATAACAATAGAGGAATGCCATGTTAAATCTTGTTACATTTTAATTTGTGTTATTTTCGAGAAACAAATAATTTCATGAATATTTTCGTTTTTTTAATGACCTTGGTTTAATAGTACAAAAGTGTTCGTTCCTGAGGAAAAAATGGCGAAAATCATCAAATGACCAAACATTTTTTTTTCGGAAAAATAATTACTTTACACGCTTTTCGCCGTTATTAAGAACCGTCATGAATTTTTTCAAGTTTTTCTGAGACCATTTTTTACATGCATATTTTTCCTGAAATACTATGAAAAATGGCGAAAATCATCAAATGACCAATTTTTTTTTTTCGTAAAAATAATTACTTTACACGCTTTTCCCCGTCATTAAGAACTGTCATGAATTTTTTTAAGTTTTTCTGAAACCCAATATTTTTTGCATGCATTTTTTTCCTAAGGATTTTTTCCTATGGAAAAAATGGCGAAAATCATCAAATGACCAAAAAAAAAATTTCGGAAAAATAATTACTTTACACGCTTTTACCCGTCATTAAGAACCGTCATGAATTTTTTCAAATTTTTCTGAGACCCAACATTTTTTGCAAGCATTTTTTTCCTGAATACAATGGAAAAAATGGCGCAAATCATTAAATTAGCAGAACATTTTTTTCGGAAAAATAATTACTTTACACGCTTTTCCCCGTTTATGATTTTTTTTAAGTTTTCTAAGACCCATAATTTTTTACATGCATTTTTTCCTGAGTGAAAAATGAGCAAAAATCAGCAAATTAATTCATCATAATTCATTGGCAAAATTCATATCTTATGCCCCTGTGCTTCATTTATGTCATATTTTAGTTTTTTAGGAAAATACATATTTAAAAAAAAACTGTAGTGGCAGACGGTAAAGAAGCCGACGCGAAAACAACACAAAAAATTATTTTACACGCTTTTCCTCGTCATTAAGAACCGTCATGAATATTTCAAATAATCAAGTTTTTCTGAGACCATTTTTTGCATGCATTTTTTTCTAGAAATACTATGAAAAAAATGGCGAAAATCATCAAATGACCACAAATTTTTTTTTCGGAAAAATAATTACCTTACACGCTTTTCTTCGTCATTAAGAACCGTCATGAATTTTTTTAAATTTTTCTGAGACTTAATATTTTTTGCATGCATTGTTTTCCAGATGTCGAAAATCATCAAATAATTAAAAAAAAAAAATTCGGAAAAATAATTACTTTTCACGCTTTTACCCGTTATTAAGAACCGTCATAAATTTTTTCAAATTTTTGCAAGCATTTTTTTCCTGAATACTATGGAAAAATGACAAAAATCATCAAATAAGCAAAACATTTTTTTTTCGGAAAAATTATTACTTTACGCGCTTTTCCTCGTTATTAAGAACCGTCATGAATTTTTTTAAGTTTTTCTGAAACCCAACATTTTTTGCATGCATTTTTTTGCTGAGTAATAAATAACTATGGAAAAAATGGCGAAAATCATCAAATAACCAAAAATGTTTTTTTCGAAAAAAAAATTACTTTACAGGCTACTTTACTACTTTTCCCGTCATTAAGAACCGTCATGAATTTTTTTAAATTTTTCTGAGACCCAACATTTTTTACATGCATTTTTTCCTGAGGAAAAAATGGCGAAAATCATACCTTATGCCTCATTCATGTCATATTTTAAGTTTTTAGGAAAATTCATATTTAAAAAAAAAACGGTAGTGGCAGATGGCAAAGAAGCCGACGCCAAAACAACACAAAACAATTTTTACACGCTTTTCTCCGTTATGAATATTTTCAAGTTTTTCTGAGACCATTTTTTAGATGCATTTTTTTTTCCTGAAATACTATGAAAAAAATGGAGAAAATCATCTAATGACCAAACATTTTTTTTTTCGGAAAAATAATTAGTTTTCAAGATTGTCCTCGTCATTAAGAACAGTCATGGATTTTTTCAAATTTTTCTGAGACCCAGCATTTTTTGCATGCAATTTTTCCTGAGTAAATACAATGGAAAAAAATGGCGAATAAAATGGATCTGTGGATCCGAGCAATTATTTCTCGTTAGAAATATGTCTAACTCGTAAGCTTGAGATGTAGATTGGGGTGGGCGGATTTTTAAAATTGTTGAATTCCGTAACATGCAATCGCGGAAAAGTTGTGTCTTGTCAAATTGAAGAAAATATTGTTATAAAATTTACAATACTATGGAAAAAATGGCGAAAATCATCAAATAACAAAAAAATTTTTCGGAAAAATAATTACTTTACACGCTTTTACCCGTAATTAAGAAACGTCATGATTTATTTAAAGTTTGAGACACAACATTTTTTGCAAGCATTTTTTTTCCTGAATACTATGGAAAAAATGGCAAAAATCTTCAAATAATAAAAAAAAAAAATTCGGAAAAATAATTACTTTACACGTTTTTACCCGTAATTAAGAATCGTCATGATTTTTTTAAAGTTTTTCTGAGGACCAACATTCTTTGCAAGCATTTTTTCCTGAATACTATGGAAAAAAATGGCAAAAATCATCAAATAACCAAAAAAAATTTTTTCGGAAAAATAATTACTTTACACGTTTTTACCCGTAATTAAGAACCGTCATGATTTTTTTTTAAAGTTTTTCTGAGACCCAACATTTTTTGCAAGCATTTTTTTCCTGAATATAATGGAAAAAATGGTGAAAATCATCAAATGAGCAAAAAAAATTTTTTTTTTAAATATTTACTCTACACGCTGGTTTTTTTGAGACCATTTTTTACATGCATTTTTTTTCCTGAAATACTATGAACCAATGGCTATAATCATCAAATGACCAAAATTTTTTTTTTCGGAAAAATAATTATTTTTCAAGCTTTTGAAATTTTTTCAAATTATTTTGAGACCTAACATTTTTTCATGCAACCTTAGGTAGTGAAGCGGCTTTCTATTTTTTGTGCAACAACTCATTTTGTTGGTAGAAGTGTCGTTAATACTTCTTGGAGTTTCAAACAGCGGGAATTTTAAATCTCTGCCATTCTACAAAAAAAAAAAACGCAAATCTGAACAAATATTTACAAAATAAGAAATACATTGTCGAGTTGATGATTATTTTGCAGTTTTTCAAATCGTTGAATGTATTTTTGGTTGCCCCATGTAAGTTTAAATTGTTGTCGTTTTTTTTTCAGTAAGAATATTGTAAGTACGTTCATGAAAAATTATAAGGGATTTCATCGTTTTATGGATTTTGATCTTTTAATAAAAAATTGTCTGTTAAGAATATTTTTACAATTTTTCAAGTGCATTGTTTTTTATTTTCACTTCAAAAATTGTTTCCGTTTTGTTTCCTGCTAAAACATTGCAATTGTTTTAATAGAAAACTAGAAGTGTATTCATATTTTATTTACGCAAATATGTCTGTTTAGAATATTTTAACAATTTTTGATTTTTCGCTTCAAAAATTGTTTCCGCTTTGTTTCCTAACTCAAAGTAGAATTCGAATAAAAACGCACTTAATTGCATAATTATTAAATAATATCTGATCATTGATCTGTAAGATGTTATTATTGATAACGCAATAAACTGCTTAAAATTCAGGCTGAATATAAATGTTTCAATGTATTATATTATGTACACTTAGCGAGTTTCTTTTTATTAGTTCGGGCCCGCTCTATTGTTTATATACGAAATATTGGAGTGCCTAATGCCTCCAGAGGTTTCTCTTATAACAATAAAAATACCAGAGAGGCTGCACCGGCTCGAACGAAACAACGAAAAAGATAAAGTCGGATATTATATTGTGCTTCAAGCTCCCACCGATTGTCTTTAAAATATAATCTTATTAGCGCAAGTAGTCAGTTTTTGAGTTGATTATAAGTGCGGATTATTCACTCATAAATAGTACAGTGGATCTACTAATAAGTATTAATGAAAAATAAATTATTTTCATCATGTCCCACGTGAATAATTTTTGTGCCTTTAAATTAATTGTATATTAAGTATAAAATGATGTATATAATGCAAAAATGTCGTGACTGAATGGGTAATACCTAAGTCAAAAAAAAAATTAATTGTCGTCGGTATTCTTTAGTATTTTCACCGCTCACCCTTTGCGGTGCAACCGTTATTATTAGTTTAGTTATAAGATGGAAGAAATTTTAACTCATCTTCTGTCGAGCTATAGATAAAAATGTCATTTATTGACTTTCAATAATTCATTACTACACCATAAATCAGAGTAATACTCGTATTTGCGGAATCCAGTGCTTTTTATGGATGGTGTTTTGTTTTATGTATGTAAAGCTTTCATTGATGTATGGGTTTGTATAAGAATCGACAATATTAAATGGCTGCAATAATTTCACTTTTTTTATCTCGTTTCTAGTACATTACGCGTCACTATAATAAATTTAAAATCAATATAAAATTTAATGGATGGGCGTAGAATATCCCGGGGAGTAATTGTAGTAACGATGATAACTGTTCCTTGCGTATTCTCCAGAATGTGTATGCCTGGATCAAATAAAGGAATCTACATTTATTTAATGGAAACTACAAACACAACATAAATATCAGGGTATGAACATTATTACAAATACGTACGCTTTATGAAGCGCAATTACTTTTTTCTCGTTTTAAATAATTCTCCGCTCATTTTCCTTTATAAATCCGAAAGCTTTTTTATTTAGAAATAACTACAATAGACCATTAAACACTCAAAGTTCATATATACCGCGATTAACTGAGAAATGTACGCTTTTGCGGGTAGTTTCTTACGAAACTCCGCTCTTTGATGTCATTTATTAAATAAATTCGCCTTTTATGTCATTGTTCTGAAACATTATGTTATCTTTACCATGTAATTTGTTTAAATCTTCTTATTTAAGAACTTGTGTTTAGTTACAATATATTTTTAACTTGATTCTCATTGATCGCTTGATGTAAGCTATATAACTGTTTCTAATATGTGTGCTCGTCTTTCTTAAAATTATTTTTTGCAAAATTTATTTTAATTGCAGGATCTTTCTCCTTCGCGGACGCTTTGATCTCCCAACGACGTCCGGTGTTTTGTTACTTTGGCATTTCGTTAATTCGATGTGTATAACTTGAAGGTGTTCTCCGAGATTAAAACGCGTGTCTGCAAACTAAAAATGATACATTGGAACTAATATTTAAAAAAAACGATTAAATTTAAGAAGATTTCACATTGCTTGAAAATGGCTTGCAGCCGAAACTAGTCGGTATAAATAATTTAATAACTAATTTTTCTTAAATTTAATCGTTTCTAAATATTAGTTCCAATGTATCATTTTTACTTTGCAGACACGCGTTTTAATCTCAGAGAACACCTTCAAGTTATACACATCGAATTAACGAAATGCCAAAGTAACAAAACACTGGCGTCGTTGGGAGATCAAAGCGTCCGCGAAGGAGAAAGATCCTGCAATTAAAATGAATTTTGCAAAAAATAATTTTAAAGAAAACGAGCACTCATATTAGAAACAGTTATATAGCTTACTTTTTCATATATTACATCGTTTAAGTGAGTTTGTGGGAAACCACATTAGCCTCTTAAAAAAAGGTAAAAAGTCAATACATTTAAACAACACAACTCCAAGTAATTAGTTTTAATTTAGGTGTCTCTAAATAATTTTAGTACTCATGGTTCTTATGTTACAGAATATAAATATTCGCGTGAAAATAGATGTATTATACAATTTATTTAATCACGGTTCCAATAATAATGATTATTTCTTCTATAAAATAAGAAAAGTTCACTTCCTCTTTCATTAATGACGAAATGAAGATTGTTTTATGTGCGGGAGTAAAATTAGCCCCCCTAAAAGGCCTCGGTATCGACTAATGGGAACAACCAATAGGCATGATTTGATAAAGATCCTAATTAATCACCCTGTTAAGTACGATGGATTTTCGGGACGGGGTGTGCTCTTGAACGTATAAAAAACGACACCACTAATAAAGTGCCGTCGAGTTAACCCTATTAAATTATAGCCCCTAAATCAATGTTTGTATCACTCATAGATAAACTGGTTCATTAACATTGCATTAGGTCCCTCGAGAACGAAAACATTTTTACTTGTACATCGGCAGCATTTATCAATTGGTATACAAATTAAACGTATTTGCATTATAATTGAATAATATTGATGTAAAAACTGTGCAATAAATGAATATAGTTGAACTGAATATAACTGTATTATACATGACTTACAATCCGCGGCGGCTCGTGGAACATGTTGATGGTAGAGCCACTTATGCAATACCCCCTCCCCCTAATTTTTTGAAGAAACAAAGAACGATTTATCTTCCTAGACCAAAGTAAGTGTAACGACATTGCTTACAATTGACTCCCATCGTTTCATACTTCAATTGTCTTTTTTTTGTTTTTTAGAGGATATTTCTTAAATGTATGACTAGATTTCGAAAAATTTTCAGGTTTAAAAAAAATTAAAAAAATCGCCCTTCAGTTGTTTTTTAATTGTTTGTTTTTCTCGGATAACCCTTGAGCCAGCGGTGGCTCGTGGATGTTCAGCGAGGAGCCTGCGCAACAGCAGCGGAATTGTTTTTTTCTGTAAGAGAAAGTAGTACAGCACGAGCGTCATTTCTGTCGTAGCCTCCTCTACAAAGATCTACGAGCCGCCGCTGCCTTGAATGAACGATGAATGAAGTCTAGTATTGTATGTACTTGGCAAATAAGTTTAGATCAGATCAGACGAAAAACCGAAATTAGACATTTAATTTGACGCAAAAAATCAAAAATTCCGACAAATATTTGAAAATTTAAAAATTCCTTTAATATAAATGCCGCAGACTGTATTTTCCAGATAAATAAAGTCAATTAATTTTATCTAAAAATAAACCTCATATTTAAATTAAAACCCAGTAAAACAAAAAATATAAATGTGGTAAGTAAAACACGTGTGTTGAGAATTTTAACAAATTTTTGCGACATTAAAAATTTGTGAAAATTCTCAACACACGTGTTTTACTTACCACATATATTATGGAATTTCACCAAGTAACAGCCTCATAAATGCAATAAAAATATAAAATCAAATTAATAATCCAAAATTAATACAAAAATACAGGTCAAAAAATCAAAAATGTAGGTTGCAAAATCTAAAATAAAGGGCAAAAATTAAAAACTTTGACCACAAAAATATCAAAAATTTCCGCGTAAAAATCAATAATTCAGGTTAAAAAACCTAAAATCTAGGACAAAAAATCAAAAATTTTCACCAGAACGTCGGGCCTGAAAATCAAAAATACTGAAATATCGAAAATTTCAACGAACCAATCAAAAATGTAGGCCAAAATAAAAAAATATTGATTTATATGTGAGAATATTTTTTCGGGTATTTTCGAGTTTTTTTTTTAAATTTTGGATTTTTGGGTCTGCATTTTTTTATCTTTTATTTTCACGTCTAAAAATAAAAAAATGCAGACCAAGAAATCCAAAATTTCAACAAACGAATCAAATATTTTGGCCAAAAAAATAAAAAATTTGGAACACATCTAAATTTATTTAATACTTCTGCAACAAGTGAGGTAGCCTCAAATTGAGTATAAAATTAAAATATCGGAAAGAAAAAATAAAAAAACCTGGTTTAATACGTTCGCTACCCCTACAATTGGGATTGCACATACGCAAGTATAAAGTTGGACGCGTAAAAATAAAAATGCAGACCAAATATTTGAAAATACAAGCAAAAGAGAAATAATTGACCATTTTCAGCCCCGAAAATAACTCTTTTTAGCTTAAAATATGTTCCGAAGAGAAATTCGAAATTGGCAAAAAAATTTAAAAAATCCCACAATAATTCAGGTGAAGAAAATCTAAAATATAGGACAAAAAATACAAAATTAAGATCAAAAATCTAAAATTCGCACTTAGAAATTAAAGTGGTGGACCAAAAAATTAAGATTTTTAACAAACAAATCGAAAATTTAAGTTAAAAATAAAGAAAATTTCGACCGAAAGACCAAAAATTTAATTTATTTGATCACGGTTCGAATAATAATGATTATTTCTTGTATAAAATAAAAAAAGTTCACCTTCTCTTTCATTAATGACGAAATGAAGATTGTTTTATGTGCGGGAGTAAAATTATTACCTAGAAATTAAAGTGGTGGACCAAAAAATTCGGATTTTTAACAAACAAATCGAAAATTTCAACAAACAAATCGAAAATCTCAACAAACAAATCGAAATTTTAAGTCAAAAATAAAGAAAATTTCGACCGAAACACCAAAAATTTTACCTGAAAAAATCGAAAAATCGAAAATACAAAATATAGGCTAAAAAGGTAAAAATCTACACTAGAATTTTGACAAACTTCGAGAACTCGGGCGTACAGATAAAAATGCAGGCCACAAAATCGAAAATTTTGATCAAAATAAAGAATATTTAGGCAAAAATTAAAAAAGAAACGAAAATACAAAAATCTAAGATTTGGGCCAAGAATCCTAATCTAGAAATAAAAAACGCACACAAAAAAATCGAAAATTTAGGTAGAAGCAAAATAATTTACTAATAGCCAAAAGATTTGCACAATTAAATCAATCATTCAAGTTAAAAAATCTAAAATATATGATAAAAAATAAAAAATTTAGACCAAAAATCTAAAATTTGTGACTAAAAATATATGTCCAAGAGGACAACAATTTTAACATATAAGTTAACCGATAAGTGTGCGCGTAGCTTTAAAAGTCGAAAATTGTAACAATTAAATCGAAAATTTAGGGCAAAATACAGAATATTTAGGCCAAATGAAAAATTTAGACAAAAAAAATCGAAAATACAAACAAAACATCTTAAAATTAAAAACACAGCCCGGAAAATCAAAAATGCGGAGAAAGAAATCGAAAATTTAAACAAAAATTTAGATCAAAATAAAGGATATTTAGGCTAAAAGGTAAAAAAAGTAGATAAAAAAATCAAAAGAAGAGGTAAAAAAACTAAAAATTAATAATTTGGTCCGAAAAATCAAAAATGCGGACCAAAAAGTCGAAAATTTGAACAATTAAATCGAAAATTTAGGTCAAAATAATATTCTTCAGGCGAAATGATCAAAAATTTAGATCCAAAAAAACAAAAATGCAGGCCTAATAATAAAAAATGCAGAATATCCTAGTAAGGAAAATGTTTAAAATAGTCTTGAAAATCACTGTATTGCCAAAATATTTTTTTAATAGCAAAACATTTTTGATCAAAAAAGTGAAACTAATTTTAAAAAGAATTCAAATAAAACAATTTAATAATAATAATAATAATAATATATTTACGGGATTCACCCTGTACATTAAAGTATTAATTAGAATATAAAATATAAAATAAAATATAAATATAAAATCGTCAGATGTTGCGAATGAAATATTTTACACGAAAAGAAAAAAATAATGCGCAAAATACAAAAATTAAAATTACAATTTAAAATTGCGACAACTTTGTGTGACAAATAAACAAAAACAAGTTCACATTCACTTGGTCACTTTCATTTTTAGAAAAATGTTGACATTTGTGAATTATACTTCAATGTATATTTATTAATTTAAAAAAAAAACCTATTAATATTTTGTACTAATTATAGAAATAATTTCCATTAATTTTTAAATGTAAAAGGTAAATTCAATAATTGCCTTACGTAACCGTAATACAATTGTGTAATTTTATTCATCATAGAAATCGCCAACAAAAGAAATGTTCTTTTTGCGGGAGACCACAAAGAAACATTTCATGTATTGTAAAAAGTGCACAATGGTATCACCTCAAACGGTTTTAATTAAATTGATATTTATCATAGCAACCACGTTTATTGATTATCGCACCGCCCGGAGTTTTTCAATAGAAATAAAGGTTATCACTGTTTAACGGTAAATGTGAACCGCGCCATGAATTCAATCGCACTTGATTACCGCCGGCTTTGCTATAATTTATTTACACGTCACAATGCTATTATAACATTAAACACGAACGCTGCATTTACGGTTAGCCGATAATTTATTTTTGTTAAAAATGTGCTCCGCTTATTACGCTTCGACGCGCAAATCCGCAAAAATATGTTGAGCAGAATACACGAAATTCTTGTTTTATCTTTTATATCTGTAATAAACCTTTGCTCTGATCTATGTAAGAACTATAGATAACTAAAGCATGTCAGCCGTTTGTTCTCCATCTCCAAAGTAATATAACTTCTGTTTAGTAATTGGAAATACGGAAACTTGCAGCCCACAGACAATTAGCATTGAATTATGATTACAATTGCAAATTAGTCATGCGGAATGACCTACGTAAACTGACTGGAGTATGTGAACACAGTTAATGGAGACTGTGTTTTTGAACTACACGATGCATTAGAAAGCTTTGTGCTGATTCCAGATGCAGTTCCGTTGTACAAGCCACAATCCCTTCGTTTGCGACGTCGCAGATATTAAAATATTAAACATATCAATTAGACGCGAGAGGTTTGTTTAGTTTTATTGAACACTGTGTACATAAAGTAAGGAATTAATTCCATTAAAATTCAGGACATTTTCTTTTAGAAAAATGCTCGGAAACATGTATTATTTTTTTAACGCGCATTTTTTGACATAAAATTCAAATGTACATGGTGTCCCAAAATTGGGATACGACCCCCAAGTTAAAATTGTCAAATGTGAACTCCCCTTTTTTTTTAATTTATGAGTATTTTTCATGTAGCATACCTCATGTCGATATTCAGCTGTTTTCGAAGAAATGGTCTAAATTGGTTCAAATTTTTTATATCAAAATTTTCAAAAATCTAGAAATGGTGCACATATAGTTTGTTAAGAAATCAATTTGGAATGAATTTTGAGTAATTTTGGAAAGATTCAAGTCGATAGCAATTGTTTTTATATTTATTTTGGGTCTCCTAAATTGGTTCATTTTTTTTTCAATTTTACACTCCGACCGCATAAATATTTTCAAAAATCTAGAAATGGTGCGAATATAGTTTCTTTTAAGAAATCATTTTGGAATGAATTTTGAGTAATTTTGGAAAGTTTTAAATCGACAGCAATTGTTTTCATCTTTATTTTGAGTCTCCAAAATAGGTTCAAATTTTTACAATTTTACGCACTGACTAGATAAAAATTTACAAACATCTAGAAATGGCGCAAATATAGTTTTTTAAAAAACCAATTTCGGATAAATTTTGAGTTAATTTGGAAAGTTTTAAGTCGATTGCAACTGTTTTCATATTTATTTGAGTCTACAAAATTAGTTCTATTTTTTACAGCTTTACACACCGAGCATATCAAAATTTAAAAAATCCAGTAACGTTATGAATGTGGCATTTTAGGAAATCAATTTTGAATGAATTTTTAGTAATTTTGGAAAGTCTCAAGTCGGTAGCAATTGTTTTCATATTTATCTACAAAATTCGTTCATTTTTTTTATTTTACACTGCGACCACATCAAAATTTCCAAAAATCTAGAAATGGTGCGAATATAGTTTTTTTTAAGAAACCAATTTGGAATGAATTTTTATTAATATTGGAAATGGCGCAAATATAGTTTTTTAAGAAATCAATTTGGAATGAATTTTGAGTAATTTTTAAAAGTTTCGAATCGATAGCAATTGTTTTAATATTTATTTTGAGTCTCCAAAATTGGTTCTATTTTCTATAACTCTACACTCTCATCACATCAAAATTTCAAAAAATCTAGAAATGGTGCGAATATATTTTTTTTAGAAACCAATTTGTAATGAATTTTAAGTAATATTGGAAAGTTTTAAGTCGATAGCAATTGTTTTTATTTTTATTTTGGGTCTCCAAAACTGGTTCATATTTTTACAATTATACACACTGAGCATATCAAAATTTCCAAAAAATCTAGAAATGGCGCGAATACAGTTTTTTTAAGAAATAAATTTGAAATAAATTTTGAGTAATATTGGAAAGTTTCAAGTCGATAGCTATTGTTTTTATATTTATTTCGGGTCTCCTAAATTGGTTCATTTTTTTTTTCAATTTTACACTCCGACCGCATAAAAATTTTCAAAAATCTAGAAATGGTGCGAATATAGTTTTTTTAAGAAATCATTTTGTAATTTTGGAAAGTTTTGAGTCGATAGCAATTGTTTTTATATTTATTTTGGGTCTCCTAAATTGGTTCCATTTTTTTTTTCATGTTTTACACTCCGACCACATAAAAATTTTCAAAAATCTAGAAATGGTGCGATTATAGTTTTTTTAAGAAATCAATTTGAAATGAATTTTGAGTAATATTGGAAAGTTTCAAGTCGATAGCAATTGTTTTTATATTTAATTTGAGTCTCCAAAATTCGTTCAATTTTGCACTGCGACCACATCAAAATTTCCAAAAATCTAGAAATGGTGCCAATATAGTTTTTTTTAAGAAACCAATTTGGAATGAATTTTGAGTAATATTGGAAAATTACAAGTCTGGAAATGGCGCTAATATAGTTTTTTTTAAATCAATTTGAAATGAATTTTGAGTAATATTGGAAAGTTTCAAGTCGATAGAAATTGTTTTTATATTTATTTTTGAGTCTCCAAAATTGGTTCTATTTTCTATAACTTTACACTCTGATCACATCAAAATTTCAAAAAATCTAGAAATGGTGCGAATAGTTTTTTTTTAATAAATCAATTTGGAATAATTTTGAGTAATTTTGGAAAGTTTCAAGTCGATAGCAATTGTTTTTATATTTATTTCGGGTCTCCAAAATTGGTTCAATTTTTATTCAATTTTACACTCCGACCGCATAAAAAAATTAAAAAATCTAGAAATAGTGCGAATATAGTTTTTTTAAGAAATTCATTTGAAATGAGTTTTGAGTAATTTTTCAAATTTTCAAGTCGATAGCAATTGTTTTTATATTTATTTTGAGTCTCCAAAATTGTTTCTATTTTCTATAATTTTACACTCTGATCACATCGAAATTTCAAAAAATCTAGGAATGGTGCGAATACAGTTTTTTTTTCAAGAAAGTGTCAAGTCGATAGCATTTGTTTTTATATTTATTTTGGGTCACCAAAATTGGTTCAATTTTTTTTCAATTTTACACTACGACCGCATAAAAATTTCCAAAAATTTAGAAATGGTGCGAATATAGTTTTTATAAGAAATCAATTTGGAATGAATTTTGAGTAATTTTGCAAAGTTTCAAATCGATAGCAATTGTTTTTATATTTATTTTGGGTCACCAAAATTGGTTCTATTTTCTACAACTTTACACACCAAGTACATTCCAAATTTTAAAAATCCAGTAATGTTATGAATGTGGCATTTTAAGATAATAATTTTGAATTATTTTTGAGTGTCAAAAAATCTATAAATGGTGGGAATACAGTTTTTTTTTCAAGAAATTAATTTGGAATAATTTTGTGTAATTTTGGAAAGTTTCAAGTCGATAGCAATTGTTTCTATATTTATTTTGGGTGTCTAAAATTAGTTCAATTTTTTTTCAATTTTACCCTCCGACCGCAAAAAAATTCAAAAAATCTAGAAATGGTGCGAATATAGTTTTTTTAAGAAATTAATTTGGAATGAATTTTGGGTAATTTTTCAAAGTTTCAAGTCGATAGCAATTGTTTTTATATTTATTTTGGGTCACCAAAATTGGTTCTATTTTTCACAACTTTACACACCAAGCACATTCAAAATTTCAAAAATTCAGTAATGTTATGAATGTGGCATTTCAAGGTAATAATTTTGAATTAATTTTGAGTGATTTTGGAAAGTTTCTAGTCGATGGCAATTGTTTTTATATTTATTTTGGGTCACCAAAATTGGTTCCTGGCTGCCTTAACACAGCTGACAAAGGAGACTACCGCGAGGTTCTCTCTCTACCACGCGGGTGATTTCCGACCAATGAGAAGCCTCTGAGGCTCGCCTCCAATATCGGAATAAATCTGCACATGACAACGAATGCGATATATGTAAACTGTATGAAGGCATATTAAGTTGCATAAAATCCGATTGTGCTGGTTTACGTTTGCCTCAAGTTACTCAAGTTGTGAGTAATCCGAATTCTCCATCATCTAACTAAACTATATTGATTAGAACTAATAGTCGGAAACCAGTCTGCAGTTTCTCGATTATGGATATAATAATTAGACTTGGACGTAACGGCATTTAATCATTACCGATGTGTACAAGTAGAAATATTAATAAGAGCAAAATTACTTGATATATAAAATATAGAAAGAGAGTTGTGTCGTATTTTTGACGAAAGCAGATGGCCTGTAATATAAAAAAAAATCTCAAATTCCAGGCAAATATTTATATCACCTTTAAAAATATCATTAATTTTTTTTTTATCATTTATATTACATTCGTGACGCTGGTGATGTCTGTGAAATTGAAATCCCGACGTTTTCCGCAACAAACGTAACGAACACAAATATTAATAAGTTGTCATGTGAAATTGAAATGAAATTTAATGTGTTAAATTGTCAATACACCTTCTTCATCCACCCCACATAATAACGTGATGTTTTTTGGGGCGTGTACTTATTACTCCTACGGCTTATAATTGATACTTGGGTCGTCTAAAGTTCATACATTGTTGTAGGTATTAATAGAAGATGAGGAGCTTAGACATAAGTTTAACGATTATATGGATTGCTTTAATAATAGAAGCCAATATTCGCTGAATTATTACACGGTAAATTATGTTATACTTGTTACATAAATTATGCAAGCAAAGTATTTGATATGTACACAATAATTAATTTACCGACCACAGAAATACAATCTTATCGAGTTATTTAAAAAACATAAATTTAAAACCAATATGATTTTTCCAATTTTTCTAATCGCTTAATGTAGTTTAAGGTTTGAGTGTTGCCATTTTGCTTTTAGCTCTGGTATGCCAATTGTTTTAGTAAGATTTTGAATGGATTTTGCAATTTTAAAACTAATTTCAGCGCAAATTAGCTTGTACAAGCCAATTGCCGTAAATTGCATGAACGTGTAAACCAACCTTTAGGTGAAGCGTTTTTGGTATAATATTGTTTTCTATCAAATAAATAACATGGGGTGCTAAGTTGACCGACCCTCTGTAATTATATGTATTAACGAAATGCAATTAAAAAAAACATCTGCATCTATTATTATTCTCAGGTTAACATACAAGTATATAATATAAGCATAATTCCTTTACGTATTACGTGTAATAATAGCCATGTTGAATGTCTACATCAACAAAGCGAACGGTGCACTTATGGTGTATGCGCCGGGGTACTTAAAGGATTAGAACTTAGTATGCTGAACTAAAAGATTTCACACGCCCTGTCCTCCTTAAGCTACCATAATAATTATATATTACAATTCAGAACTTTTCATGCGTTAGGTGAACTTTTATATTATTCAATAATTGAGATAATCCTGTACAAGATTTTGGATAACTGCATAATAGAAATTGATTACGTTCTGCATGTTTCAGTGCTAGTAACAAACAGGCGCTAAATTTTTATAATTAAGATAAAAGAATAATTTATGCAACGGCGTTTAATTAGCACATGTGTGCATTTATGGTGTACACGAGCCACGAAGTAATTTGCCCTGTATGTAATTAACATAACATATTAGGCAATATATCATGAATATATCGCGACCGTGCAGTTACTTAAGTCAGGTGGTGAACAATGTTCTAAGAGTGGGTATTTTCTTTAAGATAAAGACAAATCGTAAAGTTCAAAGGAAGAAAAGCAGTGAAAATATTTTAATACCGGTTCTTGAAAGAAGTATTATAGTTGAAATATGGATGATTTATTTAATGTTTGCTTGTAAAGATTAATAGACGGAATTATGTGGAATTTATCAAACGAAACTATTAAATTTATCGCGCGGGGATCTTAAAAAGGGCTTATTAATGTGGAGTTCGGTGGGAATTATGACAGCTTAAATAATAGTCGGATAAGGATCACGGTATCACGGTATCACGGTATCACGGTATCACGTATCAGGTTGATGTTTTTAAGCTCCAAATTACTTGGTAGACGTTTTGTATGTAACAAATATTTTTAAGAGGGCGCATAATGCGTAAATAATTGAGTTATTTTCGAGGGAAAATTTTTAATATTTAAAATAACAGGAATTCCGAGATATCAAAAGTTGTAAGCGCGCAAAGATTAAATCCGGGATGAAACGATCTCGCGCCATTTTGATGGAGATAAATTGTATTATAACACCGAACGAGAATTATTGTTAATTGTTAGTATGAAAATTATTAATGTGCAAATACTTGCATAATTCCGATTTGACCAAAACAATAAACAACAGGGGACAGGCCGGTGCAGTGGCGGACAAAACCGCACTAAATGTGACACATTGTTTACTCGTGCATTCATCTAAGTAAAATAGATTTGGCGTGATGTATTTTCAAGTGGAACATTTTAATGCAATTAGAATGCCTTTGCTGACAAACATCGTATCGGTTTTGGTAAAAGAAAAGGAACGCTCGAAATTGGAATGCTGATATCGCTTTACTACCTTAAGATAGGTGGAATGTACATAGGAAGATGATAAATGGGGTAATAAAAATAATTCGGAATGTTGAGGTATTATTTTAGCGAGAAGAGGCTTTCTTAGGAAAATTATCGCGCCGCCATATAACGTCATAACGGCATAACGGCACAACGGCACAAGGGCTTCACCTAGTCATTGTCTCCAAGTTCTCCGAAGTTTATGAATATCAATCTCGAGAATGAAATTAGCCTTAATGAAATGTCTATAATGATGCATGAGGGTCCGTGTTCTATATGCATCGGACCTAAAGATTGTCGCTAACTCATTCCCTCATTCCGGTGGAATGTTAATATAACGATTTCGAATTTATGGTCTTCCGACAAAACATGCGAGATTTACGCTGCCGAACTGAGTTGAGAGCTGGTAGATTGGTATTTGGGATGGTCTTTACCGCTTATACAGAAACCAGCTAGCAGATAAATATGGAATTTATATCAGACGTGACACCCCCCCGTACACCCGTAGCCCCAGAAAGTATATCGACTCAAACCGCACAAATGCATGCAGGAGACACTCAAACTGGCTACTAACGTCCTCCTGTTTTATTGA
The DNA here is from genome assembly GCA_910593695.2 of Ocypus olens. Lineage (NCBI taxonomy): Eukaryota > Metazoa > Arthropoda > Insecta > Coleoptera > Staphylinidae > Ocypus > Ocypus olens. The sequence continues at coordinate 6,219,033 of OU343057.1, read as the reverse complement.
ATCCATTCCAAACCAATCACATTACACCCGATAATGCCTTTGCAGTTATATGCAAATTCGACCCTATTTCTATTTAGATTTCGCAATATCCTTTATTGTTTGGAGGAAAAATTCAAAAATATTTTTGCATCCTATCAGTGCTTCTGTTCAAGAGAACACCATACAAATCATTTTTAGAATTTCTTACCTTTTGATTAGGTAGTGTATAAAGTGCAAAAAATGACTGAAACTACAGAGTATACGCAATTTATCTAATCAATAAACAAATTTGGTTTGCAAATATCTTTGATAAAAAATTAGTACATCGGCCTAAATTTGTATGGTGACCCTACTGGTCTGTGAGACCGGGTGTGTCGAATAACTTAATTCTCCGTTATTGTTTTTCGTTGCAATTTCGAATAGCTGCCTCATTGCAGAGCTTAAATTGATTAAATATCTTTGTTTTATTGCCAAAGAGCATAAATTTAAAAAAAAACATGAACTATAAGTAACACGCATATATGATATATTAACACAAACGGTGGTGGCAGATGACCTCGCAGTCGACACCAAAAAAAAAAATTAAAAATAAAAAAAAAAATAGTAACACATTTTGAAAAGTCTTTAGTTGAAAGCGCCGGTGCGTGAGACCGGCGTCACCATTAAATTTGCGTCACCAATGGCGGGTTAAACAAATGAGGATTTAAATTCTACTTTAACTTAGATAACTGTGTGATGTGTATGTAATATTTATCATTTAATTGAAATAACCAATTATTTGCTTTTAATAGCTGATCTCAAATTCTGCACCATCAATCAATTGAGCGCAGATGTATGAATTTATCAAATACGAAATATTAAAAATATTTTTTTTTATCGAGCAGCTCATTAATCCATGGGTGGCATTTAAAAAAATGTAACTCAAAAAGGGCATTGCAAAAAAAATATTTTATTATTGTAATGCCTTCCTACTAGAACATTTAACAATTACAACTGTCAAAAAACCATGACCGATATTTTCTGCAGATGTATTTAGCAATTACCAATTGTCAAAAAGCTGTGAAAATTAATAAAAATATTTTTTTTATCGAGCAGCTCATTTATTTATATTCAAAAAATTCTTAAGTCAAAAAGGGCATTGCAAAAAAAAATTTTTGCAATGCCTTCCTACAAGTATTTTTAACAATTACAAATGTCAAAACAACGTATTTAGCAATTACAAACCGTCAAAAAGCCGTTAAAATTAATAAAAATATTTCTTTTATCGAGCAGCTCATTTATTTATATTCAAAAAATTCTAACTCAAAAAGGGAAATATTTTTTGTGTCGAGCAGCTCATTTATTTATATTCAAAAAATTCTAACTCAAAAAGGGCATTACAAAAAAAATATTTTATTTTTGCAATGCCTTTCTAGTAGTACATTTAACATTTATAAACCGTCAAAAAAAATGACCGATATAACGTGGGTGGCATTAAGAAAAATCCTAACTCAAAAAGGGCATAGCAAAAAAATTATTTTATTTTTGCAATGCCTTCCTACTAGTACATTTACCAATTATAAACTATCAAAAAACCATGACCGATATAACGTGGATGGCATTAAAAAAATCGCAACTCAAAAAGGGCATTGCAAAAAAAATTATTTTATTTTTGAAATGCCTTCCTACTAGTACATTTAACAATTACAAACTGTCAAAAAACCATGACCGACATTACTTTATATTTTTGTTTTCATTGAACTGAAATCCATGACTGGCGCATTAAACTACAATTATAATATTTCATTGTACTTAAAAAATCACCAAACATTTGATTCTCTCTACCCATCTCTGTTGCTCAGCAATGTATTCAAACGGCCGGAAAATTTTCGTGCTGTATTTCCCAACTATTATAAAGGAAGTGTCTCCTGCACTGCACTTATAGAGCATGCATTAATAAGAACCCCTGGACGTATAACATAGAAACATCCCCTTGAGCGTATCCCGTGCTGAAACAGACCCCCTCTTTTGAGAATATAAAATATCAACATCAATAAGATAAAAATTTACCTGTCTCCCGGCGCAATTATCTTATCACGCGCAAATTATTATTCAGCGGGTGGCATCCCTTTTTCCAGCGAATTCGATAGGCTTAAAAGGGAAACCAACTTAGAACACAGTTTTCAGATGTAAAATATCAGCATCGCATTGAGCGTATGTTAAGCTGAAAACGTTGCCAGGCGCCAGATTGAATCAACTGATGAATATAAATGAAAATTACATCGCCGAGAAATATTTTCTGCATATTATTCGCTGCATTCAGCGACGATTCTCACTCCGAAAATGCCATCCACTTGACCCTGATGATTCAATTGAATGCTTCACTTATTCTACCTCTTTAAACTCTAGATGCAAAGCTTAATTTAAATACGTTAAGGCCTTGAAAATATTATTCATAGAAAACTTTACATGATTAGCTCTTGATAATAATTCAGTTTCCGCACTTGAATTGTAATTGTTTAATTATCTGAACTTAATTCCAAAACACTTCACAATCGGCGAGAAAAATTCACGCCGTGTATATCCCGGCGAATCCACCAGTGGTGGGTGCCGAATTTGAATATTTATTTATGCGGTCTTTTTCTACAAATGAATTTAAAAATGAACTGTCAAAAAGCCGTGAAAATTTATAAAAATATTTTTTTATCGAGCAGCTCATTTATTTATATTCAAAAAAATCTTAAGTCAAAAAGGGCATTGCAAAAATATTTTTTTTTACTTCCTACAAGTATTTGTAAAAATTACAAACGTCAAAACAACGTATTTGCAATTACAAACCGTCAAAAAGCCGTTAAAATTAATAAAAAGATTTCTTTTATCGAGCAGCTCATTTATTTATATTAAAAAAATTCTAATTCAAAAAGGGCATTACAAAAAAAATATTTTATTTTTGCAATGCCTTCCTACAAGTATATTTACCAATTACAAATTGTCAAAACAACGTGACCAATATTACTTATATTTTTTTAACATTTAACTGAAATTCGTGCATGGTGCATTAAACAGCAAGGGTATTGCAGAAAAAATTGCAATTCCTTCCTACAAGTATATTCAACAATTGCAAAAATAAGTTTTGTTTATTCTGGAGGCTTCTCCTTCGTTATACATTTTAAATATTATAATAAAACACTTTTTAACTTTCTTTTGTATAACATATATATTTACATATATTCACATATATTCACAAAAATAAATATATAAGTTATACAAAACAAAGTTAAAAAGTGTTTTATTATAAAATAACTTTTTTTGCAATGCCCTTGTTGATTAATGCATCATCCACGAATTTCCGTTCAATGTAAAAAAAAAATATGAGTTATATCGGTTATGGCTTTTTGAGGTTTTGTAATTGTTAAATATATTTGCAGAAAGGCATTGCACAACTTTTTGATAGTTTATATTTGCCAAATGTATCTGCAGACATAAGATTTAAAAATCGTAGTCCAATACTGGTGGATGTGCCGGGAAATACATGGCTGGATATTAATGTCTAAACTCTTAAAATACAATTTTTATTTTATTTTTCATTTAACAGTAAAAAACAAAATTCTGCAAAATCTACTTTATAGCAATACCTGGTAGCTAATACAAATTTTGAAAATATATAAAATCTAGTTACAGTATAAAACATTCGAAATATTTAAATATACGCGCTCGGCCGCACAAAGCAATTATTTCAAATTTCGACTAGAATGTTTGTTGTGTATATTTGGTATTGTTTACCTCGTTACATGTTCAATAATTTTAAAATAATACTCGCATTTCGGTAAGTTTATAATATTTCCGGTGTATGTACATTTTTCATGTGGAAACGTGTCACGTAACTTTCTCGCATGGAAAAGTGAAAATCTGCATATGCAGGGATGAATTATGCGAAATTTTAATAGAGGAATTTTATCAGGAGGCACCGATCGTAATTTAATCACAAGTATTTGCATAGTTATAACGCACTGATTAAAAGATTGTGTTTGTGTATTTATTATTTTTTTAACTCAGTCCACGTTATCACATTTTATAAACACAACACAAAGTGATGGTGGTTATCTAAATACGGAGTAATTATTTTTTTATGTATCAAATGCTGAGATAAATGGAGAATGCGCCGGGAGCACACGATATGTATTATAATTCAATTATTCTAATATTCATGAAATTAAGATTATTTATACTAGAATCATTGAATTATAGATGCATATCATGTGCTCCCGGCGCAACCACTTTGTGCATTATTTTTTATGTATCATGGCAGCACGAAGTGATGCTGCGAAAAATGTATACGATATGTATCTATAATTCAATGATTTTAATATTCGTCAAATTAAGATTTCCCAGAAACGTGTAAATAAAAGAGGAAAGTTGGATGAATAATGAAATTAATTACCTGAAGTTTTTGCTCGGCTACCAATATTAAAATAATGAGTGGTGAATTGGCATTGTTCGAAAGTTGAGTGGGTCAAACTTCTCGTCGATAATTCAAGAACGTACCGAGACGCCACCGCCGAATTTAATAATAGGCGCCCTAATCGCCCTCCGATTATACATTCCACATTAGCGACGGCGAATAAATTCACCCGGGAGCCTATCAAAACCTAAAATACCAACTAGAAAATTGAGCACAATTTAGCTGGAAAATTCCGAATTCTTAATCTGCAATTTAAACAGTTGAACTTAAATTAAAGCCACATTGATCTTTATAGAAGAAAAATTGAATAATGTTACATGAGTATATTAGCCTATTTTATTACTAAAGACGTCGGAGATTTTGTATCCTTCTGATAAGACTTTAATGCCTTTACATACTAAATTAATAAGTACCCCCATATACAGCCCCTTATCGCAGCGATGTTGCCCGGATTATGTAACATTAATAGGTAATTATTAATAGCTCTAGCAATAGACATTTTTAAGTACGTAACACGATAATACGTATTATGTATCATCATAGAATGCAATTTTAGATGCAAAAAAAAATGGTTGTATCCTAAGTAGAAGTAGAGTGGCAACAAGCTAAACTTGAACTGAAAAAACGAACAATGCACTCAACGATTAAAAAAATTGTAAAAAATTTATTAATCAAGAATATTTGTTGAATTTGGTTCTCGTTTATCACGTGGTGAAACATTTTTAATATTACTGGTTGTTGAAATTAGGCACTTGGTAGGTTTCACAAATTTTATACTTTTTATTCCGACTAGTTTCGATTGTTACATCATTATCTAGGAATGAATACAGGGGAAAAATAGTTTCGCTTATATATTAAAATTGTCCATTCAGGTAATTAGGGCGGTCATTATTGGAGAACTCCAGATGTCATCATTTTCATTTACGACGTGTTTTCCCCGCTTTAGCGCTTTGTTGATCTCTAATCCTTCTCGGAGATTTAAATTTCGGCCCTTATTACCTGTAATAATTTCAACAACCAGTAATATTAGTCAAGAAATTTACTTGAAAAGATGAATATTTATAAAGAAAAACATTGCAGTAATCATTTCCTGTAGAAGCAATTGCTACATCTTAAGTAGAAATAGAACAGCAACAGGCTGAACTTGAAGTGGAAAAACGAAAAATGCACTCGACGATTAGAAAAATTGTAAAAAAATCATTCATCAAAGGATTTACTTAAAAAGCTCAAGATCTATGAAGAAACATTGCAATTATCATTTACTGCGAAAATAATTGCTGTATCTTAAGTAGAAATAGAATGGCAACAACCTAAACTTGAACTGAAAAAACGAACAATGCATTCAACGATTTGAAAAATTGTAAGAAATTTATTAATCAAGAAATTTACTTGAAAAGCTGAATATTTATAAAAAAAGTATTGTGGTAATCATTTCCTGTAGAAACAATTGCTACATCTTAAGTAGAAATAGAACAGCAACTAGTTTTTTCAAGCTAAAGTTGACGTATGTGAAATAGTGTTCTTTATGTGAAATAGTGAAATATAAAATTAAAAAATATCTTCTACCATCCCTGAAAATTTCAGCTTTTCGACTTTAAAAGAAAAAAATACGTCCTTAAAAGAAGAATAACAAACCCAGGGGTGCGAATAGCGAGTAGGGGTGGTTCCAAAAATTTTGAAAAAATTCCCAATGGAAGCCAGTTATCCTTTCTGCTATCCCTGAAAGTTTCAGCTTTTCTACTTGAAAAGAAAAAAAATCGTCCTTAAAAGAAGAAAAACGAACCCTGGGGTGCAAATAGCGCGTAGGGGTACTTTGGGAAAATTTGGAAAAAATTCCCAATGAAAGCCATTTGTATCCTCTGCGATCCCTGAAAATTTCAGCTTTCTGACTTTAAAAGAAAAAAATACGCCCTCGGAAGAAGTATCGTACAGGGGTTGAAATCACATATTTTGCGCCCTAGCTGCGAAACGGGCAGATAAAATTTCATCAAATTTGCGATGGGGGCATCGCAACTACGATCAAATATAATGTTGACAACAATCATTCCTACAAAACTCATGCGTGATACGGATGGTGTCCGCGGCTCGTAATTTTTTTTTGCCCGGTTTTTTGGAAACGGATCAAAAATTTAAAAAACTGGCCCGATCAATTTTAGAAATTTTCTTCAAGATTATTTTAAGATAAACCGGGATCGTCCAGCTCCGGCGGTTACAGAGAAGATATTTTTTTTGCAAACGTGCAAAAATCGAAAATCTGCGTGCCCGGTTATCTGGGCGTCGAAAATTTTACCAAATAAGGGCCCACTAAGGGGTGAGGTTTAACCCTACCCTATTTTCTGTAAAAACAATTGGTATATCTTAGGTAGAAACAGAATAGCAACAAGATAAACTTGAACTGGAAAACGAAAAATGCAGTCAACGATTTTAAAAATAGTAAAATATTCTTTAATCAAGGGATTTACCCGAAAAGCTTAAGATCTATAAAGAAACATTGCATTTATCATTTCCTGTAAAAACAATTGCTATATACTAAGTAGAAACAGAAAAACAACAAGCTAAACTTGAACTGGAAAAACGAAAAATTTACTCAACGATTAGAAAAATTGTAAAAAATATATTAATCAAGGGATTTACTTAAAAAACTTAAGATCTATGAAGAAACATTGCAATTATCATTTTCTGTGAAAATAATTGCAGTATCTTAAGTAGAAATAGAATGGCAACAAGCTAAACTTGAACTGAAAAAACGAACGATTTGAAAAATTGTAAAAAAATTATTGATGAAAGGATTTATTTAAAAAGCTTGAGATCTATGAAGAAACATTGCATTTATTAAACTGCAACAAGCTAAACTTAAAATGGAAAAACAAACAATACACTCAACGACTTGAAAATCTTTAAAAAATTTATTAATCAAAGAATTCAAAAAAATTACTTGAAAAGCTGAATATTTATAAAAAAAAATAGCAGTAATCATTTCCTATAGAAACAATTGCTACATCCTAAGAATGTTAAGAATGAACAACTGGTGTGAAGTTAGCAATAGATCCAGCAATTGATTTAAAAAAATCATATCTCGGAGAAAAGAAAAGCAATTCGACAAAAAAGTTAACCATACCATTGGGAAAGGTTTAAATTAATAACATAAAAAGAATCAACCCTTAATTTTAAGCCTTTATGTTTTTTCACCCCTTTCAAAAAAGTTTTTGGTTTTTTTTTAAGTTTGCAATCTGCCATAAATAAATATTATTATTATTATTATTATTCTTATCAGTAATACAAGTACTTTAATAATCAAGAGTCAAAAAAACCTTACGGGCACTCTTTCAAACCAGAAAAAAATATTTTTTTTTTGGTGAAGGAGTGCTCGTAACGTTTTTTGACTCTTGATTATTAAAGTACTTATATTAGTGATAAGAATAAGCATTTTTAATTATTTTTGGCAGATTGCAAACTTAAGAAAAAAATAAACTTTTTTGAAAGGGGTGAAAAAATACAAAGGGTTAAAATTAAGGGTTGATTCTTTTTGTGTTGTTAATTTAAACCTTACCTAATGGTATGGTTAACTTTTTTCTTCAAATTGCACACCCGTGAATGAACAGCAACAAGCTAAACTTGAACTGGAGAAACGAAATATGCACTCGACGATTTGAAAAATTGTAAAAAAAATTATTGATCAAAGGATTTATTTGAAAAGCTTAAGATCTATCAAGAAACATTGCATTTATCAAACAGAACAGCAACAAGCTAAACTTGAAGTGGAAAAACAAACAATGCACTCAACGATTTGAAAAATTAAAAAAAATTCATTGATCAAAGAATTCATTTAAAAAGCTCAATATCTATGAAGAAATATCTTATATCATTTTTTGTAAAAAACAAGTTAAACTTGAACGATATAAGCGAACAATGCACTCAACGATTTGAATAATTAAAAAATAAATCATTTATCAAGAAATTTACTTAAAAAACTCAAGATCTATGCAAAAAAAATGCATTTAATATTTTCTGTAAAAATAATTGCTATGTCCTAAGTAAAAACGAAACATCAACTAAAATTGAACTTGAAAGACAAACAATGCCCTAAACGATTTGAAAAATTGCAAAAAATTCATTGATGAAGAAATTCACTTTAAATGTTTAAGATCCATGAAGAAATATTGCATTTATCATTTCTTGCAAAAAACAATTGCTATATCCAAAGTAGAATAAAAAAAACAACAAGCTGAACTTGAACTAGAAAAACGCACAATGCACTCAAAATTAAACAAGTAAACAATAAAACGCACAATGCTCTCAAAATTTCAATAACAAGTAAACAATAAATATAAAAAAAATAACATATTTTTAATAAGAAAACCGCGATGATGTAAATATGTGTTAATGATGACTTAAGTCGAGAAAACAAATACGAGAAGCAATTATGGAAATAGGAGATAAAAGATACTTTGCAAGACTAACGAATGGAAAGATTAGAATAAATGGCGAGGTGTCGGAATGGAACGAGAAAATGGGTGAAATTAAGAAACTGTGGTTATGAAGGAGCGCACAATAAGACGAAAGATACAGGAAGAGCAAGAGATACATTTAAAAGGCAAGGAACAGAAACAGTTATCGATGTAAAGAAAAGTAGGAACATTACTAATTTTTCCAATAATTAATATGTTACGAACTAACAACCATATATTTGCAAATAATCAGAATTAAATATATTAGGAAATTACCCATTTAGTAAAAATCAATCCAATCATGTCAATTATAAATTATTTTTATTACCGATATCACGCCCCTACACAGCACCATTTAACAAAATTGGTCTACATTTAAATGCAAAAATATGCACACTGCACATAATCTGTGCGTAATCCGGGACTAAAATAATTCCGAACTTGTAACGAACCCACAGAATAATATTTAAAAAATTTGCATATTAGTTCACGACCGTGAATGATATTGGCCATATAGCAGTAGAATTCCGAATTCAATTTATTGTTGAGTTTTGATGCAGTAGTATAACAGTATCAAGGAAGGTTCAAAATTGAAATAAAACGATCCCTTCCATTCCCCGTTTCACTTATTTGATAGCTATTGAAAGGAAAAACAAACATAGTAGTTTCAATAAGCTTTAGATCAATATTATATAACTTCCCTGTTGCTTACATCATAAAAGTGAAGTGGTGGAAGCGAAATTCTGGCAAGGAAGCCAACGCGTTTAACAAGCGAAGTTGTTGGCGTATCTGCACTTAAGTGCAAGCTGATGCTATTAGGAGCATAATACCTGGCTGAGGCTATAAATCAAATCTGGCATATATATAATACAAATATCTCGATCTAGAATTATCTTGGGTTAAAAAAAGTGATTTAGGAAAGCGGACTCTTGTTCATTAATTCGTTTTTGTCCACCCACTCTCATATTTTATATTCGAGGTCGTTAAAAAAGCTCTTTATAAAATTATTACATAAGGATAAGGATTCGTTCTGAATAGTTTAATGGAAGAGCCTCCAGGCCGTAGCCGCACTTTACGGCCCGTTGACCGGCGCTTTTTATAATTAAATTTGTGTGTTGCACTGTTTGAAGTACGTGCACTTTAATGTGATTGTGTTTATTTGCACGCTAGGTGAACTAACGACCTCTTCTAACAAACACTGTTTTGAAATTTAACTAAGTAATTGTTGCATTATACTTAGCATTTATTCATTTAATATTCAAAATTGTTCTAGCTTGTAATTTTTGATTGAAACAAATTTAGTGAATTTAATCTAAACAAAACACTTGCTCTTCTAGATCTTCCTGGCAGGTCTATGAATTCCAATTTCAATACAGCCTCGGGTACTTTAATTAAAACACTTTCAATCAACAATCGATCCACTAAACACTCGAAGATTTTACTGGCGAGTTTTTCTTTTCCGTGCCAATTAAAGTGGTACGGCACGTTGAGGGAAAAAGAGTGCCGATCACAAAACTTCAACTAAAGCTTCTCAATTACACCGTCTAGTAGGTTTAGCACCTGCTACCATAATTAAATTCGATTGTTGCGGAGGTTGGGCGGTGGATTTTGCAGCGCAAAAATCCGGTCAGTGGATTTTTTAGCAATTCTCGCGGGACAGGTCAACTAATCACGTAGCCAACCCTAGGGGCGCGAGGAAAAGGGTGTGAAATATTTTTTAAATAAAATTCTGCTTATTGTTGAATTATTCCCATGATTTATAATTATATTGATAATTAACAGTTTTTTCATATAATTGTTGCTTATTTTGTAAACATTATTTTAACCCTTTGCACTCGTATTTATTAATGATAACACGTATTGTGTCGACAATAAGTCGCCATACGAGTGCAAAGCGTTAACATTTCTAAAGTTTAATTGTTGCTTATTTTGTAAAAATTATTTTAACATGTGATAGGATAATTTTCTAAAGTGTAATTGTTGCTTATTTTGCAAACATTATTTTAACATATGATACTAATGCCGGTTACAAACGTATTTATTGTAATCCATTAAAACTGTTATCGACGCTTAGTTTTACCTGCGCGTCGTAATTATTTCAATTGCCAGTCCTCCTCCCCCGCGACAAAACGAATCAAGTTAAGTTTTATTATTCTCGCAACAATTTCTATTACGGATAATGAGGTTTAACTTTTTTAAATAACTTAACTTACGTACGAGTCAGTTTTCTTCTGAAAGAATTGCAAATCAGTGCAGAATAGCCTTGTAGTAAACGCCAATTCCTCTAATCATCCAGACTCTGAAGCTCCTATTCGTATCATTTGTCCTGCTTTGCAAAAAAAAAAGTTCGGAAAAAGTAGACGAGACCAGGCCAGACGGGAAATCAGTGCCGACCCTTTTTCGAAGCGATTCTTTCGTACAGGAACTCATTAGATGCAGGAAAATAAAGGTTCATGTTAATTTCCCAATAAAATCAGCATTGCGAACGTTATGGTATTATCTATGCCTAACGTATAAATTATAAAATATTGTTTCCTCAACAGTTAACGACCGGTTTCGACCGTTCAGGTCTCATCAGCGCAGTTACTTGCTGATGGAGAAACGGAGATCTCTGTCGCCACTTAAGCGTTTCTACGTATAAATTATAATTGAGAGAAAGAGAGAGAAAAAGAGAGAGAGAGAATACATTTATTAAGACACGTTTACGAATGAACAGGTAGCAAACGAATCAAGTAAAACCGAAATAAAATATTTTTGGAAAAAATCATCGAACAGGTCGATTTTCTTTTATAAAAATATACATTTTTGGATAAAAGTCGATTTTCAGTCGTCATTTGTTTTTGAGTTATGACGTCCCCCATTTTGTTTTTAAATGGCAACCCCCTATTTTTGTTCTTGATTTTGATACATCTTTTCATTGTCGAACTGGCAGTATAAAAATATTGTCATCTTATATTAGAAATTGTTCGAGTAAATGACAATTGAAGGTGAAAACTTGATATTTAAAGTTTTTGCAAAATGACCTTGTTCCAGCGCTTTTTTTTTCCAAACAAAAATTCCATCTTGACCTTCTACATAATCATATAATACAATATGGTTTCAGCAAGACGGCGCACCCCCGCACTAGGCGCGTTTATTGACAATTGCTTTATGAATAGGTGGATTGCCAGATGAGCTCGCGAGAGAGATGAATATGCAGAATTAGCCTGGAAAATATTCAAAATGTTCAAGAAGAATTTCTACTTGTTCGAGAAAAAAAACAACGCCTATTGCGGGGATGCGCCGTCTTGCTGAAACCATATTATATTATATGGAAGGTCAAGATCATTGTTGTTTGGAAAAATTGCTACAAGCGATGGAACAAGGTCATTTTGCAAAAACTCTAAATATAAAGTTCTCACCTTCAATTGTCATTTACTCGAAAAATTTCTTATGTAAGATGGCAATATTTTTATACTGCCCGTTCAACAATGAAAAGATCTCTCAAAATCAAGAACAAAAATAGGGGGTCGCTATTTAAAAACAAAATGGCGGACGTCATAACTCAAAAACAAATGACGACTGGAAATCGACTTTCATGCAAAAATGTGTATTTTTATAGAAGAAAATCGACATGTTCGAGGATTTTTTCCAAAAATATTTAATAACGATAATAACAAGTAAATTTCCCAACGGAAAAAATTGTTTTACAGAATATATTCCATAAATTAAATACAACAAGAATCTCACCAAAATTTCATCGTTTATCCAACCACATTAAATCTGCTAAGAATCTTAAAACCTTTAAGAAACACCTACATGGATTTTTAATAGATCAGAATTATTATAATTTAATCGAATATCTTTGTTAGTATTTGTAAGTGATATTATGCCGTATTATCTATTTTGTTTGACGTGTCCAATATGTATGTTAATATACATTCGGCGACATTGAAGTTAATAATAATAATAAATAACTGCTGGAAATATTAGGACGTAAAAGAAAAATCACAAAAGCTGGATGACACCAGTAGCAGGGTGAAAAATAATCCGAGGTAATACCACAAGAGGTTAGAATTTGGCCGGATAAATTTAATTTTTTGTGCGCGAACCATAGAATCGACACAAATTTCGTGAATGAATTGAGATGAAATGGAAATTTTGCCTAATCTCAATTCATTAAAAAAAATTGCGATGAAATGAGTGCTTAAAATAAAATTTATATTGCCGAAATTATAATCGCGAGTGGTATTTGTTAAGATAATTTCATTAATAACAACTATGAAAATTACCTTGGGGTCAATTTTCAAGGTCAAACGAAGATCAACTTTGATTTTTCAAATCGGATCCCCTATTTTTTTATTGCGGGATCGTATTCTGCGGAAGAAATACAAACTTTTTGTAGGAAACGTTTTTTTTTTAATGCTGTTTTGAAGAGCTTTTTCAAGAATTTTGTCCATCATGTTGTTTGAAATCTCAGGCTGTGATTCATGCATTGCCCTCGGCATTAGCGTCACACGATGTGCGCCACGTGGAAGTCGCCGATGAGATCATTAGCACTGAGAAGGGCCGATGGTTTCAGTGGCTGGAGGTTCGAGGTCCATCCCCGTCAATGCACTTCGAAAAGTTTACTTGAACATTTCGAAGGGTTTGGTTAAAAATTGCTCGAAATGCAGCCCTACTTCTATCCTTCATGTTATGCACTGTTGTCGGAGCTTCAGAAAATACTTTCTCATTGACTAGTCTCCAGAGGAAAAAGTCAAGGGGATCTTGCTCCGGCACCTAATGTCGAGGGTAATGCATTAATCACAGCCTGGATTCATCTGAGATTTCAAACAACATGACGGACAAAATTCGTGAAAAAACTAAAAAATAGCATTTTCAAAAGAAACGTTTCCTACAAAAAGTTTGTTTTTTTCCCGTAAAATACGATCGAAAAATCAAAGTTGACCTTCGTTTGACCTTGAAAATTAACGCCAAGGTCATTTTCAAAGTCACCAGCATATGTCTCCCACTGAACGCTACAACTTTTATCTGAAACTTTTTTTGCCATGTTGCTCAGGTTTCGATAATTTAAAATGAGACACCCTGTATATTATATTAGCAATTTATATTAATTAAAAGTACAAATATTAAATGCAATGCAATTCTACAATTCACGCATCGGGCGTGACGCTACAACTTTTATCTGAAACTTTCTTTGCCATGTTGCTCGGGTTTCGAGAATTTAAAATGGGACACCCTGTATATTATATTAGCAATTTATATTAATTAAAAGTACAAGTATTAAATGTAATGCAATTCTACAATTCACGCATCGAGCGTGACGCTACAACTTTTATCTGAAACTTTCTTTGCCATGTTGCTCAGGTTTCGAGAATTTAAAATGGGACACCCTGTATATTATATTAGCAATTTATATTAATTAAAAGTACAAGTATTAAATGTAATGCAATTCTACAATTCACGCATCGGGCGTGTTTTGTGTTACTCGTAGCAGCACCAACCGTACGCTTGCGACATCTTACGTCATTAGGCCGAAGTACGAAATGCAGTACTGTCACTGGCGTTAATTTACGTAACTAAATGTATAATTGGTGAAAGAACATTATTTACTTAACTGGTACAGGATAACAATCGTGACGAAAATTTCATGAGGAATGGTATCCGAAACGGTTTTAAATTATATTTCACCGCAGAGGTATTCAGAAATTATACGAACTGTCACTGTTTAACTTAAGTTAGATGTTTACTAAAATTGGTAACATAAAAATCACTTTTTAAAGGGTTAAGTAAAATGCTTTTTAATTTTCAAAAACTTTTATTGCTTTGAACTCGCAACAATTGTTTCGCCACACTGTGGCTTCTTCAGGCGAAGAAATGGTAACAGTGCAGGTTCGTTCGTAGTTTAAATAGTAATTAGGGTGGTGGTAATTAGGGGATTGTTATTTTTATTTTTAGAATTAAACATGTTGAGTAGTGGCGAACTGTTTATGTCGATTTGATCATTCAGCAGGAGGGCGGTATTTTTTTTTTCGGCGTTACTCCTGGCCTTATTTCTATGACCATTAACCATCATCAATGTTTAATAGATATATAAGTTATAAATTAAATGAATAAATGAACAAATGAATAATGAAAGACGTATACAAGAACCACGTACTCGAACGAATACTTCTCGAAAACCGAAAAGTCTTTCCCCCGGGCTGGGAATCGAACCCACACGGCCGCGGTGTAACCGGCACAAGCGCTTGCCTGTACCCACTACACCAACGGTGTACTTTCCTTTTGTTGATTTCGATGTTTTCAAATGTTTAATTTCCTTCCGTTTTCTTGTTGATGGAGTATTTTCAACGAATAACAGCCTCATCAATTAATTTAACATAAAAATCCTTGTCATGGAGAAGGTAAATAATTTTTTATCCACTTGCAAATTTTTTTGTCTGCCGGTTTAAATACACATTTTTTATAAATGAGTTAATTTATCCGTAGAAAAGATGTATTTGTTCATTTCGCCTATTTCAAACATTTCTATCGTTGATTCATAATTCATTCTGTACGTTAGGAAATAATACCTATTATGCATTTTCAGCGGAGCATAATGAACAGAAAACCTTATGAATGTGTGCGAGCGGTTAAATGTATTGCGAAATGGAATAATTTTCCACGTTTTAATGAAAACAATCGTAAGATTGGAAACACTTTGGAAGCAGAGGATTTTCCGCAGTTCGTGCAAATTTACCCAATCCACGCTCTCCGCTGCCCAATAACAAAGGTGGATAAAGGGGGCGAAATAATTAGTATTTATGGGGTACGGCGCGGAAATGTAAAGTAATACAAATTGACCAAACGCACAAAAATTTCAAAACGAGAACAGATTAACATAAAAAATCCATTTCGGTTCCGGTAAATTATCCGCCGCCATCCTTCAAACAAATCGACCGGATGCAGATTTACGGGCCGGATTTTTTTAACTTTCGGAGTTAATTAAAGTAGTTCGTACAACCCTCGCGTTTCGACAACACCGGCCAACTTCTGAGTTAGAGTTGCAAATTAAGCAATTAAATTCCCGCATGATATCGTAGCAACAATTGCAAAACTTGATTTTGCGATCAATCGAGATGCAATTATGTATGCAATCAAATAATACCTTTGAACCCTATTTCGGGATTTATTCGTGTAATTAAAGCCACTTTCATCTGCAAAAATCAATTTTTAATAATTACATGGTGAATTAGGAGAACATAGTTTTTCACCAATGGAGATATAATAATAATAATTTAACGAACTGTCTCCATTAGAAGCGTAATTTATGGTTAATTGTAGGTTTGATTTTTTTATTAAATTTCGTTTGACGCAAATTCGACCCGGGTGTTGCAAATTAATTTCCTGAAACTGATTGAATACCCTACAGCGGTACACTCGAAATAATTACGCTTAATTAAAATCCAATTTTATTTTAAATTCATTTGTGGACTGATCATTTGTCTAAAAAAAAAGTTAGGGCAAAATTAAGTGCGAATTGTGTTCATCTGGCAAATTACATGATTCACAAAATAATTTATCAGCGGAGGAATTAACAAATCTTCCGTAGATTTATCAATGCATGGTTTAACCGATTAGCATACACACATACATACAAACAAAACCAGTCTCATTGTTTATTAACTGTAATATGCGTCACGTGGGGTGTAGAATGTAAGACAATAATGAAGCAATGCTGATACATATTTGGATTTGCGAGCTCACATATCGTTTTACCAATTACCATGCAAATGTTGTGTTTAGCAAAGTATACCTAAATATTAGAGTGTTATTCTCCACATACTGAAATTAATACAGTTTAATACGCAAGATTAAATTTAATCCTTTGCACTCTTTGAATATAAGTATTCCAAACACCATTAATGGTAGAATCTATTGCCTGAATGTTGTACTAAAAAAAAGAAAAAAAAATTGGTGGGGCCGCGGTGGCCTAGTGAGTAGAGCTCCTGCTCACGGGCCTCATGGTCGTGGGTTCGAATCCCATCCGTGCGGTCATTTTTTCGGAACGAAGAAGTGGTCGTGCGGGTCCATGGATGTCTAGTGTATGTCCCATTTATATTACAATGAGGGTGGCCCGTTGCACTACACCAACAGGCGAACGCTTGTGCCGGTTGCACCGCGTGCCGTGTGGGTTCGAATCCCAGCCCGGCCGAAAGATTTTTCGGGGATCGAGAAGTATTCGGTCGGGTCCATGATTGTTGTGTATTCATTTATTCATTTGTTCATTTATTCATCGCAAAAATTAAAAATATAAAATTAAAAATATTCGATGTGACTGAATGGCTCATTAAAAAAAAAATTATTACAATGAAATCTCAAAAAGTTAATTATAGTTAGTGGCCGAATAGCTAGATGCTTATGCCAATTCCAAATAATCCGCACTTCCTCAACCCGAATTCCCGTCAAAAATCCTTCCTTTAAAAGAAAAAAAAAATTTGGAACAAAAAAATCGAAAATACAGATATAAAATATAGGCAAAAAAATCAAACTTTTAGAAGGCCGTTATCGTAGGTAATAAATCCTATGTGTTTAAGTTTCCTAGAATTTCAGATTTAGAAATATTGTAATGGTGATTTAAAAATGGATATGAAAAAAAAATAATTATTTTTAATAAAACCATAATAAAAATGACACATACTTTTGTAGATTAGAGTATATAGTATCAGTTTTAGAAACAAAATAATATTATTAGCGTAAGGGGAATTGGTGTTCTGAAGTTATAAGCTCATACATATATTAATCCCTATCAAAATTGAAAGCTTTAACTTAATGCAGATGACCTTTTGAACTTTAAACCTCATAAGGATTGATGAGCTTAGCAGAAATAATTTCGTTCGGGGGTTGGGTTTAGATGTTTACAACGCAATTAAAATAAATAAACTAATAATTAGTGTGTAAGTGCAATATTAATTGCACGGAATTACTAACACGCAAAACATAATCAATAATTTTTGACGAATAAGATTATGTTTGTGTTCTGACGTAATACTATTAAGCTGGTTTCGCTCCCTAGCTGTATAAATATAGAATCCAACTGCCAGGAGACAATAGAGTGGCCGTTGTGTATTGAATTCATGCATTCAATTCTATAACATCCATGCAGTGACATTTACATAATGTAGAAATTTCACGTATTTTATGCCTTCTGGTAATTTACAAGCAAATTTCTCCATTATATTCAATGTTCTGGTACTAGATATTAATCTAAATTTACATACGTATTTATATTACTCAATAATTGACGTTAGTATTAAATAATCAATACGTAAAATAATATGTGATAGATATTAATACTATTAAGCGTGACGTATTTGTCGTGGGACCATTAATTTTTAAACAATAGTAGTTCTTTACTGATTTAATAATATAAAATGAATCGTTTGTCGAAAGTCGGTCTTAATTCTGAAAGTGGACCTACCGTTTTGACGCAATTTTGGCAATTTGCGTGCATTGTTTATTCTAGGACAGAGAGTGTAAAATATTTTTTGTTCATTATTACGTCCTTTTTTACATAAATTAAAGACGCTTTGTAAAAAAAAAATTCAATTTGTTTAAAAAAATCATATTTTTTTTTAATATAAATTTTGGATTCGTCAGTCCCTGGAGAATTCTATCATATCTAATTAAATCCAAATTTTATTGAAATCGGTCCAGCCATTCTTGGGCTATCGTGCACGCAAATTCGAAAAACGCGTTTTTAGGCCTGGAAAACACAATACGATAAAAACTTTTAGAGGCAGTAAAGAAAGCCATATCTTTTGAAAATTTATGAATTTCGGGTTGAAACTTTTGGCAGAAATTTTTGAATATATACACGGTGTTCAATTTAAGTGAAGACAATGGGGGTTCCTATTTAACTTTTCTATTTCTCACCTCCTAACCTCTAGGGGGTTGAGGGTAGTGGGTCGAGTTTCGTATCATTAGATGTAATTTTAATTTTTTTTTTTTTTTAATCGATGTGTAGTTTTCGAGATATTTCAATGTCTTCGCTTGAACTGAACACCCTGTATACGACTAATAAAAAAACTATTTTTTCAATTTGTTTAAAAAAATAATATTTCTTTTAAATATAAATTTTGGCTTCGTCAGTGCCTGGGATATTCTATTATATCTAATTAGATTCAAATTTTATTAAAATCGGTCCAGCCATTCTTGGGCTATCGTGCACGCAAATTCGAAAAACGCGTTTAAAGTTTTTAGGCCTGGAAAACAACACGATAAGAACTTTTAGAGGCGGCGAAGGAAGCCATATCTTGAAAATTTATGAATTTCGGGTTGAAACTGTTGACAGACATTTTTGAATGTATACAGGGTGTTCAATTTAACTGAAGACAATGGGGTTCCTATTTAACTTTTCTATTTCTCACCCCCTACTCTCTAGGGGGTTGAAGGTAGTGGGTCGAGTTTCGTATCATTATAGGTCCCCCTCCGAGGCGAACAAATTTTAATTATATTTTTTTTATTCGATGTGTAGTTTTCGAGATTTTTCAATGTTTACACTTGAATTGAATACAACTGATAAAAAAACTTTTTCTTTCAATTTGTTTAAAAAAGTAATATATTTTTTTTAAATAAATTTTGGCTTCGTCAGTCCCTGGGGAATTCCATCATATCTAATTAGATCAAAATTTTATTGAAATCGGTCCAGCCATTCTTGGGCTATAGTGCACGCAACTTCGAAAACCGCGTTTAAAGTTTTAGGCCTGGAAAACACAATACGATAAGAACTTTTAGAGGCGGTGAAGAATTTATGAATTTCTGGTTGAAACTTTTGACAGACATTTTTGAATGTATACACGGTGTTCAATTTAAGTGAAGACAATGGGGGTTCCTATTTAACCTTTCTATTTCTCACCCCCTACCCTCTAGGGGGTTGAGGGTAGTGGGTCGAGTTTCGTATCATTAGATGTCCCACTCCGAGGCGAACAAATTTTAATTATAATTTTTTTCATTCGATGTGTAGTTTTCGCGATATTTCAATGTCTTCACTTGAATTGAACACCCTGTATACAACTGATAAAAACATTTTTTTTTCAATTTGTTTAAAAAAGTAAAATATTTTTTTTAAATAAATTTTGGCTTCGTCAGTCCCTGGGGAATTATGTCATATCTAATTAGATCCAAATTTTATTGAAATCGGTCCAGCCATTCTTGAGCTATCGTGCACGCAAATTCGAAAAACGCGTTTAAAGTTTTTAGGCCTGGAAAACACAATACGATAAGAACATTTAGAGGCGGTGAAGAATTTATGAATTTCGGGTTGAAACTTTTGACAGACATTTTTGAATGTATACAGGGTGTTCAATTTAAGTGAAGACAATGGGGGTTCCTATTTAACTTTTTTATTTCTCACCCCCTGCCCTCTAGGGGGTTGAGGGTAGTGGGTCGAGTGTCATATCATTAGATGTCCCCCTCCGAGGCGAACAAATTTGAATTAATTTTTTTTTTTATTCGATGTGTAGTTTTCGAGATATTTCAATGTATTCACTTGAATTGAAGTATTGAAATATAGGAAAAGGACCTCTTAAATAAAAAGATAGTTTTGACTCTGACTATTTAAAATGCACTTGAAAATTTCCTGATAAGACAAAATAAATCGAGAATATTTTGTATTCAGAAAAAAAATTACTGAAATAAAAATAAACGCGTGTACAGACGACTTTTTCATTTTTAATTTGTAAAACCCACATAAGTTATCGTGTATTTCAATGTCGAGTTATTAGTTAGAAAAATCGTTGTTGCAATAAATAACACACTTTTGTGTAGCTTTAATCATATTTAGCGCTCGTTGAATTCTCAACGTAGCTTCAAAATGGAAATTGTAAATAACAGTTTGAATGCATGTGAAAGATTGATATTGAACTATTTTCTATGTCAGCAGATATCATTTTGTTTGAAACGCGAATGAAGTTTACGATATTGGTTGCATGTTGCGTACGGGAATATGTAACTTGTCGAATGAAGGGTGAGTAATGAGAATGGGAATGATTCGAACGTAAGTAAATTGGGGTAGCCGCAATGCAGGTAAAAGTACGGTCTGATAGTTCGTCCCCGTCGGGAGCTATTGCATAGTCCAAGTTGTTAGCGCTTCTCAACTCTCCACAAGCGATAAATCCATGTAAGAGACACGTAACGTATGCGGGGAACAATACCTGATGCCCGCGACTTTGCTGATTTATTTACAGGCCTTTGTTCATTTTCGGACGAAAATTTCATTTTAGCGAGTCGCCAGGGGACCAACCTTTAACAATCCTTTGTTCCCAACTGAAGAAGTGCAGGTGACCAGTGCGCGCAAATGTAATCAGAAAGTGGACGTGTCGCTGGAGATGCACCCTTCATGCAAGATTAAAATTTCACCCTCCATCCTCCATCCTTTAGCCCGCGAGGTGTTGCCATAAATTCGTCCGATGAAGGGCGACGTTGAGATAGATGCACGGAAATATAAATCACTAACCACAGAACGCGAACTTTACGAGGGCGCGAGTATTTTTGAGTATATAGACCACGGGTCTACAATCCATGGCCCGCGTACTGCATCCGGTTTTTATCCGTCGTATGAAACATTTTTATTATCCACGGAATTGAAAATCTGCGAGTTAAATAGCAACAGTAAGGGTGGTACAGGAAAATACTTTATCTTCCGCGTGCAATTTGATTACATCCGAAAATTTCTCAGAAATCCTTTGAAAAGGATTCTCGTATTAAATCAGCCAGTCCATTTAAAATAACATTATTGTGTGAAGCAATCAATAGAAAAATCATGCTAAATGCAACATGATATTGTTCACAGTAAGATTTAGCATCGGGTGATACTGGAAAATACTTTATCTTCCGCCTGCAATTTGATTACATCGGAGAATTTCTTAGAAATCCTTTGAAAAAGATTCTCGTATTATATCAGCCAGCCCATTTGAAATAGAATTATTATTGAGTGCATGGAGGGATGCAATCAATTGAAAATCATGCTAAAATAAATTTATTAATTCAAAATCTAGTTTCTAGTATACGAAAACTGTTATCTATTATCCATCAGAAGACGACATCGTTTTGTATTTGCAGTTTGCCTGCGTTAAATAATACGGGTGCCATTAATAAAGAATTGTAATTTTGAGCGAAAATTGAAAAGCGACTATTTATATAACAATGAGGTCTGTGAATAGCCCAACGAAGGCCATTCTAGGTCGATATTTATGAATATGGCTCTCTTTATAAAAGACAGTGATAAAAATCGGTGTAACAAAAGCAAAGGTATTTCATATACGTACAGAGAAACTGGCAATATATTATCAAACACTAGTTGATGGTTTTTCTATCGGTGTCGATGTCTGTTCCATGCCGAGCGAATATATCTTCCGCCGTATCAGGAGTCATACTTGCTACTCTGCTACTCTGGCAACACTGTATAAGTATCAATACGTGAAAACGAAAACTTCTATGGACTGTGTAAAATATATCCAGATTTTTTTTTTGGCCTCGGATGCAAGTCCATATGGCCAGCTCAGGGCGGTTAGGATAAGACTGGGTCACTTTTTTTATCGAGAATTTAAAAATTAATTTTTTTATCGCAAAAATATAAATTGAAATATTTTTGTCATCTAAAGCCCACGAAATGTCCAACTACCTTTTATGCTGGCTAATTACGCTTCGAAAGAATTTTTAACTCACAATTTTGTTTTATCCCCACCACTGGGCATATTTCTATAAATGAAAATAAATAAAAGTTTAGTCTTTCCCAAGAGCTGCTGTAGTAGGTGCGCTGAAATATTTCAACGGAAATACTTTGGATTAAAGCGAACGGCATAGGAGAAGTTTGAGTTGAATTAATTATTAAGTTGAAAATACTTTCCAGATAAAAAAAAAATGTATTAATAACTTTTAGCTACAAAAAAGTAAGATATTTATATTTTCACAGAATAAACTAATGCGTAATTGAACAATTTAAAACTTCAGTTTTAATATCAATGAAGAGCTTGTGTAATATTTAAGATTACAAAACAGAAATAAATCAAATGTTTAATGTTGGCGGCGTTTACTTCGTGGTTCATCTGGATTGTAGATTGGAATAAAACACTTTAACTTTTTTATACCACTATGTTTTGTTTATGTGACTTCAGTTTCGACCATTCACTGGTCATTTTCAAACATAAGTTATGTAAATTCAGGTGCTCAAAAAATTCAAACGAAAATTTTCAAAAATCGATATCTCCATTTAAAACTGTGGAATTTACAAAAAACAAATTGATTTTGAATAAGTGATACTTCAACCATTGAGGATATTTTTTTTAAGGAATTTGTTTTACGCGTTTTATATTTTTTCTGCGATGTTTTCATTCAAGTGCTCAAAAAAAATAAAACTAAAATTTTCAAAAATCCACATCTCCATTAAAAACTGTTTAATTTACAAAAACCAAATTAATTTTGAATAAGCGTATCTTCGACCTTAAAGATATTGTTTTAAGGAATTTTTTCTACGCGTTTCATATTTTTTTCGGCGATGTTTTCATTCAAGTGCTCAAAAAATTAAAACGAAAATCTTCAAAAATCCATATCTCTATTGAAAATGGTTGGATTTACAAAAACCGAATTGATTTTGAATAAACGATTCTTTGACCATTGAATATATTGTTTTTAGGAATTTTTTCAACGCGTCTTATATTTTTTTCAGCGATGTTTTCATTCAAGTACTCAAAAAATAAAACTAAAATTTTCAAAAATCTATATCTCCATTAAAAATAGTTGAATTTAGAAAAACCAAATTAATTTTGAATAAGGGATTCTTCGACCACTAAAGATTTTGTTTTAAGGATTTTTTTCTACCCGTTTTATATTTTTTTCTGCGATGTTTTCATTCAAGTGCTCAAAAAATTAAAACGAAAATCTTCAAAAATCCATATCTCTATTGAAAATTGTTGAATTTACAAAAACTAAATTAATTTTGAATAAGCGATTCTTCGACCATTGAGTATATTGTTTTAAGGAATTTTTTCTACCCGTTTTATATTTTTTTTCTGCGACGTTTTCATTCAAGTGCTCAAAAAATTAAAACGAAAATCTTCAAAAATCCATATCTCTATTGAAAATTGTTGGATTTACAAAAACCGAATTGATTTGGAATAAGCGATTCTTCGACCATTGTGAATATTGTTTTAAGGAATTTTTTTTGACGCGTTTTATATTTTTTTCTGCGATGTTTTCATATAAGTGCTCAAAAAAATAAAACTAAAATTTTCAAAAATCCATATCTCCATTAAAAATTGTTGAATTAACGAAAACAAAATTTATTTTGAATAAGCGGTACTTCGACTATTGAAGATATTTTTAAAGAATTTTTTCTACGCATTTTATATTATTTTTCTGCGGCGTTTTCATTCAAGTGCTCAAAAAATTAAGACGAAAATCTTCAAAAATCGATATCTCTTTTGAAAATTGTTGAATTTACAAAAACCAAATTGATTTTGAATTAGCTATATTTCGGCCATTGAGGATGATTTTTTGGGGAATTTTGTCTGCGCGTTATATATTTTTTCTGCGATGTTTTCATTCAAGTACTAAAAAAAAAACTAAAATTTTCAAAAATTCACATCTCCATTAAAAAAATTTGTATTAACAAAAATTTAAAGGGTCGATACTTATATTATCAATACTTGCGTTTTAGAACGAAACACGTAATTTAGGTAAATTAGTTTACAAAGAAAAATTATAAAATCTTCAAAAATCCATATATCCATTAAAAATAGTTGAATTAACAAAAACCAAATTGATTTTTAATAAGTGATACTTCGACTATTGAGGATATTTTTTTAAGGATTTTTCTCTACGCGTTTTATATTTTTTTCTGCGATGTTTTCATTCAAGTGCTCAAAAAATTACAACGAAAATCTTCAAAAATCCATATCTCTATTGAATATTGTTGAATTAACAAAAACCAAATTGATTTATAATAAGTGCTACTTCGACCATTGAGGATATTTTTTTTAGGAATTTTTTCAGCGCGTTTTATATTTTTTTCTGCGATGTTTTCATTCAAGTGCTCAAAAAATGAAAACTAATATTTTCAGAAATTCATATCTCCATTAAAAATAGTTGAATTTACAAAAACCAAATTAATTCTGAATAAGCGATTCTTCGACCATTAAGGATATTGTTTTTTCAGCGCATTTTATATTTTTTTCTGCGTTGTTTTCACTCAAGTGCTCAAAAAAACAAAACTAAAATTTTCAAAAATCCATATCTCCATTAAAAATTGTTGAATTAACAAAAACCAAATTGATTTTGAATAAGCGATACCTGGACCATTGAAAATATTTTTTTAGGGAATTTTTTCTACGCATTTTAGTTTTCATTCAAGTGCTCAAAAAATTAAAACAAAAATCTTCAAAAATTGATATTTCTATTGAAAATTGTTGAATTTACAAAAACCAAATTGATTTTGAATTAGCTATATTTCGGCCATTGAGGATTATTTTTTCTGCGCGTTTTGTATTTTTTCTGCGATGTTTTCATTCAAGTGCTCAAAAAAAACTAAAATTTTCAAAAATTCATATCCCCATTAAAAATTGTTGAATTGACAAAAATTTAAAGTGTCGATACTCATATTATCAATACTCGCGCTTTAGCGCACTAAACACGTAATTTAGGTAAATTAGTTTGCCGGATTTAATTACAATTTGTAATGATGAAAATTCCTCATAACACATGATAGACCACACAACATTCTTCAAGTCGCGGTAGTGAATCATGACCCCCTATTAGATACTAACACATCATTTCTGCGTCCTTTGGGCCATGCGTTAGAAACGGGGACCATTAATTATGCAAGTCAACGAGTTTCTTTTCTTCCGGTAAGTCGCCTATTTGCTTAATACAATAGGAAAGTTCACATATAGAGATTATGCAAATGATGGTGTATTTGGCTTGCCCGAATACAACGGCGATGACAGCTTGTGCGCGTAATGGAAACATAATATTGCGGAGAGAGGATCACAGGACGAATAGTAAACGCGTCTCTTGCGTGTTAAATTGTCTGTGTTTATAACGCATTAGAATTAATTTTGTTTCGAGTGATTCCAGATCAATTCACAGATTCTAAAATTCTCACGAATTTCTTAGCCTATGAAATATAAATAAATGTTCAACATATTATTGTAGCCTTGCTATAAAATTAATAATTACAGCACATACCAGAATTTCATTGAACAGTGTTGTTCATTTTTTGTTTGTTTTTTTGGCGTCGACTGCGAGGTCATCTGCCACCACTGTGTTGTTCATGTTGTTAAAAATAAGTCATAAGAATTTTTGTATAAAGCAGCGAGCAAAATCTGCTTTTCGAGTTCACGGTTCTTACGAAAGTGTAACAAGCGCACGTCAATTCAAGTGAATTTTCTAGCTTTGATTGACTATTATAGTATAAACAAATAATAATTCAGATGAAAATGAGACAATGTTATCGCAATGGGATCGGATGTAGATACAAACTCGACGCAAAAATTAATTAGTAGAAGATATTAGTAATTTATTTAATATATTTATTACAATTGAAATTGTTGCAGATAAATTCAATAAACTTTACTTCATCAATTCTTAAATCATTTATTCTATTACGTGCACTTTGAAGATCACCTCCTAGAAATGCTAGTGTAATACAGCCCTCGCCATCCACGGGATAGTATGTACTCGCAGTATCAGACACATAAGTGTATTTGCAATGTGTTTCTCGAAGGAACTGGAGAACTTACCATTGTGTAAGGGCAAATGCGCACTATAGCACTGAATTTTATATTCTATTTCATTTAGCAATAAAAGCACCGTAGTTATTGCACCAAGATATAAAAACGTATCTCGTTAGATGCGAAATATTGAGTGAGTTGAGTT
The DNA here is from genome assembly GCA_910593695.2 of Ocypus olens. Lineage (NCBI taxonomy): Eukaryota > Metazoa > Arthropoda > Insecta > Coleoptera > Staphylinidae > Ocypus > Ocypus olens. The sequence continues at coordinate 6,192,270 of OU343057.1, read as the reverse complement.
TTTAAAAACGAAACCGCTATAAATTAAGCACTAACTTCATAACTCCGGACGTTCGCATTTCATCCAGTTTTCTTTTCACTGTTACTAATTAAATCTTCAACATTATTGTGATATTTTAACATAATTTGTAATTAAGAGTTAATTATTTTCCGGGAAATCTCCCCCAAATCTTCAGTAAAAAAGCTACCGCCGCTACTAAATAGATGTCTCGGCTCGATACGCAAGGTGTCTACTTTTTGGAGGCAGATGTAAATCTTTTGAGATAAGGCGAGGTATTTTCTTCTTATCTGGTGGGAAAATCGATTGAAGAGGCTGTCATCTGAGTGATGATGGAGTGACGAAATTTGCGAGACAGGAAAATGTTTAATGTCCCAGATTGTCATGTCTCTTTCCTATAGAGTGAAGCAATTAATTATCAGTTGGTTATTAGGGTAACTTTATTGTTGGCGGTCTTTAAAGACTGTTGAAGTAAAATACGGAATTTGTTATAATTACAAGGGAGACGTGTGTCAGGGCTCGATGAAATATATACGAAATTCCTGGGGATGATTGAAAATTCCACTATGTACACGAAGGCCACTGAATAATATATAGATTTGTGCTGCCGATATACTGGCAATCGATCAATTATTGTCACATAGCTATAATCTGAATGCAAACTTTGATATAGCCCGACTGTACTGATAGCCTTTTATTTCCTCTTTGCAACATTTGACATGTACTCAGTGGATACAAACACTAGACTATTTCATCATTTCGTCGTCATGCATTTGTAATATTCCTATGGACCCATCACGTAGGTTGGCACCCTGGAGCCCAGCTGATTGTCCATTAAATCATTACTTCAAAATTTATAGCAGCATTTTATTAGATGAATATTTTCTAGCACTAGACACAATACATTTATTATGATCTCAACACGCAGAGGTTTTCCAGTCTCACTAGTAGTAATAATATACAGTTTATTGAAACTCATAAGAGCTACACATGACTACCATTTGGTAGTTTATGTAAAACTAAAAATGATTAATTATTCGTACATTCAGACTATATTCCATGTTGATGCATTTTAATTTTGAATTTGGAGTGTATTGCCGAATTGTGGTATTTGTTGGAACACGACATTTGTATCAAGTTTATAGGGAGCGTGAGAATATTCATTGTGGTTGGATCTTTAATAGCACCCACGTACTGATTAACTGAAGTAATTAGATTTACATTGAGCTAGCATCCATTTCGAGATTACTTGTTTAATTAATCTCTAGAAGTTTAATACTATGCGCGTTACATTGTACAATATTTATTTATTTTCATTCAATATAGTTACATTTATAATAATTATTGTTAATCACCGCACAATTTTCGATCACGAGGCCCTAATTAGTTCCGTTCTATGCACGATAAAAATGTAATCAGAGCGGATAGTTGTAGAAACTTGCAACAATTTTGGCAATTCGAAAAAAAAACTTTTTAAAATTATTGAAAATTGATTCTAGATTACGTTTTTTATGAAAACTACGTACAATTTAGCACAGGATTTTTATGATTATTACATAAGATTCGAGCGAAAAGTTGTAAAAAATTGCAATAATTTTAGCAAAAAAAAAAATAGAAAAACAATTGGTATCGACTTAAAGCTTCCCAAACTCAATCAAAATGCATTGATTCCGTGAAAAACTACAAGCAGACCATCACTGGATTTTAGAATTATTCCACGTGTCAGGAGACGAAGGTTGTAAAAATTGTAATACAATTGCCGGTTCTAAAACAAATAAAAAAACAGTTGGCGTCAACTTAAAACTCTTAATAATCACTAAAAATTAACATAAGATTATGTTATTGTGAAAAAATCGTAAAATTCATCACTAGATTTTGCGATAATTTAATTTGATCAGAGCGATAATTTGAGAAAAAAATTATTATAATTTTGACGACGCGAAAAAAATTGAAAAATAATTGCGAACTTTCTAAAATTACTCAAAATTGATTCAAGAGTATGTTTTCGTAAAATCTACATGCGTTTAATCACTGGATTATGCGATAAATTAATTTGATTGCGAACAATTGTAAAAAAATTGATTTGGTCAAATTGTGAATAATTGTAATAATTTCGCGATAAAAAAATGATTTGAAAGTTCGTGAAAATGTCTTTCACGTTATGTATCAGTGAAAATTTGCATTCACTCTATGACTGATTTTTTTTTGATAATTTTATACGTTCTAAACGAAGTTTTGAGATTAAAAATTAAAAAAAAAACACAATTGTATCAACTTTAAACTTTTCAAAATTCCCCAATATTCACTTAAGTTTATTATTACGCGAAAATCTGCATACATTTCATCACTGAATTTTGCGATAATTTCATTTGATTGAAGCTGAAATTTGTAAAAATTTGCAATAATTTTAACAATTCGATAAAAATAGAAAAACAAATGTCATTCACTTCAAACTTTTTAAAATAACTAAAAATAATTCGAGATTAAGATTCCATAAAAATCTACATGTAGTTCACCACTGGATTTTGGGATAAGTTCATATGATTAGAGCAGGAAGTAGTAAAAAATTTCAACAATTTTGGCGATTCGAAAAAAATAGAAAAACAATAGCTATTGACTTTAAACTTTTCAAAATTACTCAAAATTCACTTTAGTTTATAATTACGCGAAAATATGCATACATTTCATCACTGTGTTTTGCGATAATTTCATTTGGTCGAAGCGGAAATTTATGAAAATTAGCAACATTTTTAACGATTCGATAAAAATAGAAAAACAATTGCCATTAACTTCAAACTTTTCAAGATAACTAAAAATTCATTCGTGATTATGATTCCGTAAAAATCTACATGTAGTTCATCAGTGGGTTTTGGGATAATTTCATGTGATCAGAGTAGGAAGTAGTAAAAAAATTCAACAATTTTGGCGATTCGAAAAAAATTGTAAATAAATATGCATACATTTCATCACTGTGTTTTGCGATAATTTTATTTGATCGGAGCGGAAATTTGTGAAAATTTGCAATAATTTTAACGATTAGATAAAAATAGAAAAACAATTGCCATTAACTTCAAACTTTTCAAAATAACTAAAAAATCATTCGTGATTGTGATTCCCTAAAAATCTACATGTAGTTCTTCACTGGATATTGGGATAATTTTATATCAGAGCAGGAAGTTGTAAAAAATTTCAACAATTTTGGCGATTCGAAAAAAATAGAAAAACAACTGCTATTGACTTGAAACTTTTCAAAATTGCTTAAAATTTACTTAAGTTTAAATTTACTTCATCACTGAATTTTGCGATAATTTCATTTGATCGAAGCTGAAATTTGTGAAAATTTGCAATTCTTTTAACGATTCTATAAAAATGAAAAAACAATTGCTATCGACTTGGAACATTTCAAAATTACTCAAAATTCATTTAAATTTATAAATACGTGAAGATCTGCATATACTTCATCACTGACTTTTGCGTTAATTTCAGTTACCCGGAGCGGAAATTTGTGAAAATTTGCAATAATTTTAACGATTCGATAAAAAAGAAAAACAATCGCCGTTAACTTAAAACTTTTCAAAATAACTAAAAATTCATTCGAGATAATGATTCCGTAAAAATCTACATGTAGTTCATCACTGGGTTTTGGGATCATTTCATATGATCAGAGCAGGAAGTATTACAAAATTTAAATAATTTTGGCGATTCGAAAAAAATAGAAAAACAATTGCTATTGACTTGAAAATTTTCAAAATTACTTAAAATTCACGTGAAAATCTGCATATACTTCATCACTGTGTTTTGCGATAAGTTCATTTGATCGGAGCGGAAATTTGTGAAAATTTGCAATTATTTTAACGATTCGATAAAAATAGAAAAACAATTGCCATTAACTTCAAACTTTTCAAAATAACTAAAAATGAATTCAAGATTATGATTCCATAAAAATATACATGTAGTTCATCACTGGATTTTGGAATAATTTCATATGATCCGAGCAGGAAGTTGTAAAAAATTTCAACAATTTTGGCGATTCGAAAAAAATAGAAAAACAATTGCTATTGACTTGAACATTTTCAAAATTACTCAAAATTCACTTAAGTTTACAATTACGCAAAAATATGCATACATTGCATCACTGTGTTTTGCGATAATTTCATTTGAATTGCAAAAAAACAATTGCTATCGACTGGGAACTTTTCAAAATTATTCAAAATTAATTTAAATTTATAAATACATCAAGATCTGCGAATACTTGCTGAATACTTGCTGAATTTTGCAATTGTCCGGAGCGGAAATTTGTGAAAATTTAAAAAATGGAAAAACAATTGCTATCGACTTGGAACTTTTCAAAATTATTCAAAATTAATTTAAATTTATAAATACATCAAGATCTGCGAATACTTGCTGAATACTTGCTGAATTTTGCAATTGTCCGGAGCGGAAATTTGTGAAAATTTGCAATAATTTTAACGATTCGATAAAAATAGAAAAACAATCGCCAATAACTTTAAACTTTTCAAAATAACTAAAAATTAATTCAAGATTATGATTCCGTAAAAATCTACATGTGGGTTTTGGGATAATTTCATATGATCAGAGCAAGAAGTAGTAAAAAATTTCAACAATTTTGACGATTCGAAAAAAATAGAAAAACAATTGCTATTGACTTGAAACTTTTCAAAATGACTTCAAATTCACTTAAGCTAATAATTACACGAAAATCGGCATATACTTCATCACAATGTTTTGCGATAACTTCATTCGTTCGGAGCGGAAATTTGTGAAAATTTGCAATCATTTTAACGATTCGATAAAAATAGAAAAAAAATGCCATTAACTTTAAAAAAGAAGAAGAAGAAAAGAAGAAGAAGAAAGAAGAAAGAGTCGTAAATTATAATAATATGTATTCTTCCTTCAATAAGGTGTTGGAAAAGACGAAACTTCGATAAAAATAGAAAAAAAATTGCCATTAACTTCAAAGAAGAAGAAGAAGAAGAAGAAAGAAGACAGAGTCGTAAATTATAATAATATGTATTCTTCCTTCAATAAAGTGTTGGAAAAAGACGGAACTTTTCAAAATTACTCAAAATTCACTTAAATTTATAATTACGCAAAAATCTGCATATACTTCATCACTGTGTGTGATGATGAGAATTTTGATCAATAATTTATTTAGGGTTTAAAACCCCTCCTAATTGCTCTGATTTTATTTAAGCAAATCCGTAGTTTCATGCGTATAATTGTGATTCATTCAGTTATTAATAATGCCGTGCCTGCCTGCACCATCCTACTCCATCAACATTTTTTATAATTATATTGTCTCGGCTTAATTACAAATGATCGATAATGATGTAATTAATTTATATTAAAAAGGTCGATGAAGTCATCCGAGTCGTAAATAATTAACAGTCGGGCGGAGAGAAAGGAAGATTCATTCCCGCCATTCGTCTCCCATGTGTGTCAACAATCAACAATCAAACGCATGTGTTCCGTGCACGTATCCTGGGACTTGTTGTGTTTATTAAATATCACCGTCATTAAATATACATCAACCTAATTAATGACTTATAAATCTAGCCTTGTGTATCACCTCCGTCCAACTGTTACACATTTGAATGAGGGAATGCTCACGTTCTCGATGTAAAATACCTATGCAAGTGAGCATATGAAATTGTCACACAATTTATGCTAATACTTTTTGTACGTAAAAATTGATCTTCAACGTTTATTGTTGGATACGCGCTATCAACTTGAGTACAAATATATGTTTTTTTTATCTCAATCCGATTTGTATTTCACGAGATATTTGGGGTGTACGGGTGATCTGAAACATCCTACATATATATAATGTAAATGTAATGCAAGTCTATGAAATGATTGCATCGTTGAATAGCACAAAAAATCTCTATAAAAAAGTTTTAATATTTTTTTTGGCGCCATTTAAAAATATGGCCGATGACGTCATGAGATACATCACTAGAGAGAGAGACTATAAAAATACATACATTTCGGGTGAATACAGGTACTGTCTGCATTTTTTTTGCATAGGCTTTGACCATTTAGCCACTAACGATGATAGTCTGAATGCAAGAAAAAAATTTTTTGGCGACATTTAAAAATATGGCCGATGACGTCATGACGGTAAGATGGCGGCTCTCTAAAAATCTGTTGCAAGCAAATTGTAGCAATCGAGATGCGATTTTTTCAATTTGAAGCTTGAGGCCTTTCTCGCGAAACACACGGTATATCTCCGCATAAATAATAATTTTCTATATACACTTTTAATTTAATAAAGGACGAACCTATAAGTAACATCCAATAACACTAATATTTTACGCTGATTTAAATATTCATTTAACGAATAGAGTGGCAATAATTTCGTTACATTTTTACTAACAAATTCGTATAATTTTATAAAAATAATTACAAACAGCGGATGGTGTTATTACGCCATTTATTTCGTTTTATAAACAATAAATTTAAATAATGCCCATTAAAATCGTTCGTGTATCCTTTTGTTAAAATAAATGCGAATTTTAATTATTCATTATAATTCGCTTCCGACGCCCTTCGCGTTGACTTCTTCAAAAGTAATTATTTGAATAATAAAATGTGATAAATTATTATTATTCACATTTTACAGAAGAAAAGTGTTATTTATTAAATATAAAGCAGTTAACAACTATATTATTCGTATTAATTAACTGCTACTAATTTGTGAAGAATACTTTAATATAAAATAATGTAAAAGTGCTTTAGTAATAATTTAAATATTTCTAGAAAATAAAAAAAATGCAATATAGAATTATTTTTTGTTTATTCTGCTATTTAAATTATTACTTTGTTTTATTACTTTTAGATTATGTTATATTAATGTATGTTGTTTGGAAATATACATTAGGCATTAAAATTATATAAGCGATATTTCGTCGTTGAGTAAAGTGGGGTATCCGATTCCTTGTGTTGCTACAGGATATTTCTCTACCTTTTTAAAATATTGATTTTGGCATATACAACTCAATTATGTAAAAATATGTTAAAATAAAAAGGAATATTCACATAGATATTTTCTATTCCTAAAAACTTAAATTCAAATAAACTCAATAAATTCAACCTGTTCGTAATAAAGTTTTCATTGGCTTTAGTTCTCAAAAAGATGAAATTTGAATAATTCCCTCGATATAAAAAGAACATGTGTTGCTGTATTATTACATGATATATGGAGCTATTTAGATAAATAGAATTGAATTAAATCTCCTGTTTAGGCGGCGCAAAAAATGCCATTTCACAGCGGAGCAGAGTGTAGATGTTGAGGCATTTATTTATGTTGTCCATATGAGAGAGTAGATAACTCATTTTAGGCAGCATATAAAGTAGGTAATTTTGTTTTCGTAAAATAAATTATCCGGGTGAAATATGTTGACATTAGTTCGATAAAAAAAAGCCTGATTTAGCGGGGATACATATATTTTTTTATTTATTTGCCTCAGACCACTGTGGATATTATAATTGGCTGGAAAATAAGCAGGACACTCCGAAATTATAAATCATCTGGTAAGTCTGGAATCCTGTTACTCAAACGATGATTAATATCTGTCGTAAATTTCAGAAATTGAAGATTAATTTCCAGACATTCATAATGCAGAGTCGTACACGTGACTATATGGGCCGAAGCATTACGTTATTGAATATCTGCCACACCAAAACCGTAGACTTACACTTTATATAGTGTACAGAATGCATAGATTTCATCGTAACCTGCATACATTTGGAAAACGTTTAATATTGTCACCGGATGAAATCCACACCCCGGCAATATTACTTTCCCATTCACACGAAAATCATTCACATCGATGCCCTATAAATATAAAGTTAATATAATTTTTTCAGATATATAAACATTATTACTTGAGGATGAATTAATTTCTCACATTTATGTATTATTTAGATTGATTAAAACGGTTGGTTTCAAACTTAAGGTGTCACGCCTAGTCAGAAATTTAAGAAAGTCGATTTTTGAGTTTCGACATTTGTAGTAAGTATGTTTGAAGAATATTCCCTAAAAAGTTGTAATTAGTCCGATTAAAATTGACGAAGTTACAGGCGTTCAAAGTACGTCCGATAGTCGAACGGAGTATTGAAACTTTAAACGCTTTTTTTTCTCAAAACCGCATTTTTAACATGGTGACGATATCTCGAAAACTATTGCACCGATGTTTTTCAAACTTGCCACGTTTATTTGGGATAAAACAGGCTAGTGATTGAAGGAATGATTTTTTTCTTCGACGTATATTTTTTTTTCTTGGCGAAAAACGATCGATTTTTCCATGAAAAATCAAAATTTTAAATTTGAAAGCCACTTTGTCCCAGATCAATATACTGACAAACTGTTTGTCTAATTACTAGGTACTTTAATATACTAGAGAAATTTTCTTTTCCGAGTATTTTCCGAGTAGCAGTGGTCACCGTGAAACCTGTTTTTCCAGCAGCCTTCAGGTGGATGACCATATCTTTTTTTATTTCTAATATTTTTTCTTATAAAAATTATGTTACATTCATGAAAATACGTGTTACCACATAGACTAACTCAATTTTAAACATGTTTTATATTTTATGCAAAAAAAAAATGCCAAAAAGCACCTAGTTTTCGGCTTCCTGACTAGGCAAGTATTTTTAAATTCCAATAATTATGTAATAATAGTAAAAACACTGGTTATTGCTTTCTATTACTAATATTACATATCGCAATATGTTTCACAAAGTGCTAATTGAGAACCTAATCCAAAAATAAAATAATTAAATTTTTGCCCGGCGCACCCACCATTTCCACAAGCAATCATTGGCCGGTCTGCCGCTCATATATTTTTTCAGTTAGTGTACTATTATTTCCTAGATTAAATTAATGGTAACACAGTTTGGTGGTTAATTTTCTTTTCGTGAATACTTGTTACTTTCTCCGTACAAAGAATAATCAATTTTTTTTTCATTTTTAAATTTTTGGTTTATAATTATGAAATTAAAATAATTTACACTAATATTAATTACAGTGCGCTAAAGAGAAAAATTCAGAAAAATTCAGAAAAATTCAGAAAAATTCAGAAAAATTCAGAAAAATTGCGATTGTACGATCAATTCAGAGAAAGTTAAATGGTGATAAATATGATAAAAAATGATAAATCACTAGAGAGAGAGAGATAATCATGTTTATTTAGACTATAAAAATACATACATTTCGGGTGAATATAAGTCCCTGTCTGTTTTTTTTTTGCCCAGGCTTTGACCATTTAGCCACTAACGATGATAGTCTGAAGTTAATGTGTGAATGCAAGAAAAAATATTAAGGAAGTTTTAGCAGGGATAGAAGGAGATCTGGGTGAAATTTTTTGAGAGGAAATGAAGAGTTTTGTTTCAGTGGGATTTATTTGGATTCTTGGAGGGATATTTGAACGACTTTTAGAATGCTGTGTCGTCTGCGTAAATTAATAAATATTCTGCAGGGTTCAAATACGAGGAGTCTGATTTATAAAAGTCATCGCAGAATACATTATAAAGTAGCGGAGCTAGAGAGAAGCCTTGAGGTACACCCTGATGAATAGAGAATAAAAAGGAGAAATATTGATGGGAGATTCTGTTTGGAAGGAAATTTTTGATTATAATGATTAGATGATGAGGTACCTTCAGAAGAAAATACTTGTAGATGAGACCTAGGTGCCAGACGGATTCGAATGCCTTTTGGAAGTCTATGAAAAGGACGGATGTTTTCTGGCCTTCTGGATGCTTGGTTTGGATATTGGAATTGGGAATAAGAAGTTAGATTGACGGACTTTGATTTGATATGTTTCGTTGGAAAGGAAATTTTTGATACAAATTATTAGATGGTGGGGTAGCTTCAGAAGAAAACATTTGTAGAGGAGACCTAGGTGTCAGATAGAGTCAAATGCCTTCTGAAAATCTGTGAAAACGATGACCTTCTAGGTGTTTGGTTTGGATATTGGAATTGAAAATAAGAAGGAGTAAGATTGACAGACATTTTTGATTAAAATTATTAGATGATGAGGTAGCTTCAGAAGAAAACACTTATAGATGAGACCTAGGTGCCAGACGGATTCGAATGCCTTTTGGAAGTCTATGAAAAATACAGATGTTTTCTGGCCTTCTGGGTGTTTGGTTTGGATATTGGAATTGAGCATAAGGAGTTAGATTGATGGACTTTGATTTGAGATGTTTCGTTGGAAAGGAAATTTTTGATTCGAATTATTAGATGGTGGGGTAGCTTCAGAAGAAAACATTTGTAGAGGAGACCTAGTTGCCAGATGGAGTCGAATGCCTTTTGAAAGTCTGTGAAAACGACGGCCGTTGTTTGACCTTCTAGGTGTTTGGTTTGGAAATAAGAAGGAGTAAGATTGGCAGACTTTGATTTGGGAGGTTCTGTTGGAAAGGACATTTTTGATTAAAATTATTACATAGTGAGGTAGCTTCAGAAGAAAATACTTGTAGATGAGACGTAGGTGCCAGACGGATTCGAATGCCTTGGAAGTCTATGAAAAGGACGGATGTTTTCAAGCCTTCTGGTTGTTTGGTTTGGATATTGGAAGTGGAAATAAGGAGTTAGATTGACGGACTTTGATTTGAGATGTTTTGTTGGAAAGAAAATTTTTGATTCGAATTATTAGATGGTGAGGTAGCTTCAGAAGCAAACATTTGTAGATGAGACCTAGGTGCCAGATGGAGTCGAATGCCTTTTGAAAGTCTGTGAAAACGATGGCCTTCTAGGTGTTTGGTTTGGATATTGGAATTGGAAATAAGAACGAGTAAGATTAACAGACTTTGATTTGGAAGGTTTTGTTAGAAAGGACATTTTTGATTAAAATTATTAGATAGTGAATAGCTTCAGAAGAAAACACTTGTAGATGAGACCTAGGTGCCAGGCGGATTCGAATGTATTTTGGAAGTCAATGAAAATGACGGATGTTTTCTGGCCTTCTGGATGTTTGGTTTGGATATTGGAATTGGAAATAAGGAGTTAGAAAACATTTGTAGAGGAGACCTAGGTGCCAGACGGAGTCGAATGCCTTTTGAAAGTCTGTGAAAATTACGGCCATTTTTTGGCCTTCTAGGTGTTTGGTTTGGATATTGGAATTGTAAATAAGAAGGATTTTGATTTGGGAGGTTCTGTTGGAAAGGACATTTTTGATTAAAATTATTAGATAGTGAATAGCTTCAGAAGAAAACACTTGTAGATGAGACCTAGGTGCCAGACGGATTCGAATGCCTTTTGGAAGTCTATGAAAAGCACGGCTGTTTTCTGGCCTTCTGAGTGTTTGGTTTAAATATTGGAATTGGAAAGAAGTAAGATTGACGGACTTTAATTTAAGAGGATCTGTTGGAAAAGAAATTTTTGATTAAAATTATTAGCTTCAGAAGAAAACACTTGAAGATGAGACCTAGGTACCAGACAGATTTAAATACCTTTGAAAAAGACGGCTGTTTTCTGGCCTTCTGAGTGTTTGGTTTAAATATTGGAATTTTGATAAAGAATAAGATTGACCGACTTTGATTGAACATTTTTGACTATTTTCTTACCTATATACTTAATGTCATTGAAATGTAAATGTTTATCCGTACGAAATAAATGTTATTATTATTATTATTATTATTTAATACAAGAAGAAATCGGTATATAGAAAATGGTCCAATCCTTGTTTTTTATAACTGTTTTAATTACAATCTATTGAGGATGGGCGATATTTCACGAACCTGTGATTTGAAAATCACAGGTCGCTACTGTTATTAATAAGTGAATTTCACTGCTACTTAAAATCACTCCTATTTAAAATCATTGCTACTTAAAATCACTGCTACTTAAAATAATTGCTACTTAAAATCACTGTTACTTGAAATCACTGCTACTTAAACTGTGATTATTATAAAATTATAAAAGGTAAAATTGTGCAACTTTAGTATAACAATAAGTTAAAACTTATACATAAAAGTTCTCACAGTCACAGTTTAGAATAACAGGTATTAAAAAGTAGCAACATGATTCAAAAATAGCAGTTTTTCTATCGAATCTAATAAAAATCTATACAGAGTGTCCCATTTAAAATTGCCACCCCAAATATCTCGAAACCTGAGCAACATGGCTACTTAAAATCACTGTTACTTGAAATCAGTGCTACTTCAACTGTGATTACTATAAAATTATAAAAGGGAAAATTGTGTAACTTTAGTATAACAATAAGTTGAAAGTTATCCATAAAAGTTCTCAAAGTCACAGTTTAAAATCACAGGTATTAAAAAGTAGCAACGTGATTCAAAAATAGCAGTTTTTCTATCGAATCTATGAAAAATCTTTACAGGGTGTCCCATTTTAAATAGTCACCCCAAATATCTCGAAACCTGAGCAACATGGCAAAAAATGTTTTAGATAAAAGTTATAGGGTTCAGAGAGGGACGTATGCTGGTGATCTTGAAATTGACCTTGGCGTTAATTTTCAAGGTCAAACGAAGGTCAACTTTAATTTTTCAAACTTACCTCCCTATTTTTTATTGTGGAATCGTATTCTACAGGCAAAAATACAATCTTTTTGTAGGAAACGTTTCTTTTTAAAATGCATTTTTTAAGAGTTAATCTTTGTTTGACCTTGAAATTTGACCCCAAGGTCATTTTCAAGGTCACCAGCATATGTCCCCCTCCGAACCCTACAACTTTCATCTGAAGCATTTTTTTCTATGATGCTCAGGTTTTGAGATATTTGGGGTGGCAATTTAAAATGGGACGCCCTGTATATTCGTTGATCAAATTAACTCTATGAAAATATTTTCTCATAAAATAGCTGTAATTGATGAGAAGCAGTTTAACAATGTACCTTAGTATAAGAATGATAATTTACGGTGCACAATTACTTAACTGCGGAAGTAAATGCATGCAACGCTTACATTTATTTTCCAGAGAGCGATTATGGAATGTGATTTGGATTTAATAGCGGCATACTCCACGACTTCACTGTAATAATTAATTAAATTACAGTATCAGCAATAACCAGTTTCACGTATTAAGCACTGACGTAATCTATAAATGAATTTGAGTATTTGATGTAACGTAAAAGAAAGTATTATGATCGTCGAAGTTTTTTCTATTTTATATCCGTTTTGAGGTGTCTAGAGGCGATTTCAATAGATTTCTGTAATTTTTTTATGGAGTATGTGCGCGCTGTATATTTAATATTTCACCCTAAAATTATGATTATGAAATTAATACAATTGCATATTGTGAATCAAAAAATGATTGTTTCGCGTAAGAATCGAAAACTTCCGTTATTTTCATTCATGTTTCCTCACAAACTACTTACTTCTGACATGAATAAAATCATAATCTTATCTGGATGCCGGAGCCGCTAAAATATTATGCTCATTCGCGATGTGTTATGTAGAATTATTTAAATAAATGTAGAACACATGGACCGCGATAAGAGTTAAAAACCGTGCTGAAAAATTGTGTTCTATATTTTACTCGGTTTATGTCTACTCTGAATACCAAGTTCTAGAAGTGAACTAATTTGCAGACTTAAAAATGTTTGAAAGATTCACGCTTAAAAAGAACTTTTAATTGCATTGAAATAATATACAATAATAATTCAAAATTGATGATTTTGTTTTCTAAAGTTTACCGGATTATGTATTTACAAAGATTTGATTAAACTTATATCCGTGAGATTCGCTAGAAAATAAATTTTGCTAAAATTTGTAATTTAAATCAGGCGCCGAGAATTAGCTCCATCCGACCTTGTTTGTTTGTCGAAACTTCCTGGAAATTATCCCGCAATTTTATTGGCCATATGTACATATAAAAAGAACGGATGAGCATGTAGTGATAATGTTGAATAATGTTCAGCTCGCAAACCAGAAATAATGATACAATTTTAAAATACAATCGTATGTAAATAAGGAATTTGCATATTATTAGTTTGAACTAGAAATCTTGAGTCCGCATTAAAATGCAAAGGAGAGAGGAAATGCGAGGGAAGAGGAAGCGACGTTAAAAAATTCTAAAAAAATACAGCCCCGGGTTAATGGTTCCTGCTAATTGTACAATATTCAATTAGATTCCGAAAGAAATCCGCAGTTAAAATAATCATTGCAACTACACGACATTAATTCCCTTGAACGTGCTTCGGAAAATTACACCGTTAAATAATTTTCAGGGCGAAAACCATTCTGCATTTGCGTGATTTATAAACTTATGAAAATCCAGTTATTAAAGCCCCCCTGCTACATTTGATTGTCAAATTTCCGTCAGGTGGAGAATTACGGACGTCATTATTAAAAAGGGATCAACTGAAATTAAATGCGCTAATTGTGTTACTTTTTTCAAAATTAACGTAATTTATTCCGATCACATGTGCGCAAATATTAACCTAATTTCTCCCTTGCCATTAAACGCGTGTAGTACTTCAGCACTAAATTAAGTTTTAATTTCGTCTGTTTAACCATTCCGAAACAATACTGTCCGAACTGATCCGGAATTTCACTTTTAATTTTTAACCATCGACCGCATCCACTGCAGGCATTTTTAATAAACTTGCATCGAGGAATATATGAATATTTAATTATGTACACAGTTTGCTTGGAGTAACTATAAGTTTTAGATCAGAAGAGATGCAGCTGCAGCAGCATTGTTTGTGCAGGGATATTCGTAGGCGAAAACCACGCTGTTGTATATTACGGGGCAAATTTTACAGCTCACCACAAAATTAAATTTCTGTGCACAGGTAAAATCAATTAAATATTACTTGCAGAGGAAAATTATTCCTTAGTGGTCGCTGCAATTACAACAGGCTTAATTGTGTGTATGCGGGAAGAGATGTCTCGAGACTGCGAAAGGTATCAAAACTAAGTAATTAAAATTAAAATTAAAGTCTTATTTACATTTTAAAAAATTCATATTTTCGAGTCGAATCACATGGCGAGTGGAGAGGCAAACGCCTCGCGCCGAAAGCAAGTTTTTTTGGGAACGAGTCAAAGTGTTGTGTTTCTCCTCGACGTTGGCAAATGTGGAAACGATCATTCGCGTCATTCAGGATGAACAAGGCGTAAATGTGTAAATATGATCAATAAATTTAAAAAAAGCGATTTACTTTAAAAGCGCAAAAAGTTACATTCCACATCCTACATCAATGAGAACACGTGACAAATCCAATTTATGTTAAAAGTTTTCTAAGTTACATTATAAACACCTAATAGTACACTAACAAATGGTATAATTATTAAGCAGTACGTTTGTAGACAATAAGCATTTAATGGTTATAGAAACTATCCTTAATTAACACCTCTGCAAACTTCCTACAATCTGAGCTCTGTGTTTGGAATGTACTTAATAAAACAATTGCCTTGTCATTAGATGTGGTGTGAGACCTTTAGCAGGAATATTGTATATATCATATACATACAGGGTGATCCATCTCAGAGGTAACAAGAGATTTTGTTGAGTTACGCGGCATTTTTGAAAAAAATCGACACGTCGAACTTTTGATGAAATTTCCACCGTCATAACCTTAACCCCTTAGCCACCCCTCACTTAACCCTCCGATTTTAAATAGGGAAAGTGGGTCGAGTGATATATCTTTGAAAAGCTCTTTTAATTCTGAATACAACGGTGTCATTTGTTTTCGTTTATTTTTTATTCTTGGGGGAACGGCAACACATCTTTTAAATCGATTGCCTTTATCTCAAAAAATGGAGTCAAATTAACAAATTTGTTTTTATTTTAGTGTTTAGTAGACCAGAATTACCTCATTTGGAATAATAAATCCCATGCCGCAATTTGGACATATTTACTAAATAGGTACATAAAAATTGACGATGTATGAACGTAGTTGTATTTATCAAATAAACATGAATACATTTTTGATCTGCAGACATGATATGAATGGCTTTATTCGATTTCATATTCTCTCTATTTTTTTTACGAAATCAGGGTAGTATTGAATACTAGAACAGTTATTCTCATATATATTTATTTCAGAAGCAAAAAAGTCGTCAATTTCATTAAACACGCATTTACGTGTTTAATATGGTCATTATATGCTCGTTGTACAATTTACCATTAAATTGTAATATTTTTTTAAACCACTAGTACAAGAGATAAATCAAGTTTTCTCATTTAACAAGCGATATATTATCTATTCTATTATTCTATTATACAGCATATATTTTAATATATTTTTTTGTTGTGAGAAAAACATTAACAACGCAAGATAAATATACTGTTTTTTTCTCAGGGCTTCAGCCAAAATGCGGAGGAATGGGGTAGAAGAGTATATTATAATGCGCCTCTTTAATAATTGTCATTGGGCCACTTTATACGGGTGTGGGGGTGGTAATTTTGCGAAGAACATAAATATTACACGATTTAATCTTGAAATGAGTGTAGGGCTAATGGTTATATGAATACTGTTAACTACTTTTTGGTAATGATGTAATGTTTTCATTTATTCCGTTACAACATCACGCCATTGGGCTATTTTAGGAGGCACATTAAACGGTAAATAATTGTAGCGAATTTTTGGTGATATTATAAATTAAAAAAAATGTGCTGAAATACATTGCATCAATTGATCGAATTGTTGGGAAACGTAATTTTTAGTTTATATTTACATCATAAATGTATGTTACCCTGAAATGTGTGAATTTGTAAAAAAAATATTTTTTTAACATTTTACAAAAAAACTTGTTGGCAGCCAATGTGTTAAAGATTGCTCAGGAAAAATCGTCTCTAACGTACCAATAGAATCGACTGAGTTAATGAGTCAATCGAAACGCAATCGTCAAAAATTAATTTAATCGATTTTTAGGCGTTTCCAGTCGATTTAAGCACTATTTACGAAAAAAAGTAATTTTGCGTATCTCGGTTCCTGGAAGTCTTACAAACATTCTTTTATAGATAAATAGTGTTCAGAATAGTCTCTTAGAATTGAAAAAAAAACAAAAAAAATTTGAAGAAAAATTAAATTTAATCGATTTTTAGGAGTTTTCAGTTTATTTTGGTACTATTTTCGAAAAAAAATAATTTTGCGTATCTCTTGCTAGAAGTTTCATATTTTTTTTTAAAGACAAATAGTGTTGCTACTGGTTTCTTAGATTTAAAAAAAACGAAGAAAAATAAAATTCATCGATTTTTAGGCATTTCCAATCCATTTTTAAGTACTATTTACGAAAAAAAGTAATTTTGCGTATATCGGTTCCTGGAAGTCCCACATCAGAATGGTCTCTTAGACTTGAAAAAAAATAAAAAAGAATTTTAAGAAAAATTAAATTTAATCGATTTTTAGGCGTTTGCAGTCGATTTAAGCACTATTTATGAAAAAGTAATTTTGCGTAACTCAGTTCATAGAAGTCACACAATTTCTTTTATAGACAAATAGTGTCTAGAATGGTCTCTTCGACTTGAGAAACAAAACAAAAATTGAAAAAAAATTAAATTCAATCAATTTTTAGGAGTTTCCAGTCTTTTTAGGTACTATTTTCGAAAAAAGTAATTTTGCGTATCTCTCGCTAGAAGTTTCACAATTTTTTTTTATAGACAGTATTCCGAATCGTTTCTTAGACTTAAAAAAAAAACGAAGAAAAATTAAATTTCATCGATTTTTAGGCATTTCCAATCCATATTTTAAGTACTATTTACGAAAAAAAGTAATTTTGCGTATCTCGGTTCCTGGAAGTCCCACAAACATTCTTTTATAGATAAATAGTGTTCAGAATGGTCTCTTAGACTTGAAAAAAAAAACAAAAAAAATTTTGAAGAAAAATTAAATTTAATCGATTTTTAGGCGTCTCCAGTCGATTTAAGCACTATTTATGAAAAAAGTAATTTTGCGTATCTCAGTTCATGGAAGTCACACAAATTTTTTTATAGAATAAATAGTGTTCAGAATGGTCTCTTCGACTTGAAAAAAAAAACAATTTTTGAAGAAAAATTTAATTTAATCGATTTTTAGGAGTTTTCAGTCTATTTAGGTACTGTTTTTGAAAGAAGTAATTTTACGTATCTCTTGCTAGAAGTTTCACAAAAAATTTTTATAGACAAATAGTGTTCCGAATAGTTTCTTAGACTTAAAAACAAACGAAGAAAAATTAAATTTAATCGATTTTTAGGCAATATCAGTCCATTTACGAAAAAAAGTAATTTTGCGTATCTCGGTTCCTAGAAGTCCCACATAAATTCTTTTATAAATAAATAGTGTTAAGAATGGTCTCTTAGATTTGAAAAAAAACAAAAAATAGCAAAAAAAAAATTTGAAGAAAAATTTTATTTAATTGATTTTTAGGCGTTTCCAGTTGATTTAAGCACTATTTATGAAAAAAGTAATTTTGCGTATCTCAGTTCATGGAAGTCACACAAATTTTTTTATAGACAAATAGTGTTCAGAATGGTCTTTTCGACTTTAAAAAACAAACAAATTTTAAAGAAAAATTGAATTTAATCGATTTTTAGGAGTTTCCAGTCTATTTAGGTACTATTTTCGAAAAAAAGGAAGTTTGCGTATCTCTTGCAGGAAATTTCACAATTTTTTTTTATAGACAAATAGTGTTCCGAATGGTTTCTTAGACTTAAAAAAAACGAAGAAAAACTAAATTTAATCGATGTTTAGGCGTTTCCAATCCATTTAACGTCTCGGTACCTGGAAGTTTCACAAAAATTTTTAGAGACAAATAGTGTTCAGAATGGTCTCTTAGACTTGAAAAAAAAACAAAAAAATTTTTTGAAGAAAAATTAAATTTAATCGATTAAGTTTTTGAATTTATCTAGAAAAACAAACTAGTACCAGTCTTTAATTTATTGTAACCTCTAATTATTATTAGTCGAACATGTTTGTTATAATCAAAACTAACCAAATATATGTGTGTTAATTATGTTATAAATTTTTTCGCTAAAACAAAGAAATGTGAACATGGTTAACGTGCGACCTAATTAAGTTGAAATATACTCGCAATGCATGATTCTTGCGGAGTAATAAATATTTAGAAAAATAACAAATAATATTGCTATAATCAATCAAGAAAATGTTTTCCCTCGGGAGCCACGCCATCAGACAATTATTTTGTTACTACGTGAATAAATTTTTTCTACATTTAATTTCTTTACAAAAACATGTACTGTATTTATTTATTAAAAAATATATTCAATAAAAGCCCTAAATATATGAATATTCAACCTGTTCGTAACTCTGCTAGCAAAATTAAGTCTTACTAAGTTTGTTAACGAAACATAGTGTTGAGAAATTTATTTAAAAAATATATTTCTCAAAAAAATAAACAAATTTTTATAAAGAAATTTAATAATTTATTTATAAGTTAGGGTAGAAATCATCAGAAAAATAAATACTAACAAGAGAAGTTCCCTAAGAGGTAATCGCGAAATGGCAAGTGTTATATATCGTTGGAAAGGTCTCCCAAGGTAGACTTCACGTGTAAAATATTTCGCTTGAACGACCCCGCTATAGCCAGATGCCAAAACTTGTACTACACTCTACGCACGCGTATATTAAACAAAAAAATGTTTCTTTCGAAAGTTCTTAAGTTTTAAAATATAGTCCAATTACTACGAATAATTTTGCTATTAGGTATGAGACACCACAATAAGTCATGGTAAAATCCTGAAAAGTTGTTGTTGCAACAAAAGTTTCTAAAAAAAACTTGTCATAGTTTTTACAGACTTCTATTATACATATAATAATTATTGATAACAACTAAATACGATTTTCTTTTTCTTGGTCCATTCCGCCAGAGTTTTCAATTAACTGTATATATTGATTTCTAATTATTTATTACATATACTCAATTATATATTATATAATGATTGGGGGGACATACACTGGACATCCACTTCTTCATTCCGAAAAAGTGACCGCACGGATGGCATTCGAACCCACGACCACGAGGCCCGTGAGCAGGTGCTCTACTTACTAGGCCACCGCGGCCCCTAAATACGATTTAATAAATAAACACGAATAGGTTGAATATTCACATATTCAGGCTATATTTCGTCTTTATTAAATTTATTAAACACTAATGATGGAAATAATTTTTCCAACCTATTGTACACAAGATAATCAATTTAATAAAGTAACTTTTTAACGACCCATTTAAAAATGACGAACTTCAATAATTACAGTCCCATCGTCTGATTCGTATCATTTGTTCATAGTTATTTACCGCAAGGGGTTCTGAATATTTTAATTTGCCAATTACTGTAGGAATACACACTTCTGGCAAATTAACTTACCGGGAATGAAACCTATTGTCTGCGTACAGATTATTTCGAAGTTGTGTACATTCTCGTGTTACGTAGGTAATAAAGTATCAAGTTTATGTTTTATGAAATAATGGAGTTTCTAGGGATTCCTCATATAAATACATTCCTTATTACTTTGATGAATGATATTTACATAGTTGCCCGTGCTAACGATATAATATTGATGCTCGCCGGTTCCTTCAATACACTGTTATTTTTCCCATTTCCACAACTATATTTATGTGACGTCTCGGGATATGCACGTAATTGATATACGAGGAGTGATTTGATTGTATATTACATATTGAAGGTATAAATATCATACCTGCAAATACCATTAGTTATATTAAACACTAATAAAAGATCAATACCATCCTCACCGGATTTCATCCTAATAATTTCCTAGTCATTGATTCACGGCTATTATATGGATATTTGAACAACCCAAGCAATTGCAAGATTAAATAAACTGCAAATGGCTGGGATAGATTCTGTTGGGATACAAACACGCGATAAAACAGTTAATGAGTAAACCTGGCTGCATCAGCAATTACTACTCCTAATTACCAATTTGTATGCAGGCAGTCAATAAACCTTGGCGGTGTCTATTTTTGATTTCTGTTAATTACAGAAACAAAA
This sequence comes from Ocypus olens, assembly GCA_910593695.2. Lineage (NCBI taxonomy): Eukaryota > Metazoa > Arthropoda > Insecta > Coleoptera > Staphylinidae > Ocypus > Ocypus olens. Next base: position 6,171,341 of record OU343057.1, on the reverse strand, counting down.
TGGCCAATTAATCAAAATGAGCTAAGGTAAATAATGTGAAGTATTGATTACGTTAAGGGTTGAGATAACGTGTGAACATCACAGTTTGTATCAATTATCGATACGAAATGTCGAAGGTGTGCAGCGCAGTTTATTTGAATATATGGTGGCTGCGCCGGGCGAGGACTCGGAAAACTCTTGAAAATGGAGTTTTACATTTGAATTGCATGAAAATATCTTGACAAACCACTACATTTAAAATACGTTTTACCAATTTAAATTACTTTTAAATTTAGATTCGCTAGCTATATCTATTCATGATTTCACCTGCTACACTATATTTATGCAAAATGATACATTATTTAATTTAAAGTAAATAAAAAATTTTAATAGTTGCAGATTTATCGTAAATCCAAATTCTGTCAACATATTTCCGAAGACCCAGTTATGCGGTAATATCCTGAATATCTGAAAGGCCAATGCGGTATTATAAAAGTAAAAAAGAATTCCGATACATTTTCATGTCGCAAGATGATTGATACAGAAGGATACATTAAAATTATCATACGAAAAGAACGCGTCGGCATCATCAATGGAAAAAAAATCACTACACGCCACTTTTCGTTCCGATAAATTACACATTGGCCAGTTTTTTGTACTTATTGACCACGCGAGTCTTGTTTGTTTTACTTTATCCGCTGCACAGAATTATTCCCCTTAGCTTAGCCTTTTCCGGAAATTGTGGAAACGTTGCTTTTTTCGCAACAAATTTACAGTCTACAGAATCTGAAGATTCCACAATTTACTAGTGCAATAGACGCAAGGATTGAGTTTCGTTTAAATAAATACAAACTGGATTAAAACTCCACGCGAAGCGCAAGCTGAAGTTGTACAAAGTTGACATATATAAACATGCCCCTATGTTAAACTTCTTTCGCCCTAATACCCCTAAATATAACATTATGAAAATTAATAAGGCTTTATAACATGGATGGTTATAAATAACTTTATATACGCTGCGGTATAATGTTACAATTAATTAGTACAATTAGAATAGAACTAATTAGTATTTCAAGGTATTGATCATTCAGGCTGAACACAAAGATGAGGTTTAAATATTATGCAATAAAATATTGTATGGAATAAATGAACAGGCTATTTTCGTCTTTATAAATTTATTATTTGTAATGCTGTTTTATTCGATAGATTAACTGCGTGATTAGATGTTTGTATATACTCTTCTTGGAAATTTTTATTTAAATCAACATAGGTGAATCATAATCAATACATTTAAATTGCGCAACTGTGCGATTTTGATGAATTCAAACGTTAAATTATGGCAAATTTAGTGTAAAACTGATTACAAATTTTCACAGCAAACTGCAAAAAGTGTGATCGTGATTCTTTTTAATTCGAAATTTTGTTATAATTTTTTTTTTAATTTTGAATTTTTTTTGTTTGTTAATAATTATGAAATGATAATAATTACATCAAATTTATAGAAAATTTCAAAAAAAATATTGATGCGGATGTTACTCTCTCCAATTTAGTTTTTTTTCATATTATTAATGTTAATTTTAGTTTTTAAGTCGCGTTTATTATAAACATATATTATTGTTAATTTAGGTTAACTATTGTGTTTACGATGTATTTTAATTTTTCTTTTTATGATATTTCTCTGTAATTAGATCTATTTGTATCTGTTGAGAACTAAATAAATAAATTTCGAGATTTCGAAAAAATCTTATTCTTTATAAACTGTAAATTTCAAAATTTACAGTTTATAAAGAATAAGGTTTTTTCGAAATCTCAAAATATGAAAAAAAAAAAACTAAATTGGTGAACGTAACATCCGCATCAATATTAATTTTTTTACAAAGTGTGCAAATCGTTTAAAACTAGCTTGTTGTTGAAAAGTTACAATCAGTTCTTAATTGCCGAAATAAGAAATTTTGCAAATTTCCGGCTGTTGCGAAGTATACATCATTTATTTCGTTTATCTTTCCTCTATTCAACTTCCTCTTCATACATTCGCCTCATTATAATAATTTCATGCCGGCTTGAGCGTGTACAAAATCAGACTTTTTAGAATTCCATGTAAGTTGGGTAATATTAATGCCGATCAATATAGGAAGCAGAATCTAGTTGGATGTATACTTTCTGAATTAGTTGCCGTTTTTCATAAATCGATTTATATTATATTTTGTCCGTGAATTTTGGCGGCGTTTGCTTGGTGGTGCATCTTGATATTATTGCGAAATAAAACACTTAAACTTTGTGTTACCACTGTAAACTAAAGTAAATTCAAAAAAGAAATCAAAAAATTACTATGGAACCTTATACAATGGAAGAATATTTTACATATTTCTGCAACTAATATACCTCTTATGTGTTCTTTTCTCTGACAAATTTCTTAATTATATATTGATACATATACTTATTGGCATTATATCGATTTTTGTTGTATCTGCTATATCTTTGAGAAATAAACTTTATTTTTATTATTTATTATTATAGTTGATAAACGTGACTATAGTTTCGACTATACACTAGTAATTTTTAAACTAAATGACTAGGGTATAGCACGTAAATCCTTGTTGCATTCACGCATTTTGGTGGACTAAGGAACCCTAGGGAATTTTCTCACTATGAAACCAACTTGATATTGAACATTAAATATTGTTCCCCCATCAGAACACCTACAGACCGGTTTCGACCTTTTAGGTCAGATCAGTGTAGTTAGTTACTGACGGGGAAACGGAGATTACTATTGGAATATAAGTATTCCAAACACCGTTAAAGGTAGAAACGCCACTTTGGCGTTTGATATTGTTTATAAAATCGTAGAATAGCCAAAAAAACAACGACTTTTCCAAAATCTTAGAGTGGTGTTACCCCTTAATGAAAATTTTTGTTGCATTGATAAAATAACTTGTTCTAACATAATGTGGGTGTGCTGAATCCATATATGACGTTATTTTTTCTCCCTAAGTTACCGTTTTTTGGGCAATTTAACAATTAACATTTTTCAAAATTTGCATATTCATTATGCATACTACATGCATAACAAGTCATAAATGACATATGAGCGTAGAAATATAGTCATATTATGCTCTCAGAATGAAGATTGATACCTTACAGTTCAGCTATGTTGTATTCCGGCAAAAATCTGCACTTGTAGCTCTTGCGTTTGTGCACTTGCTCAGGGGGGTCCGGGGCAAAGTGCCGACTGCCCAAAGTGCCGAATCGGTATTTTGTCCAAAGTGCCGAATTTCATACTACCGACCAAGCCCAAAGTGCCGAACGACGCCAAGCGATGTCGCATCGTTCGTAAACAAGACGTCGCCGTCGGAGCTGAATGCGAATCGGCATTTTGGACATTCGGCACTTCGACCTCTCAAAGTCCCAAACTGCCGAATGCACGCCGGTTCTGCACTTTGCTCCTCACATGCACCTATGTGTCGAATATTTATGTTATAATACGTTCAAAAACGTTTAAAACAAAAATACATTTTTTTTAAATTTTAAATAAAAAAAAAAACATTTTCCAGTCCTAAAACTATCTACCCTCCATTGATAAAATTGTATTATCAAAAATAATTTTCGCACATTACGAACATTCATGAGGATGTGTATTCAACATTTTGGGCCTTACTCATGGGTGCGTGCTAGGACGTTCTGTCGAATGACGAAAGTGCCGATTCGCATTCGGCTCTGACGCCTTGTTTACAAACGACGCGACATCGCTTGGCGTCGTATGGCACTTTAGGCTTCGTCGGTAGTATGAAATTCGGTACTTTGGGCAACATACCGATTCGGCACTTTGGGCAGGCCCCACTCAGGGCAATCTCGTTTTATAGTCCAGCAGTAGTCCGCCATTACATTCCTGTCCCTTAATAGAGCTCTTCCATGATCATCAGGTCCTGGTGGAAGGGTTCACCTTGTTCGTCACTTACAGCCCCAAAGTTTTAAGGGAATTTGTCAAGGCTACTGTTCAAGAAATGGACCTTGATACTCATGTTGCATCTTAGTTAGCGGAAAGACAACAACTTCAACGTAAATAAAAGCTCGTAGTTTACACACAAGTCACACGTCTAATGATTGTTTTCTTTTCAGCGCGTTTGAGAAGAAATGTGTGTTTTCGGGGCGAAGAAGGTGACTAATTTCAAGATATTTACGCGGTAACTAATGATGCGCCTGTACACGCTAGCTCGACACCTATTCAAAATATCAACAAAAGAAAAACACCAGATTATTCATAAGGTTTTTTGCTACAAAAGTATGCTGAACTTAAATTTAAATAAAACGAAAATTTTAGAAGTCGAAATTATTCAAACGCGCGCGATTCCTCGGCACCTAGGTAAAATATAAAAAAAAACGGAAAACGGGAGGTTGTTCGTGAGGTTTTTGACTACAAAACTGTAGTGAACTAAATTTAACTAAAACAGAAAAATGAGGCAAAAATTCTAGATGTTTAAATTGGAGGAACTCGCGTGATTGGGCACATATTTCTCAGCACCTGTGCAAAATATAAAAAATGAAAAACAGGAGGTTATTTGTGAAATATTTGGCTACAAAAGTAGACCAACCCCGTAGCTCTAACATTTTTAATTTGCGGACAATTAAATAAATTCAACACCAAACCACAGAAATAATGACAAATCAAAATGTCAAATTGCATGATAACCGTAGCTTGCAGAAGAAAACTGATTTCAGATTTGGAATCAGCATTGTTAAAATACTTAGAATCAGTGGAAACATCTCATGCAACAGAAAAACATTTTTTTTTTTTGTTGCCCAGTGTTATCTATCGGTTAATCTATTATTTTGCACAGCCCTACCCAAGAGCGCTTTTTATATAGATTCATACCAAAAGTGTGGTTTCTTTGCTCAGTATTCCTTTTCAACCTCCTTGAGTCTAATATCGAAGTGACTCCACATAAGTTTTACAAACTTTTTGTAGGGCCCAACATTTCTCTTGTTGGGGAAGTTGTTTTCCAAAATTACCAAGCTAGTTTGTTTTACAAAATAATTTATATTTTTTTTGAAAACTTTTTGTAGGACCCAACATTTCTCTTGTTGGGCAAGTTGTTTTCCAAAATTACCAAGCAAGCTTGTTTTACAAAATAATTTCTATTTTTTTTTTACAAACTTTTTGTAGGACCCAACATTTCTCTTGTTGGGGAAGTTGTTTTCCAAAATTACCAAGCAAGCTTGTTTTACAAAATAATTTATATTTTTTTTGCGAACTTTTTGTAGGACTCAACATTTCTCTTGTTGGGCAAGTTGTTTTCCAAAATTACCAAGCAAGCTTGTTTTACAAAATAATTTATATTTTTTTTTACAAACTTTTTGTAGGCCCCAACATTTCTCTTGTTGGGCAAGATTTTTTCCAAAATTACCAAGCAAGCTTGTTTTACAAAATAATTTATATTTCTTTGTAGCTTCTCTTGACAATATTTATCACATATGTAGCAGAAATGGTCAGGATTATTAACACCACACTTGAGTAAAGAACTCAAACTCTTTCTTGTAACAATAACTTAGCAAAAGGCACGTGAATTCGAGGTTCAAGAGACGCGTCATTTATGGTTTCATTACCGAAGCCTCAGTAGTGTTGCGCGACGTAGTGGAGAATTAATTTGCAGTGATTTTCTTATTCTTTTAATTGCGCTGTTTATCACGAGAACTTGAATCAATTCAAACAAGCCAATTACACGATGAGTAGTTCATAATCATAATGTATCGAAATTGACTACACAAACTGAAGCAGCAGAATTTTTTTTTGCCCTAAAAGGCCAATGCGGTATTATGGGCGATAGGGCGTAGTAGATGGGCGAACAAAATTCATATTCCTTGTTTTTGCCCGTTCTGTTTCAGCTTACAAGGAAACATAAGGAATTTAAAAAATCTGAAACATTGTGTGGAAGTAAAGTAGTTCATCTGTAACTAAAAACCATTTTCTTTTTCTGCGGAATTCCAATCTAAGGGGGTGAAAAAATTGTGGAAGTGAAGTAGTTCATCTGTAGCTCAAAACCATTTTCTATTTCTGCGGAATTCCAATCTAAGGGGGTGAAACATGGTTTTATGCTACGAATGAACTATTTTACTTTCACACAATGTTTCAGATTTTTTTAATGTACGGGTTCCCTATGTTCTGGCGAAAAGGACCAACGAATGGTCTAAGTGCGCTTTCCGCAAACCATCATCATCCCTATGTTCCCTTGTTAGTAATATCCATTGCTTGCTTAGTTTCCAAAGTATTGATTCTAAAATCGCTTTGCTGATGTTTTTTATATTTTTATTTCTCACATTGGTCATGGGGCCTTTTAGCCATTAATAATATCTTGGTCGTACCCAGACTTCGTACTATTTAAACGCAAGTTTAAAATTAAATGGTCGACAAGCAATTTATAACAAAAGAAAATTATTAAGTGTAATATTTGTTGAGAAATAGCCCTTATGAAAGATCATGAATCACCGGTCAGGAGCGACAACCATTTACCCTACCTTTTTGTTAGTGCATATATGACTTATGAGTACAATGAAAGGGAATTGGAAAATTTGCTTTTTATTCATTATCTCGCCTTATGAAGATATATGCACCGTATTGGCGAGAGGGGCTAGCCTTTTCATTTTCCGTTCTGAAATTGATAGCCCCGAATGATAAATTCATTCCGGGCAGGGACGGAAGGCTACAATAAGGAAAAGCCCATCTGCTAGCTTAAATATTTCTTGTGTTAATACGGGGATTTCTAAATGCAAGCACTAAACTGACTACCTGCATTTACATTTGGGTACAACGTGACTGAAATAAATTCCGATTGTAGCCATTAAATGCGATTCGCAGATTTACAGGCGGCCGTTATTGTTGCATAAGTTCGGATTATGTTTGTTTGAGAAATATTCTCGGGCTGCACGTAAATTTATGTAATTTGTTAGAAAAAGTGGAGTTTTAATCGATTGGAGTTAGGGAAGCTTTTCACGTTCCTTAAGAATTCAGCCCGAGAAATCGTTCATGGGGCGCTATGCATGCAGACCAGGGTATAATATGCTGTTTAAACCTAGTATCTGTTTCGGAGTGAACAGGGGCATATCTCGGAAACCCACCCGTTTGATTAATGATCTGGCCAGGGCATTTCCCGAGGAAGAAGGAAATGGGAAAATAAAAAGCAACTATCCTTCAGATGGCCCCCATATACCTATTTTCATATCGTGATTTCAAATACCTTCAATGCACCCGTATTCCCGCTGTTTATATGGTTCTGCATTTAATTGATGGAACGATAAATTGTTCGGTGTGTGGCGGTCGTAAGTGACCGCTTTAAAGCTTTGTGTCAAATGAAATTCTGCTAAATTTCGTAATTACTGTACACATGCTTCATGTTTATGACTCATGCCCGGATTAATTAAATTAACTAGAAAGTTTAAAAACGGCGTCATAAACTTACCCGCCAACGCTTAAAATAGCTGTTGTAGGTTCAAATTTAGTACTACAAAACGTTACACATGAATCCTACAGTAAAGAATCCAAACATTTTCTACCAAAACAACCGTAAATATATACAAAATGGTAGATTGGAATAAAACACAATCAAGATGTACCACGGAGTAAACGCCGCCAACATTAAACATATACCTAATGATTTAACGGCCCTTGCTATACTGTTCGTTTTGTTTTGCGAAGTATTTTACAAAAACCTTGCTAATTGAAATGTAATTAAATCGAGATAATGGCAGTGGCAATTTTCATAATTGTCATGAGATAAAACGAATGTGAAGCAGCGCGACAATAAGAATAACGCAGCATTTGGGGAAGCGGGGGATTAAGGGGTTGGTTTCTTTCTGAAATAAGTAGAGAGAAGATTTCATGGTATTGTGGCGCTAAGTTTAGTGTACTAGACGGCTGACTTACAAGCACGTATTTATGTTTATCGTGCATGTGTTAACACACCTGAACACTAAACTCAGTGGCGCAGAAGTGATACGATAGAATCCTTAGAATTTACCCTAATGCCATTCCCAGGGATTTTTAATCTTTTCAGCGAAGGGAGCTCCAAGAGAATCATCCATTATCTCGAGAAGAGCGTGATAATTAGTGAACTAAACAAGGCATGTTCTCGGACAGCTGAACAGTCTAAGTAATCAGCATATTTAGGATTTATTACTGATGTGGTTAAGAAAGTTTAGTGTTAAATTAGAGGTCCTCGTTCTGTCAACTTTGCGGACGTAATTTGAACTGTTTTGTGTGTGTTTATATATTTATAATTAATTTATAATTATTTAAAATTAATTTTAATTTTGTAATATCTCAAGTCTGAGATTTTTACTTGTTCGTCTTCAATTTATATGTAAAATTCAGTTTAATACGTCCTTGTGCGATGTTCTTATTTTTTCATAGTAAATTTTAATTATCTATCTTTTAACTTTGTACTAAAAGTATTCCAATATGCTAAGTGTCTGTCTTCAATTTTTACAAACTATTAATTTTAATGTCTCTATGCAATGTTTTCCTTTTCATTCAAATACTAGCCTGCCTTGTATTTATTTATACATTTATACAATTGTCAGTGTTTCTCTTTTTTGAGTTTCTGGCATGAATAAATTATTATTATTATTATTATTATTATATAGATTATTAAGTATAAGCTACTTTCTCGTCTTGTTTATATTAATAATACTAAGGAGCAAATATTTGAATGCCGAGAAACATGAATTGTGCCCAAATATAATTTTAATAATTTACAATGTTACTTTCTTTCATTTTATTATATTAAACATCATATTTATTACAGAAGCTCTTGTAAATAAATGAAATACTTTTAATAATGTAATTATATTTATTTATAAATTGTAGCATAAAATAAAAATCACCGAATGTGTAATTTTATTAAAGAATCAATTTCCCTAAATCTCGCAAATTACAACTGAAACTGATAATTAACTTACAATTTACCTTCGAGCTGGTTTATTTTAAATGTTTGAAATTTCGCTCCTGCGTGTGCTCAGTGGATCGTTATTCCTAATAAAAATTTAATTTGAAGATTGTTGTCGTCATATTAATAAAAGGTTTTTCAATAGCAACTTGACACTCTTGTTTTCTTATTGTGAACGCACTATTAAACAAATTAGTGCGCTGTCACTGTCAAAATACGCAGTAACTCAAATATTTTTATCATGCAAAGATTTACAAATGAAGAACGTTTACAAGTAATTCAAAATTATTACGGAAATTCCGGGTCAGTGGTTGCAACTTCAAGAGCGCTTACGCCAATTTTGTGTCGTCATTCTCTCCCGAGTAATAATAATAATAATAATAATTATAATAAAAAAAAAATATTTATTCATTTGGCCATATATGATAGATTGAACAAGTCTATAATAAAACAATATAACAATACAACAAAACCAAAAAAACAGAAATAAAAGAATGCAACTCACTGCAGGGCATGTCGTTTTATATCGTGTGAGCCACAAAATTCCGTTTCAAGTAGACAAGCAGTTCACAATTTGTTGAGAAAATTTGAGTTAACATATTCACTGTTAAATGTTCCCGTGCCAGTGAGACAACGCAGCGGTCGCAGTGCCGAGAATATTGCTGCCGTTAAAGCGTCCATCGCAAATGATCAAATTCATTCGATTCAACGGCGTTCTCAGGAATTGGGCATCAGTCAGACCACACTATGGCGTATTTTGCGAAAGAATCTTGGCCTGCACCCTTACAAGATCAAGTTAACTCAAGAACTACAGCTACTTGACGCACGTTCTCAGAATGGGCTTTAGAGATGTTAGCCAAAAATGACGATTTTCATCGCAAAATCATCTTCAGTGATGAAGCGCATTTTTGGTTGAATGGTTTCCTCAACAAACAAAACATCCGTTATTGGAGTGCTGACAATCCTCATGTGCTTCATGAAACAAAAAGTGACTATATGGTGCGGTTTCCATGCCGGTGGCGTTATTGGGCCATTTTTCTTCGTTGATGAAAATGACCGTCACGTTACAGTCAATGGTGAACGTTACAGAGACATGTTGCAGCGTTATTTCTTCAATCAATTGCATGGGATGGACATCAGTGATATGTGGTTTCAGCAAGACGGCGCTACATCCCATACACCTGGAGAAACAATCGACTTATTGAAGTACAAACAAGTTCGGTGAACGTGTTATATTGTGAAGAGGTCCTGTCGATTGGCCGCAGAGATCTTGTGATTTAACACCTCTAGACTTTTTTCTGTGGGGCTACGTTAAATCAAGGGTCTATGCGAACAAGCCGGCGGCGTTAGAGGACTTAAGAGGCAACATCGAATGAGAAATAGCGGCCATTTCCGTCGAATTGAGTGGCCGAGTCATCAAAAATTGGCTTCAACGAATCGAATGGTGCTCTTGGTGGACATATGACCGAAGTCGAGTTCCATTCATAATTGTATTGATTGTACTTTATTTAATAAAACACTAACACAGTGTATGGTTTCAAATTAATTTTATTGTTCTACAACAATTGTTTCAGCTGAATTTAATTTTTCTAGAGCTCTATCCTTGCGTTTTATATTTATTTCGTTTTTTTTTTGTTGAGTTTCGACAAGTCGAAATATAGAATTTAAAAAATTTGCAACTCACAAGACAATTTGTAAACTTTTAAAAACCGAAATTATTTTTGAACTGAACTAAATTTTTCTAGAATTTTATTTATACGATTTATATTAATTTCAATATTTTTCATTGTAGTTTCGAAAACTCTAAACATAGAATAAAAAATTCGCAACTGATTAGAAAATCGGTGAATTTTCAAAATCCAATATTAATTCTAAAGAATGGCGTTTTCTAAATTGAATTTCTATTTTGTATTATATAACCGCGAGTTTTTTTAAATTGTATGAAAATTTAGAGAATGTGATTTCAAAAGCAAAATTTTTGATAGAAAAAAATATGAAAATGAAATGAATTACAAAATTGTAGTCGATCGACTATGTAATTTCCGAAACCCTAATATTCCCCCAAAATTTCAAAAACCTATTGTAACCTTTTATGAATATACATCCTCTCTAAAACCCTCCCTGACACAAAATTCTAATAACTAGCCCCCGCAATAAAAAAAACAATCCGAAGAAAACAAAATAAAAAGGCGGAAAGATCTCCTGGTCGATAGCCTATTGAAATATTGTTATATTATAACGTAAAGCAAAACTAAAAGTTGTAAATATTTTCAAATAAAGTATGTCTGTATATATAAAATTGTAGAAGAAATACATCAGGTAGATGAAAAATTATGGTTTTACATTTTACAATTACCGCTTATATACTAAAAATTGGAAACAAACGTTGAGGTTGGGGGGGGGGGTGTCTTATTAATGTGTTGAAAATTAGAATTAAAATTAAAATTTGCGTTATAATAAATTCATGAATTATTGTAGAGATAAGGCAATTAAGATCACTTTTATACTTTAAGCTAATAATAAAAGTTTTGATATATCCCAAATGGTTTGCGAGAAATTAAAAAAAAAAGTTGTCAAGTTCTTATTGAAAAACCCATTATAACTATTTATTTAAATATTAACTATATTGAGAAGCGTGTTTTAGCTGTGATGGTAAAAATTGTGTACATAGGCTTGTTTATTTAGGTAAAGTTTTTTAGGAGCAGAGTATATAATATAAATATTATGATATGGTCGATATGAGACTTCACAAGTCAAATTTAATATCTGTCTAGTATTTAATTGTTAGAATTAATTTCTTACCTTTTATTCAAAATCTCACAAGTATGGCGTATCCCATTCAAATATTGATTTCAATGTAACCTCTGATAATTATATAATAACTAAAGCCGTACAGGTTTCAGTTTAAAATTAATTCTCATCGAAACACGGCAAAAACAATGTTCGCGGTAAAATAAGAGTGTATTTTAAACGGGCTGTATCTTAATTACGTCAGCTTATGAAACCTACGTAATATAACAACGGAATAAATATACATTTTGCAAACTTCTGCCGCACTCGGTCATGATTTACTAAACCCTTAAACGGCAAGTATCACGGAGAGGATTAGACTTTAAAGACGTCAATTAACGACGGACCGTTTCCGGATTACTAGAGATCTAATTTGATTGTATTGATTCAATTAGTCGCTGATTTGTTATGGATCGACATAAATTAGTTCGTCAGTTAGGAGGTGAATTATGTTCCGTGTTTAACTATTAAGGAATAGTGTAATTGAAAAGAGAATATATTACCACAATCCATGCGATCCTGGAAAATCGAAAGTGGCCACGAATATATTTTAAAGATAAGTATACAGGCAATATAAAGTGATAATAATAATAATGATAGCTTATTGCCGAAGATGCCCACACATAGAAGAAAAAAAATCATCAAACTAGTACAGTGGGCAGAAATTAATTGCAATTATCAAAATACTCGAATAAATAAACTAACATTATTTTAGTAATAGTACTATTAATAATATAATTTTGCGTTTATATATTCCAATATTTCGCCTTAATTCAATTTATTTAATAACACATTCGGCTTTAATTAGAAATTCCAGCACGTCAACGCCTCCGGTGCATCCGAGTTTTTAGTTATTCTTGCAGAGATGAGCTGCTTTTATTTTAGTATGTTCGTAGTTATCTCGCGACGCTGAGGAGGCATTTGTGAGGGTACAGAGGTTATGACCTCACGTATTTGTAGTTCGTCTCAATATATGTTGATGTTTGCTCCATGCTAGAGAATTATCCTGCTGGATGAATACGTTTATTCACATTATAAACTACAAAACATACTTTAGTAGCAACTAAACTTGTTCATTTTAATAAACTCCGAGAAGATATATTGATATAATTTCAATGGGACAGCTCTATCTCCAAGAAACTTCAATCAATACCGCAAATATTTTACTCTAATTTCATCACATTTATAATTAGATTAAATGCCAACTTAATTCAGGAAAGTGATAGCAAATACTCGGGTCACGAGTTTTAAAATGCAAATATTTATCCAAATATTAAAGTGTGCAAAGTTAAACTAACACAATCGCTATTAATTATCGTTTATACTTTCATCCGATTTGTGCCTTAGTTAGAGACCATATCCCGCGATCATAATCGCCATTAAGATTATCAACAACGCCTGTGAATCAGATTCCAATCTTCAACTATGAAACTTAATGTTCTATTAAATTTTATATTAATTACTCCCCGGCTTATTAAAACTGGGAAAAAGGTCGTTAAATCATAGTTAAAACTTTCAGTGCATTTCATCACTACCCCCTGTCCACTTTTGCGCACAATGTATCCAGCACAAAGGGATAAGTTTATAGCCTCGTAAAGATTACTCTATTCTAATTCCATTCAATCTTACACAAAGCGAGATTTCATAACATCCAATCAAATAAGGAGGAATCCGGGTTATCTCCATGATCCAAATTATCCGCAATTCCTACGAAATCAAGTCTATTCCGCTCACGCGCATTGTTTACTACTAGGAATATTAAGAAAAATACCTTAAGAATATGATTGGCTTAAGCAGGGGCGGCTCGTTATATAGAGCCAAGGAACCATGGCATTACCTGCAGTTTCAAGCTCGGCAAGAATTTTTAAATAATTCTTAAAACACTTTTTCGCCAATTACTTTGGTCTAGGAAGATTCTTTTGTTGTCAAAAATTCTATTTTTTAGCTGACAATAATTGTCAATAATGGTTTGTTGCAGTTGTCAAGGATGATATTTTTACCTGTTAAGAATTGATTCAGCTGTCAAAAGCAGCATTTTTCGATTTTTTAATTGTCAAAAATGACATTTTTTAGCTGCCAAAAATTGTACTTTTTGTTGTAGAAAATTGTATTTTTAGCTAACAATAATGGTTTGTTGCAGTTACCAAGAATGGTGCGTTTCAGCTATTAAAAATTGTAGTTTTCAGCTGTTAAGGAATGTATTATACAACTGTCGAAAATTATATTTTTCAGTTGTCAAAAATGTAAATTTTTCAGCTGTCAAAAAAGACATTTCTCACCTATTTTTCAGCTGTCAAAAATTGTACTTTTTGTTGTCAAAAATTATATTTTTTAGCTGACAATAATGGTTTGTTACAGTTGTCAATAATGATTTGTTGTAATTGTCAAGAGTGGCATTTTTCAGCTGTTAAGAAGTGTATTATTTAAATGTAAAAAATGATATTTTTCAGTTGTCAAAAATGCAATTTCCCACCCATAAAAATGTTATTGTTCAGCTATCAAAAGTAGCATTTTTGACATTTCCCTTAATTATCAAAAATGGCATTTTGAGGTAATGGTTTGTTGCAGTTGTAAAGAATGGTATTTTTCAGCTGATAAAAATGGTATTTTTCAGTTATTAAGAAGAGTATTATTCAACTGTTAAAAATAATATTTTTCAGCTGTCAAAAATGGTACTATTCACCTATCAAAAAGGTATTTTACAGCATTTTTGACATTTTTTTTATTAATGATATTTTTCAGCTGTTAAGAAGTGTATTATTCAACTGTCAAAAATGATATTTTTCAGCTGTCAAAAATGCAATTTCCTACCTACAAAAATGTTATTTTTCAGCTATCAAAAGCAGCATTTTTCGACATTTTCCTTAATTGTCAAAAATAGCATTTTTCAGATGTCGAAACTTGTATTTTTTGCGTTGTCAAAAATTTGCATTTTTTAACATTTCCCTTAATTGTCAAAAATGGCATTTTTCAGCTGTCAAAACTTGTATTTTTTGTGTTGTCAAAAATTGTATTTTTTAGCTAACAATAATGGTTTATTGCAGTTGTCAAGAATGGTATTTTTCAGCTTTTAAAAATGTTATTTTTCAGCTGTTGAGAAGAGTATTATTAAATAATATTTTTCAGATGTCAAAAATGGTACTATTCACCTGTCAAAAAGGTATTTCTCACCTATAAAAATCGTATTGTTCAGCTATTAAAAGTAGCATTTTTTGATATTTTTTAATTGTTAAAAATGGCATTTTACAGCTGTCAAAAATTGTCAAAAATTGTATTTTTTGTGTTTTGTATGTTACAGTTGTCTAAAATGGTTTGTTGCAGTTGTCAAGAATGGTATTTTTCAGCTGTTAAAAATGGTAGTTGTCAGCTGTTAGAAATGATATTTTATAGCTGTCAAAAATTATATTTTTCAGCTGTTAAAAACGATATTTTTTCAGTTGTCAAAAACGATATTTTTCAGCTGTCAACATAGATATTTTTCAGCTGTCAAATATTATATGTTTCAGCTGTCAAAAATAATATTTTTCAGCTGTCAACAATGGTATTTTCCACCTATAAAAATGGTATTTTTCAGCTATCAAAAGCAGCATTTTTGGCCATTGTTTTAATTGTCAAAATGGCATTTTTCAGCTTTCAAAAATTGTATTTTTTAGCTGACAATAATGGTAAGATACAGTTGTCAATAATAGTTTTTCAGCTATTGAGAATTGTATTATTCAGCTGTCAAAACTGTAATTTTTGAGCTGTCAAAATTGATATTTTTCAGCTGCCAACAATGGCATTTGCCACCTATATAAATGGTATTTTTCAGCTATCAAAAGCAGCATTTTTTGACATTTTTTAACTGTCAAAAATGGCATTTTTCAGCTGTCAAAACTTGTATATTTTGTTGTCAAAAATTAATTTTTTTTTTGTTGTCAAAAATTGTATTTTTAAGCTGCCAATGACGGTATTTTTCAGCTGTCGGGAATGGTATTTTTTGGCTGTCAAGAATGGTAATCCCAGCTGTTGAAAATTGTATTGTCAAAAATTATATTTTTCAGCTATCAAAAATGATATTTCTAAGCTGTCAAAAACGATATTTTTCAGCTGTCAAAAATGATATTTTTCAGCTGTCAAAAATGATATTTTTCAGCTGTCAAAAACGATATTTTTCAGCTGTCAAAAATGATATTTTTCGGCTGTCAATAATGGTATTTCCCACCTATAAAAATGGTATTTTTCAGCTATCAAAAGCGGCATTTTTGGCAATTTTTTTAATTTTCAAAAATGGCATTTTTCAGTTTTCAAAAATTATATTTTTTAGCTGACAATAATAGTAAAATACAGTTGTCAATAATAGTTTTTCAGCTATTGAGAATTGTATTATTCAGCTGTCAAAAATTATATTTTTCAGCTGTCAAAAATGATATTTTTCAGTTGCCAAAAATGTCATTTCCCACCTATATAAATGGTATTTTTCAGCTGTCAAAAGCAGAATTTTTTGACATTGATTAACTGTCAAAAATTGCATTTTCAGCTGTCAAAACTTGTATATTTTGTTGTCAAAAATTGATTTTTTTTTGTTGTCAAATACGCTGCCAAGAACGGTATGTTTCAGCTGTCGGGAATGGTATTTTTCGGCTGTCAAGAATGGTAATCCTCAGCTGCTGAAAATGGTATTTTTCAGCTGTCTCAAGTTGTATTTTACAGTTGTAGATAATGATATTCTTCAGCTACCAAATATGCTATGTTTCAGCCGCCAAAAACCGTATTTTTCAGCTAATGAAAATAATTTTTTCGACATTTTTGAATTGTCAAAAATTGTATTTTTCAGCTGCCGAAACTTAAGATATTTTGCTGTCGAAGCATGGGCGGCTCGTTGTATAGAGCCACTACCTCGCTCATTATTAGGATCATGTACACGGCAAAGTTATTTAAAATACACAAAATGTACCCGAAGCCAGTGTCTAATTATAAACGGCAATAAACATTTTCTTGCAAACAGTTTAAACAAGAGGCAATTTAATCGCAATTTAATCATTTAAATATAAACTGAGATGTTAAGTAATCAAAGTTATGCGATTAATGCTGAATCGTTACTTTTCAGAGGTCGTTTGAACAGAGAGTTGTTGCCGGTGGTATACGAATTTCAAGTAAATATATTATTTCAGAAATAAATGATGCGAACTACAGGCATTAAAGTACTAAATAAATGTTATTTTTAACGAATGAAAGCAAATAACAATAAAAAGCGGAGGCAACTACGCCAATGAGACAATGCCACACCCTATTTGGCACCAATTTTCGTTGGTGCGCAGGGGTTCTTCTCTATTCAAATGAACTCTACAGGTGTGATTCCTATCTCGCGTCCTTCGCTGAGCGACAGACGCAGGTGACGGTCGCTACAATGATATACAAATAAAGCGTCCAGGGACGCGCGTCTACCAACCATCAATAGCGCGTCCGTTCTCCTTCGAGAGCAGATGAGACGCGGACGCTCAGCGACGGACGCACCATAGGAATCACACCTACATCCTAAATCCGTAGCCTTGCTTCTTCTTTGATTACAGATCCCATATTATCACAATAAAATAGTTCATATATTTCATTAATTTAAAATATTCTGCAACGTGTATAATAAAATTGTATATCCGTTACACAATAATTTAAAAATAAAATAATTGCAATTGTTCTGTAAAAACGAAATATAACAATGATCAATTATTTGAATATTTGCATCAACTGTACCGTGTCATTTAATCAATTAACGGTATTAAAACGAATCACTATTATTCGTCATCATATAAATATAATTAATAAACCCCACCGATGCATTTTAACAAATATCCCGCCTGAACCCGTTGCATAATTTAGTGAACCGGCGAATATAATGATGAAAATACAACCCAACAGCAGCCACTAGTCCCTGAAGATGTTTCGGGATTTAATTATGCAGGAAACAGTTAATGAAGGTTCACTCTTAAAATTAACTTGAGAACTTCTCTCTAGCGTTAGCAAACACGATACATAAAGCTCCCTTAAAAATTTAAATTCTTTTTTCGCGCTCGAACATTATCCGGCCTGTCTAAGGCAGAACGGAGGCCCTTGGAATTTTGATGATTTCCATCAAACAAGATGAAGTATGAAGGGTCACTTCCTCAAATTTCACATCCAGGCCATGTAGCTTTAATGATATTTGTCTTAAAATTGTTATTATTGTTTGTTTTTCTTTCACATCATCATCAGCTTTATTTTGACATATTTATGTACAATTAACAGTTGTGTTTAAATTATATAATACATTTTGTCTTTCTGCTTGTTTGACTTTTATATTAATAGAATATTGTAATAAGGTTTATCAGACTTCAGACTTATCAGAAAATTTTGGCACATAAAAAAATATATTTACATTATTCATTATAAACAATTTGAATAAATATTGCCGAAAAATTAAATAATATCAGTATTACAATAATAATGTAAATATTAAACAATTTAGGGAAGTAACGCCGTCAAATGTAAATGTAGGGAGAAGATATCAGGTGTGGTACTAGTCCAGGCCGTGACCACACCCGATATCTTCTCCCTACATGTAAATATTAAATATTGTTCCCCCATCAGAACACCTACAGACCGGTTTCGACCTTTCAGGTCTCATCAGTGTAGTTAGTTGTTAACAGTGTATTGCGCATTGGTTAATTATGGAAAAAGCGTAAAAAAAATTCACCGAAAAATACATACACAGCTTATAAAAGAGCATTTTTTTCAAGAGTGGAATATCGATAAAAAATTGATTTTATTGGGAAGCACTTACCGCAAATGCACTGTCATTAGAAATATGTGCACTAACTGTGGAAACTAGTTAACGCAAGATGTAGGTTGAATTTTGTCGTTTTCCCTTTTCTTGGGTCGGATGTACTAGAAGGAACTTTAAAATGTTGCTAAGTATCCCGGCACGAATACCCAAGACAAAGGTTACTTGGAAGAACGTAGAGCAGGGAAGTGCAAACGCAAACCGGTCAGGAAGGAAACTGTAAACAACAACAAGTGATATATGTATGTGTCAGAGATACTACCAACCCATACTTCATTTTATATATATATATATATATATATATATATATATATATATATACATATATATATATATATATATATATATATATATCCATTTTCATATGAACTATTTTTAGTCGAGTAGGCTTTATGAATTAAAGTAAAATATGGTGGAAAGCTGCACAATCATCCGCTTAGGGAATGTCTTAAAATCTAAAACGCCATCCTTGAGAGGATCGATAGCGAAACAGCATGCGGGCCCTACAAAAGAATACAAATAGAAATCAGCTCGAAAATAAAAGAGCCGGAATGCCTTATTATGTCCGTAATTGCATTGAATTTAAATTGCATTCAAATACTAGCCTTTCGCATCAGCTATCATCTAGGGTCATGCGCTGTTTCCGAATAGAGTTAGCAATTACATTTATCTTCAACATTTTTCTTATCTTAAAAGATTGTTGCCAGAAAGTTCCCTTATATTTCAGTATGTTATCCGTAGTGACCAAAATTTCTGGATTAAAAAAAAAAAATATGAATCATTGTATTCATAAGACGTAATATAATTGCCTATCGAGAACGTTCATTTTAGCATATTTATTCGTATTTGTGCTTGTTGCTTACTCGAAGGAAACAAATATTTATTATTCTTATCAAATGATTTACGCCATCCATGCAATGACCTAAAAAATCAGGCTGATTTGCGACTTGCGTGTAATACATCAAAAACGCCCATTTGGCGAATTCTATGTTTACGATACACACATAACTAATTTGTGCCTCTTACAGAAAACTAAAATAAGGATTTGTATGTAACGTTTTGTAGTACTAAATTTGCTATTTTAAGCGTTGGCGCCATTTTAAAACTTAAAACCGCGCATTAGTCATAAACATGAAACATGTGTACAGTAATTACGAGTATTTGAGAATAGTTTTTGCTCGTCCTATCAAAATCTATTCGCCTAAATTCATATATTCGTACATGTTTGTTTACAGTAAAAGTAGAACGCGTGATTCATGTATTTTCCAATGTTGAAAAATACTTAAATGAATAAACTTGCAGTTTATTATTCATAAATTCAGGTTATACACACAATCCTCGAATATTCATGAAGGTAGTTTCATATAACAGATATAGTACAATTTTTTTTAAGTTAAATCGATTTACACGCTTTAAACTAATTTTCCATTGAAAAAAAAACAGTTGAAAATAAAATAAATTAATTTAATTTTTATAAATTACCTCACCATCCTGCAAATACTTAGGTTTTCAATTTGATACTGGGTTTTCGTTCCTAGAACATACCAAACATCTTTACGAGGGTCTATCAGTAAGTACTCGTGTTTGAAGACAGGTGGCGTTACTGAGGGAAGTTGACTTGACATTACCGTCGTGTACTGCCATCTGTCACACGATACCATACTAAATTTCAGACTGATTCATCGGTTAGTTTGTATTTGGCAGC
This sequence comes from Ocypus olens, assembly GCA_910593695.2. NCBI lineage: Eukaryota > Metazoa > Arthropoda > Insecta > Coleoptera > Staphylinidae > Ocypus > Ocypus olens. The sequence continues at coordinate 6,151,135 of OU343057.1, read as the reverse complement.
CAGTTGTATCACACGTGGAAAAGTGAAAAAAGAACAATATCGATCCGTAATTCGCTTTTTATTTTTGGATGAAAAAACATGTGAAGAAATAAAAGCAAAGTTGGATGCTGTCTATGGGGACCCTTCACCATCTACAACAACCGTAAGATATTGGTTCAACGAATTTAAACGTGATCGTATATCTGTTTTTGATGAGGGGCGCCCGGGCCGCCCGGGCCGCCCGGCAGACGTGGTTACCGAGGAAATCATTGAAAAGGTCCACGACATGATTCTCGCTGATCGCCGAACGAAAGTGCGCGAAGTAGCAAAGGCCGTAGGCGTGTCGTACGGAACGTCAATTAATTCTTTACATGATAAGTTAAGCATGAAAAAGATGTAAGGTTTAAGCGATTGCTTACGGTGGACAACAAGCGGATACGGTTGTCAATGTCGAAGCAGTGTTTGGACCTCCTTAGGCGAAATTCGCAGGAGTTTTTGCGTCGAGTCGTCACCGTTGATGAAACCTGGATCCATTATTCCACGCCAGAGACCAAGCGACAGTCAAAACAATGGATTTTTCGGGGTGAATCTGATCCGAAGAAGGCAAAGACGGACCCATCGACCGCAGGGGTCATGGTCACGATATTTTGGGATTCCAAGGGAATAATCCTCACGGACTTTTTGCAGAAAGGAAGAACGATCACGGGGCAGTACTACAGTGAATTATTGGACTAATATTTAATGCGTTTGCTATTATTGAAAATATGAATATTTTCAATTTGTACCGGTTTTTTTGGCCCATTGTGTATATAAAGGGTTTCATTTTGAATAGCCCGCTATCTGGGCAGCTGTCATCTTTTGACATTTGATAAGTAAAAACTATGCCATTAGTAAAAATGCAACGATACACGCTTCAACAACGCATTCAAATTATTAAAATTCACTACAGAAATGGTGAAAATTTTGCAGCCAAACTAAAGCACTTTTGGGTCGTCGTGAAGCACCTTCTCGGCCAGAAATAACCGCTCGGGTCCGTGTTTAGTATTTGTCCAATTCATTAAAACATGAATAATATATTTACGAAATCGGTCGCAAGCAAATTTACTTAATCATTCACGCTTTCTCAGCCCAAAATCCCATCAAAGCCATCCGTCTTTTAAAAAAACGTCATACGAAAGGCGGCCAACATAAATCCGATATCAATCAATTTGTTCTATTAGACATTACCATTCGCATTTTTTTAAATTTCCTTAGAACAACCTTTACATCGATTATTATCAAAATATGCCTTAATTTGTATAACGAAAATATTTTTTGTCTAAATTCCTGCCGTAAATTAAAGCTTTGAGCAAACGAGTTTTCTTACAAAAGATAATAAAAAAATTAAGTAGTGGACATAACTTCTGTAGTAAATCTTTCATTAACAATAAGAAGCGCCATATTTTTAGGCGATTACGCAACGTCCGAAGCACTTCCTGTAACTAGTTCGGCAGCAAACACCGAAGTTCTAGTTCGTGAAGTTTTTAATTGGAGAAAATTCAGGAGCCGATTAAAAAACGGGAAATTTTGCCCTTGTTTTATTGGACACCGAGGCCTTTTCCATCGGAGCGAGACGGCGCGAATCAATAAGTTGCATAAATAATGCATCACGTAAATAGGCATTAAATTCAACGCGTTAACTCGGGTTTAAAAGCTATTTTGGAATTCTGGCATGGGATCTATCTATGGGGAACCTTGAATACGCATATAATATGCGCACGAGCGTGTCGATTTTGAATTCCTTAACTACTCAGCCGAGGACAATGGGGAGAAACGTATAAGGGATGAATGGAAAACTGCGAGGCTAATAGGTGCATACGTTTGTAGCATGTAATTACGCAGATTAAAGCTTACAAGTGTATGATAGGCTCCTTTTGAACGTTCGTTTTTCTATTCTAATTAAAACGATTTAGAAAATTTAATGTGGTGTAAAATGGTTTTACAATTCTACGTACTGCAAATTTTAACTAATTTCAATTTTAATAAATCATTAAAAAAAATTGGGTGGCCCGTTGGTGTAGTGGATACAGGCGACTGCTTGCCGTGTGGGTTCGAATCCCAGCCCGGCCGAAAGATTTTTCGGGGATCGAGAAGTATTCGGTCGGGTCCATGGTTATTGTGTATACGTCTCACATTATTCATTTGTTCATTTATTCATCCCAAAAAATTAAAAATACTAAATTTAATATTCGATGTGACTGAATGGCTCATGCTCTTGCAAAAAATTACAAAAATTCTACAAGAAAAAAAATTACAAATACCGGATTATAGTAGTAATATTGGATTGATGAGGCTGTTACTTGGTGAAATTCCATAATGTATGTGGTAAGTAAAACACGTATGTTTGAGAATTTTCACAAATTTTTAATGTCGAACACTGCGACATATGTTTGTAGTATAATAATAAAGGCTGCTAAACTAAAAATCAAAAGCACGATAGATTTAAAATCAAAATGTATTCTAAGGAATGGATAAAAATCATGATGTAAGATTTTGTTCTGAATGTAATAATACTCCTAACTTCAATCAAAGGATTAAGGTGTAAACGTCGCTTTAAACTTCACGAATTCTTCGAATGCGTGAGGGCATAACAATGTACACTTAATTGTAATTTGTATTCGTGTTTGTACTAAGGTTATCAGATCAATCTGCATTATATCTCGGTTTCCTTGAAAATAAAACGTGCCGCCTTCTACTTCGTTGCATTGATTTAATGAAGCAGAGGCACAGAGCTCTTTTAAGCGTTTTCCAATAGTTATGCGCCCTTATAAAAATGCAATTTATTTCAAGAAGCGATAATTCGTCGACTTGTCCTACATCCGACGTAAATGCCATCAGAAATTATTGCACAATAAATACACTTTTAGTGTCAAGTCGCTATAAATACACCCCTAGAGCTAGGTATTTTTGCCGGGCCTAGTAATCTGTAATCGTGTTTACTCGTGTTTAGAATTCAGGATTTATGTCGAATTAAATCATACTGCACATGACAAGTTACAAGTTAGGCGCGGATGCCTCGCTATATCAATCTTGTCATCTTCATATTGATATGTGTATGTAAATTTGTTACTACGAAAGATCTATCCATTGCTCTAATTACTACCACGACGTGCCGCGGAATAATCCTCTAATCGCGCCGACCTTGATATCCCTAAGATTAAACTCCAAATCAGCAGAGCACTTTAAGACCGTATAATCCTTTTTACTTTCTCACACTAAGTGGAAGGGCTTAAAAATTTTGAACAGCAAGGATACTTCCTTACTGGATTCTAATTTAAACGGTAATACAGTTTTAATAATAGCTTACTTAAAATTCCAATTAGGCATACATCTCCACAATTTAATGCATCCGTAACATCTGGATATCTCTTAGACGTACTTAACATGTATTACATCTTAATCACTTGCAAATCTAGTAAACTAATAGTTTCCGAACCTCCAGATGGAGTTAGTGCGTATGCTATGGTTTAATATGATAAAAACTGACTAAGAAAAAACATGTTTGTAATTGGCATATCATTCTTTAGGGCATTTTGGAATAAATAAAACTTGGGTAGCTCTGAAAGAGGATGTTTGGTGGCAAAATATTCAAGTATTTTAAACGTAAGCTCCTAAACTTCCGTTACCCCTTATTATTTCGAAGAGCGTAGGAGACATGGTCCGAAAAATCTAGAGCAACAAGATTTTTTTTCTCGCGGGGGTCTCTAGCATATCCTTTGAAACGAACAATTTTGACTTAAAATAAGCTAAACAACGATTATTTACCTAACATCAAAAGGATTCAATCAGCTTTGCAGTTTATTCCAAAGGTACATTTTTTGTTAGGTTAGATTAGGTTTGGTTAGATTGGGTTCTCCAGGAGGCTCTGCGCCACCTGCGATGCAGCCATTCCAAAGAGGAGAAAGCTAAAGAAACAACGGGCCACCTACCGATGGCAAGGGCGGGAGCTAACGCTGCTAGGAAGGACCTCACCAGGTGCAGGCGCAAAGAAGGGAACCTAGGCATCCTGGAGGATACGTGTACTGTCACCATTAAGTGCAGCAAGAAGAGAAAATGGACTCAACTGAGAGAGGAAGTGGAAGCCAATAGATTGGGACAGCCGTACGGGATCATCGCCAAGAAACTTGGGGTGGGCTTCCCCAACGTAGGATCCCTAGTACTTGGATGCACAGAAGAAGTGATTAGGACTATTCCCTATGGCTGAAAGAACGAGCCTGCCAGGACCTTTTTATGAGGAACCCACGGAGAAGCAGCTATTCTTCTAAGAAGAAATAGACGCAGCGATGGCGGCTATTCCGCTTCTCGGGGGCCACTTCTGGTTGCCTGCAATCAGTATGAAAAAGAAAAGTTAGAGTGGGCTAGGTTAGATTCCCCTGAAAAGGAATGCACCTTGTCGTGGTGAGGGGGCAAGATATTTCTCTGTCAATGACCTACAGTTATTTATATAATATAATTATTGGATACCTATGAGAAGCAGAATCTAGAGAGGAAGGATTTACATGGGTGGAAACAAAGGATACAAGGATATATTCTTGTTACTGGTCGCCCAATGGGGATATGGAACAATTTAAAGTATACTTAATCAGACTTGCACAGAGCATACGAGGGTACAAGGGAAGAATAATTATAGGAGGTGACTTTAATGCGAAAACTGTGATATGGGGAGGCAGCGAAGAAAATGAAAGAGGTAGAATCCTTGCGGAATGGATGGAGGAAAATGACCAGGTGGCAATGAACGAAGGAACTGTACCAACGCTTGAGAGGGGGAATAGCAGATCGTATACAGACTTAACAATTTGCAAGGCAAAAGATCAGGGTGGAATAATAATTGGGGCTGCATGGCGAAATATATTACGAGGTGAAGGAAGAAAAGACAAATAATAGGGATGAACAAAGCAGAAGCAAAGGGTGGAGGATACAGCAGGAACTTTTACCATGCTACAAAGAAAGAATAAAGGAAAAACTGAAACAAGGGGAAGAGTACAATGCAGAGGAACTGACGAAAGCAATACAATGGGCCCTAAACAGAACTTTTAAAAAAAGGAGCAAAATAGGCAAAACAAACAAGAATACGTATTGGTGGAGCAATGAAATAAATGAATACAAAAGAACGTGTATCAACACTTCAAGAGAAGACTACTGACAAGAGCGAACAGGGATGGAGGCAGAACTGAAGAAGAGAAACAGGAACTGAAGGAAGTGTATAAAGCAGGGAAAAAGGAGCTCGCACGAAAAATCAAAAGAGCAAAGGAAGAAAGCTGGCGAAGAATATGCGAGGAGGTTGAAAAAGATACTTGGGGATTAGGATTTAAAATCGTAACTAACAAATTAAAAATGCAACAACGAGTAGAGATAGAAGAAAAGAAGCAGAAAGTAATTGCGGAGAAATTATTCCCCAAAAAGGATGTAGAGGAAAAAAAGAGAGGAGGTAAGTCAGGTTGGAAACGCGGACCCTTTCACGATGGAGGAATTAGTCAGAGCGGTGAGAAGATTAAATCCTAAGAAGGCTCCTGGACCTGATGGTGTCTGTCCTGAGATAATAAAGGGAACGGTGAGTGAGGTGCCGGAAGTAATACTAAAAACGATGAACAAATATTTAAAAAAAAATGGAATTTCCGGAGGTGTGGAAGGAGGCGAAGCTTATTCTGTTAGAAAAACCAAGGAAGGGAGGTGAGAGTGAAGCCAAATATAGGGCGCTATGCCTAACAAATGTCATGGGCAAGTTATACGAGCAACTGTTGGTGGAAAGGCTAAGAGGCGAGGTAAGGGACAAAATGAGTAATGCCAAGATGGCAATTGAGAGGGTTATAGAAATAACCGAAATGGGGAAGAGGTATGCCTATAAGAACAGAAAGATAACCATAATGGTGACCATGGATATCCAAAATGCCTTTAAGGTATCGTGGGCGGAGGAGGCAAGAAGGCTAGAAATATCGGAGAATATGAGAAGAATTTTAAATAGGTACCTGGATGAAAGGATACTAAAGATAGGGGATGGGGAAGAGCTTGAGCTGAGGGGTGATATACCTCAAGGGTCGGTGCTTGGGCCGACACTGTGGAATTTCTTTTTTGACGATGTATTAAGGACGACACTCCCGGAAGGAACGCATAAAGTTTGCTTTGCCGACGACCTTGCGATCTTGGTGCAAGGAAAGAGCACTGAGGAGGTGGTAAAGAAAGCTAACCAAGCTGTAAGGATAATAAAGAAAAAGATCGAGGAAAAGGGAATAAGGTTGGCAGATGAGAAGACCGAGGTGATCATACTTTATGGAAGCAACAAGGTGAAGAACATTCAAATTAAGGTCGGCGATCAGAGCATCAAGGATAAGAAGGAGGTAAAATACCTAGGGGTGTGGGTGGACAAAAACATGAAAATGACTGCTCATATCAGGAAAACAAAGGAGAAGGCGGAAAAAACGATATGTGCCTTGAGTAGGATGATGCAGAACCACGGCGGACCGGGTGAGAGTAAGAGGAGAGTCCTGGGGAAAGTGGCACACTCTATCATACTATATGGCTGCAAGGTATGGAGGAGAGAGCAATGAAGTGGAAGAGGTATGCATGTAGCATAAAATATATTTTTTTTCTTTAGGGAATTATATTTTATACTACACAATATATATGTAATGTATGACTTCATATGAATTTATGCGCATAGAAGTGTTCGATAGTAATGAAAATCCTCTCATAGTTATTTAATCTTAAATTCGTACAAAATCCGCTTCATTTGTTTGTTTTATCTTGCATTTACCCAGCAAAGTATTAGTATGCATGCGTAAGGTTATTTTGATGTACTATTTTTATACGGATGGAGATTTAAACGACACAAATCCCTGTCCATTGTGTATAAAAATAACTAACACGAGGGGAAATGACTTAATGAATAGAAATCAAATGGGTTTAATTGTATTAGCGGTTTGAAATATCGAAAATCCTAATTGGCACGGCAAATCCCGACTGGAAAGTAGACCTTGGTGAAAGCGAGCAAACAAATGTGGGCCGGAGATAAATTTTTGATTGATCTCCAATTTTTCGCTCTGCTCTCTCGCAGTACATCGCAATTTCGGAATTACGCTTCATAATAACTTCGGATGTGGGCTGCGTTGATAATTTCAGGTCCTTTAGACTGAAATATATAGTGAGCTCTGACATCAAAAGCGCGTTGATTACGATTTCAATTTTTCATTGGATAGTTTTTTTCTAATCTATATTTTTTCCCGTCGCGATCAATCGATTAACGTTTTAATTAATATTTATGTGTGTGTGTGTGTCGGTTCCTGGTTACGCAAGTGATTCCTTTTGGGCATAAAATATGAAGGACATCGCGTGTCCGTAAGGGGGAGTATAAATCTATGACCAATGAAAAGTACGACTTATATTTAAGAGTTTTTTTAAATTAAAATTCACGATTAAATTGATTTATTTTCGACTTAGTGCCATTTTTTTAAACAAAAGTAGTGAATTTGAATTTTAAACCTATGTTTCACCAAGTGATCCATGAGAAACAAGTATATAATCTTATCAAGGACCCTGCTAACAAAATAGGTCAAAGAGATAAGACCATAACATTTAACTGTAATGTGTAACGTATTTGTGAGAAACACCAATAAACAATTATTATTATTATTACTATTATTATTTAGGCTTGGTGGAGCTTTTGACCACACTTAATGCATTTTTGTTTAATATTGTTTCCCCGTGCGACAACCGAAGACCTTATTGTCTATTGGATTTCTCCACTTAGTCAAGGAATTGAGGAACGTGCAACGTTAAGACAATAGATGTTGCTTAATGTTGTATCTGTTTATATATCTAAAAAAATTGACGATCTCGATATTTTCGCGATCTGTAATTACGTGTGAAAACGGCTTTCATCTAGCTGACGTTTAAATGTAAGTGAGTTATTACCGTCATCATTAAATAATTATTTAGAATTCAGTTTAGTGCCGTTTATTTCCGTTCCAATAACTTCTACCAGTTATAAAATTATATTTATATTTCATTTTCAGTATTACATTATTTACGGACACGCCCGCGCCGTCCCGTTTCGGGACTATGAAAATATCTTGAAAACGCGAACCGAGTCGTTTCGATGAAAGCTAACATTTAATTTACAAAAATTCACCTCCAACCACACCGGAATCGTCATGTGACCTGACAAATGCTGATTTATGGCCCTTCATGATCTTGCATGATAAAGCCGCGTAAACGTGTCAGAAAGACACATAAGCACCGGATGGTCGTGTCACTTGATGAATGCTACGTTTGTGGGTTTGTTTAAAATTCATATAAATTAGGCAGAGCCGAAACTATTTAAATCTGTAATTAGGAAAATTATCTTTATAGTAATCTTACATGACGCGTGCCTCGGGCGAGGGGCGAATTTGCATGATTTCGGCTTATAAATTGACATCTTTTCCCATATAATGTTTCTTGTTTGAACTAGTTAGCCGGATTATTAAATAAGTTTCTGATGTTCTGCAATATTATGCGCGTAGATGAAAGATTTCTATTATTTGTCTGCTATATCAATTTATAAGTTTTTTCTGATATTCAATTTAATAGATGACGAAAAGTCTAGAAAGTTCAGCGTAAGTTTGAAGAGGGTGTTCTAGATGTCTTTATTATTTCAAAGTCGCGCCCGACAGTGGTTATGTATTATAATCTTCTAAAACTTATACCACTCCATCATACTATATATGTACTCGTAGGGCGCGTTTCTGAATCTATTTTAAACAGGCCATAATTTATCAATTTACACTTTAAACCACTGCAATTTATCGCCCGACCATAATAAATTATGCAGAAAAATAAATAATTGAAATAAAAATATTACATTACATGACATGATTTTAATTTGTAATTTCAGCTACATAATGAAGCCACTGAACGGTGAGACAATTGTAATAGTAAAACCTGTTTCTTTTATATCGGCTGTTAATTAAGTTCGGTAATGGAATGGAGTTGCTTTGTACAAGCCACATTGATTCAGTATAAGAAAGTAGGTGTTTTAATAAGTTATTTGTTTAAATATTGTAACCTTAGTAAGGTTTGTGTTTTCATAACGAAAAGTTGCATAATTTAAAAACAAAAACTTTTGTAAAAAAACCTTAATTAATTTTCTATTTCATGTCGACCGTAAAGGTGTGATTCCTATGACGCATCCGTCGCTGAGCGTCCGCGTCTCGACTGCTCTCGGAGTACGGACGCGCGGTTTATGGTTGGTAGATGCGCGTCTCCAGACGCTCCAGAGGCATCAGCTCCATAAGTATATCATTGCAGCAGTGTATCGCTCAGCGACGGACGTCATTTTATCTCCACCGGAGATTTCTTCAAAATTTTTGCTGAATATTGAATATTGGTCAAATCTTAGGTGATTTTAACAGTAACAGCCAGCTGCAATAACAGATACATTTTTCATCAGCCAGAAAACCAATTTTGTGCAATTTTTAATAAATAATGATAACACAGAAATTAACATCTTTTGTATGAAAATATTTTTCATAGGTCAGAAAGACTTGCCCATTCACATAAATTTTTTCTTTGTTTTCCATGTACTGTTGTATTGTAATTTCTGTAAATAAAAATTGTTTAGTAGTATTTTTCATAAAACTATTTTTTTCGAAGGTCAAACCAAGGTCTACTGTATATCCCCCTCCAAACCGTACAACTTTTATCTGAAACATTTTTAAAACCATTGATAGTTTCAGAGATGAAAACAGACGGAAATCCGGCTTCGTGTACAATGTAATTGATGGTTATGTAAATTATAAATTAACTATAAATTTCTCCTTAAATAGAGGATAAAGTGACAAACGGAAACACTTTTATAGTAAAATTTAAAATCTCACCGGAGTTCCTGATTCGCACCTGTGCACTTCTGTGCTTCCCACAATTGCAGGAATTAATTTCCGGGGGTTTAGGGTGACGTGACACGGAAAAGGGGAAGCATCGCGGTGTTCCGATTAAATTTCGATGAGATTGTGGATTTTTATAGAGGGCCATTGCTCAGCTGCATGGGGTGGGAATATAAACTCGCGATAAATTCAAAAAAATAGATCTGCTCACCTCTTTTTACGCCCACAAGTGGCGCACGTACTTGGGGAGTGTGTGAAATGAATTTATGAGTCTCGATTGCTTACTTCAGGAGCTCTCCCCTTAAAAAAACTAATTTATAAAATCGAAATATTAGAAAATCTCCTATAGAGATACACATAAAAGAATATCACTTCGGGAGGGGCCGTCTCACTTTATCTTTAATATTGAACTTTTGACATTTCACCAGATAAATTTCAACTGCACAATATTATTTCCTCTTGCTTGGGGTTTTATTTGTGTTTTCTGTTAGTAAACCGATACTCGCTGAACCTATCCCTTATCTAATCTCTAACCTGGATTAGATAAAAGATGACATTTTTTTTTTTTTATTTAAAATGTGCACCCATTCTAATCAACCTTAACCCAGTCATGCCCACAGTTCAGTTCTATATGTAGGACGACTATTTTAAGGTTCCTCTTAAAATTATATTAAGGATATCGTCAGCGCCATCTATCATTTTTTTTATTCCAAAAAGTACGTTCAGTGAGTATTCATCGACATTCGTCAGGAAAAACGAAAACTAACCTGTCAATTACTTAATTTAGAGAAACATATTATTTACTTTCCTTTAATTTAAATCTTGGGAAAATGTGGGTTAAGAACATCAATAGTAAGATAGCTTACATTATATTAGAGGAGTTCCATATACACCCAAAAACTTATTTTTTATTAAAACTTATATAAAGAATGACGCCATACTCGCGAAAATAAAAATATAGTATTTCAATTCCCGGCAAATCCACCATAAATTCAATTTTTAATTTAGCTCATTTAATTAGTTATTGCAACTAGTATTCGATTTATTCATGTTACGTATAATTGAACTAATTTTAGTTTTTGTAATCTGACGCCACTTTCTATACTTTGTATATATTTATATTTATAATTGTAGAAATAAAGATGATTTACTATTATTATTATTATTAATTGACTAATTGAAATTATAATTTTATGCATTTTTAACACCACACCGTTACGCGTTCCTGTGGATTTTTTTTACTAATCAGTATGCATCATGGAGATTTTTTACAACCGCCAAAACACGCCCCATTTTCACCGTCGCAAATTTTATCACCGCATTAATGGCTTTCCAATATTTTTGGCATAAACTTGGGTTATTATCAATGATGCATTTAATTTTATAGGGTCATTTCAATTGCTAATCTCTTCGGAGTAAATCGCAATGAAATTCATGGTTTTTTGTAATTTATACAACACTCTTTATTACTTTCGTCGAACGGTTAAAGTTATGTACTTTTAATCTACCGTTAAATATCAATTTTATTACAATTTAATTAATAAGATTGGATGTTGCCACTTATCCAATACACTATACAGGGTGTTCAATTTAAGTGAAGACATTGAAATATGTCAAAAATTACACATCGAATAAAAAAAATTATAATTAAAATTTGTTCGCCTCGAAGGGGGATATCTAATGATACGAAACTCGACCCACTATCCTCAACCCCCTAGGGGGTAGGGGGTGATAAATAGAAAAGTTAAATAGGAACCCCCATTTTTTGTACGGATTTGAATACTCCGGGAAAAAATAAGAAAGTTTTATCTGAAATTTTTTTTTGTATCCGTGACAGACGACGCTATAATCGACAAAATTCAAAATTGGCAAAAATCGTTGAAAAATGTGGATTTCCTGAGAAATGGGGATTTCATGATTTTGAATAATAGACAGCTATATTTTTGTTCTTAGTGTTGTTCATCATTTTAAAGCTTAAAACTTAAGCTATTTTTCTACATAATCGCCGTTTCAGACGATGTTCCAGTTTTTTTATCCCCATGTTATAGAATTCTGCCGCCAATCCTTTGAGGAATCGGGTAACCTATTCCTTGACTTCATCATCGGTATTGAAGCGTAAACCACCGAAGTGTTCCTTTAATTTTGGAAATAATTAGTGTTGGAAGTCTCAAAATGCGGAAAGCAAGTTCGTTAATGGTGATCCTCCGATCTTCAAGCAATATTCTCTCAACTTTTTCGACAATTCCTTCTGAAACTGAAGGCCTTCCGTTCCTGTCTTCATCGTGAATTTCCGTGCGGCCTTGACTGAATTCTCTGCACCAGTTGCGAAGATGTTGAACAGATATGCAATTTTCCCCATAAACTTCGATTAACTGACGATGAATGAAATCCGTTTTGCATTTAAAAAACGTATCACAGCACAAATTTCAACGAATTTTCACTCGAAAAATCGCGATGGAAAAAAAATGTTTTTTATGTAAAAAATTGTCCAACTTTGACAAGCTGTGCCGTGCGCAAAAAAAATCGGCGAAAAATTTCACCACAATGGCAGAAAAATTTAATTAATTTCCTTCAAATGCCTTAAAAATTCGAGTGGTTTCGATGATTTGGAGCGAAGTTATGAATTTTTGAAAAAAAAAGACATTGAAAATGAAAACAAGTAAAAATTTAACATTTTTTGTCAATCCAAAACACTTTTTGTAGGGGTTTTCAAGGGATCACGAAAGTCGAAAACTTCTTAGATCGCAAAATTCCATCGAGTTTCGTGCGAAATTCGCCTAGTTATGGCCAAAAAGGCGCAAAATGTAATTTTTTTTCAAAACTGCATAACTTCGCGCCAAATCATCGCATCGACTTGAATTTTGGAGGAAATTGGAGGAAAATGATTGAGCTTTATTGCCATACTGACCGATTGAGTGCACGATTTTTTTTTGCACACGGTACAAAAAACCAAATTTGCACAATTAAACTTCAAAAACATGTTTTTTTCTTTAGGGGGTGGCAGGAGGTGGAATCGTTTTAGCAACAAAATAATTCACATAACGTTGAAGAGAAAATTTTAAACTGTTCAGACTGCAAAAGTTCATCGATTTTGGTGCAAAATTACTCAAGTTATGGCCAAAAAATTTTTCAAAAATTCATAACTTTGCTCCAAATCATCGAAACGACTCGAATTTTTAAGGCATTTCAAGGAAGTTGATTAAATTTTTCTGCCATTGTGGTGAAATTTCCCGCCGTTTTTTTGCGCACGGTACAGCTTTTCAAAGTTGGAGCATTTTTTACATTAAAAAATCATTTTTTTCCATCGCGTTGTTACGGGGGGTGGGTTGGACTTGGGGTCAAAATCAACTACACATTCTTAAAGATAAAACTTGAATCTTTCCCAAACTGAAAGATTAATCGATTTTCGACCAAATTGAACCAAGTTACGACGGTTTGAAAAATCGAGTTTTTTTCAAAAATTCATAACTTTGCTCCAAATCATCAAAACGACTCGAATTTTTAAGGCATTTGAAGGAAATTGATTAAATTTTTTTGCCATTGTGGTGAAATTTCCCGCCGATTTTTTTTGCGCACGGTACAGCTTGTCAAAGTTGGACAATTTTTTACATAAAAACATTTTTTCCATCGCGTTGTTACGGGGGGTGGGTTGGACTTGGGGTCAAAATCAACTACACATTCTTAAAGATAGAACTTGAATCTTTCCCAAACTAAAAGATTTGTCGATTTTCGACCAAATGGAACCAAGTTACGACGGTATGAAAAATCGAGTTTTTTCAAAAATTCATAACTTTGCTCCAAATTAAATTAATTAAATTGATTAAATTTTTCTACCATTGTGGTGAAATTTTGCGCCGATTTTTTTTGCGCACGGTACAGCTTGTCGAAGTTGGACGATTTTTTACATAAAAAACATTTCTTTTCCATCGCGTTGTTACGGGGAATGGGTTGGACTTGGGGTCAAAATCAACTACACATTCTTAAAGATAAGACTTGAATCTTTCCCAAACTGAAAGATTCATCGATTTTCGACCAAATTTAACCAAGTTACGACGGTTTGAAAAATCCAGTTTTTTTCGCGATTTTTTGAGTGGCGCTTTTTTTTGACGCCGAGTGTACTTACAATTTTACTATGTAAAACTAACCCAATTTGTAGTGTAGAAGTGGCCCTCATCTCGAAACTTGTTGCACGAGGCATCCTCTCGGCGAGTTTTTCACTGCGCATCAGAGCCTCGCTCCTCCCGTTTCGTCGATAATTAATGCGCCCGATAAAATGAATCAGAGCACGACGACATGGTACTAAAGGCCCACCTTCTTTCATGTCCGTTTCGCTAAACGTTTTGGTGTGAATGTGAAGGGCGAGACAGACGTCGGGCGAATCACTCGCGAAACAGTTGGTTACATAAGAGCGCAGTGATAAAAAGTAGGATGGCGACAAACGAGCGCTACGGTAAAACGTATGGTGGCGACTGTACAGCGACATACGAGTGCAGAGGGTTAAACCGCACAAAATAATGTGATGGGCCGTCCCAAGTCACACTATCATATTTTTTTATTGAAAAACTGTTGTAAGTCATGCAAGGCGATATTGAAGTTTTCAAATTTATATTAAGGAAACAATTGCCTAAATGAGGTAGGAAGGTAATTTATGTAAGTGGTTCATTAAAATCAGTGCTATAGTCACATCGACGAATTAAATTAATAATGAAATGAGTAATATTCCAAAGATTAATTACTTAGTACGCCTAGGCTTACCGATGAATGTATAAATTACTGCTATGTGTTGCTTTGAGTAATATAATCGATTTGCACTAGAATCGTGGAAAGTGTAAATCACCACGAAGAGGGAGTGTAATCGTCACACATTCCAGTAATGCGTATGAATAATTGTAGCAGTTAATAAAACGCGATAATTATTATATCTCTTCAACTGCTAATCCATGTAACAGTGTAAATTATCATCCGCTTACAATAATTCACCTGAAGCTTGTAAATCCTACTATAACAGATTACTTTCTTATATACATGCAGAAACACCGCGGGATTATAAATTCCCATTTCGCAATATTGGAAAATGGTTTATGTGCAAGCACATTCCGCATTGTTGCTACAGCAAATAATACCACCCACGAAGGAGTATTAATAAAACGCAAACAGTAATTTATGTTTGTTCGTATACTTAAAAGCAAATCACATTTAAATTAGAAAATTATTCCAGGCAGAGATTTCGATCGCGAAGGAGTGATAGGGAATCGTTGATTTCATTCCGTGCAGATCGCTTTGTTGTCTAAGAGATTAGTGCATGCAAAATGAGAGTATTTATCAAATTTAAACCCGCGGTGTTAAAATTAGACATCTTAATAATGAATTTAACGCTATAAATATTCATATCTGGAAGTATTAACGCTGATAAAAACCATGGTAACGATGAGCACGAAAACTCGCCGAGTCCCAAGATTGATGTTGTTCCAGGAGGAAATTATTAAATCGCATGTGTAGACACAAACTGAACCCACTCCATTATTTCTAATGTCGTGCCAATAAGGACATTATAATTTGTTCTGCTGCGTATTGATCTGGAAGCCTAGAAATTTGATTACACATGAAAATATGGATGGATGATGGAAAGATGCGAACGTGTGTTTATAGCCGATTGATTTCCAGCCAGCCATCTGTCAGCCGCTATATAAAATCAATGCGCTATGTGTGAATTAAAAAGGTTCGAGTTCGAAAATTTACTGTTGCATTAAATCAAAACTGACGTTCCATAAATAAATATAATTTTATGAAAAATACCAGCAAGTTAAGCGCAAATAATGAAGGAAACAGGTGTTTAGTTCAGATTCATTCCGATCAATCTATTAACTAACCAGTTGAAAACAGGAAGTCGTAACGCATTAAAGTACTTAACCCGACAAAACGCTCAAGAAATATGTCAATCGATCACAATTTTCGTAATTTGATTCGATACTATTATACTTTATGTTTCACTATGAGGCGTTCGATTTCTGGCCAAGCCGCGTTATGATTTCATATGCATTGAAAGATTTACGTTTCATATCGGATTTTACGTGGATAAATGGGATAATTTGACAGTAGGTCAGATTTTGATAGCTTTTTTAAGAATTCATAGAGCGTAGGGTTTAGGATATGTGAATAATAAAACTGGATTTGCTATATTTATAAATAATAATTTACTAGGTGAAAGACAATGAATACATTATTCATTATTATCTTCAAAAGAAATATTGTGAAGCTCGAATAATTCAATGTTGTTTAATAAATTCGCAAGCACTTGAACTCCGGAATACAGATTCAGATTTAGATTAAGGGAGGGTGATGAGGTCACGGTATGTGGGCCCTACACACCTCACATATTCGATCATCATAAACTCAAACAGGTAAGAAATGTAGTGGAGTTTAAGGTGCTCGAACAATTCAATGCCGTTTAATAAATTCGCACGCACTTGAACTCCGGAATACACACCTCACACATTAGATCATGGTAAAGTCAAACAGGTAGGGAATGTAGTGGAGATCAAGGTGTTCGAATAATTCATGCCGTTTAATAAATTCACACGCACTTGAACTCCGGAATACACACCTCACACATTAGATCATCCTAAACTCAAACAGGTATGGAATGTAGTGGAGTTCAAGGTGATCCAATAATTCAATGCCGTTTAATAAATTCGCACGCACTTCAACTCCGAAATACACAGAAATACACATCTCACAAATTCGATCATCGTAAACTCAAACAGATATGGAATATAGTGATGCCCGAATAATTCAATGTCGTTTAATACATTAGCACGCACTTGAATTCCGAAATACACACCTCACACATTCCATCATCGTAAACTTAAACATGTATGGAATATAGTAGAATTCAAGATCCTCGAATAATTTAATGTCGTTTAATAAATTCGCACGCACTTGAACTCCGGAATATATACTTCACATATTCGATCATCGTAAACTCAAACAGGTATAGAATGTAGTGGAGTTAGGAGTTCAAGGTGCTCTAATAATTCAATATTGTTTAATAAATTCGCACGCACTTGAACTCGGGAATGTACACCTCACACATTCGTAAAATAAACCATATTTATCGTATTGTCTATTTACATTAACATTTAAGTATATTTAAGGCTAATTTAAGAAATAAATGGAGGAGAATCAAATAATTCAAATAGTAGTTTTGTGTTACTAAATATTTCCGTTTATTAACGACGCATAAATGTTTAGCAAATGTTTAGTTTGTTAGCTGCGCAAACTATGCGGAAACGTATTTATTTAAATATTGAGGCTTTCCATGCATTTGTGTTCTCTGTATATTATTTGTAGTAGTAGTAGTAGTAGTAGTAGTAATTTATTGATGCTAATACAAAAAGTTTACATACGTCATTAACATTAACACATACAAAATAATAAAATACAAAGTATGGGGCTTTAAGAACTTAACAAATTAAAAATGTATATAGACAAGAACACATTAAATATAACTAAAAATTAAAATATTAAAAAGTATCATAAAATCAGTTATAAATTTATATAAAAATAAAGTTAACATATAAAATTAAAATCACAATATAGTAATAAAGTTATTAAAAAATTAAGGTTATAAATAAAAATCAAATTTGTAGTTCATGTTTCATGAAATATTTTTAATTCCGACCGCAATACTAACACGTAAAAGTTATTTCGACGGAAAATTGTACATCGGGGTGCAAAGATTGCGGATCGATTCCAGCGGAACGCTTTTGTTTTAATTTATTTCGTAATGAAATTAGGCCACAGACCGCAAGGCCATGTCCGCGTGAAATGATTCATTTTTCATCAAAGGAAATATTGCAATAATTGGGTTAATAAAACACGAATTAAAAGGTAATTAGCGTGTGTCTTATTCCTTTTGGCCAAGTCCGTATTGTTGAAGACAAATTTTGTTGTTTGGAATAATTCTTCATCTTTTGACTAGAGATGGGCGAAATGACTTGTTTTTGTGAGTCGGCTCATCGTAAAGAGTCGGCTCTTTTAGAATTGAAAAGTTCTAAAATGTAAAAAAATGTAAAAAAAGGTCCCACCCCCTATATGAAAAAGTCGACTTATAATCCCAAAATTGGAAATCGAAAGTTGGCCAGAAATTTCGGTCGATTTTAGGATTTTTTTAGCGCGGTCTCATGAAACAGATATGGATGATATTACATAATTTTGTAGCTACATCCTTCTAGAATCTTATGTTTTTATTCATAACTTTCTACCGTATTCACGAACCTAGATTTTCTTGTTAGAATTACCCGGTATCCGATAGCGTCAATCTGCAGGGTCTCGGTATTCGCCACATGTTAATTTTCAGTTGGTGAAAAAACAGTAAAAATATTTTTTTCAGGAAAATAATTACTCTGCACGCTTTTTCTCTTCATGAATAACCGTCATGAATTTTTTCAGATTTTTCCTAGACCCAACATTTTTTTCCCTTTTTTCCTGACTAATGGTATAGAAAAATCGGCGAAAATCGTGAAATGGCCAAATGACTTTTTATCTACATCAAAATGTTCACAAATTAACGGGGAATGCGTGGTTAAATTTTCAGCCCAATCGTACTTGCAGTTTTCTCGTTTCACGCTCCCAAAATTGGCAATCGAAAGTTGGCCAGAAATTTCGGTCGATTTTAGGATTTTTTTAGCGCGGTCTCATGAAACAGATATGGATGATATTACATAATTTTGTAGCTACATCCTTCTAGAATATTATGTTTTTATTCATAAATTTCTACCGTATTCACGAACCTAGATTTTCTTGTTAGAATTAGCCGGTATCTGATAGCGTCAATCTGCAGGGTCTCGGTAATCGCCTCTCGTAAGGCCACATGTTAATTTTCAGTTGCTGAAAAAATGGTAAAAAATTTTTTTTCAAGAAAATAATTACTCTGCACGCTTTTTCTCTTCATTAATAACCGTCATAAATTTTTTCAGATTTTTCCTAGACCCAACATTTTTTTCCCTTTTTTCCTGACTAATGGTATGGAAAAATCGGCGAAAATCGTGAAATGGCCAAATGACTTTTTATCTACATCAAAATGTTCATAAATTAACGGGGAATGTGTGGTTAAATTTTCAGCCCAATCGTACTTGCAGTTTTCTTGTTTCACGCTCCCAAAATTGCCAATAAAAAGTTGGCCAGAAATTTTGGTCGATTTTGGGAATTTTTTGGCGCGGTCTCACAAAACAGATATCGATGATATTACACAATTTTATAGCTACATCCTTACAGAATCTCATGTTTCCATTCATAACTATCTGCCGCATTCAGTAACCGAGATTTTCTCGTTTGAAGTATCCGGTGTCTGATTGCGTCAATCTGCGAGGTCACGGTATTCGCTTCCCATAAGGCTACATGTTAATTTTCAGTTGGTGAAAAATGGTAAAAGAATTTTTTTTCGGAAAAATAATTACTCTACACGCTTTTTCTTGTCAATAAAAACCTTTATGATTTTTTTCAGAATTTTCTAGGACCTAAAATTTTTGGCAAATTTTCCTGTGGAAAAATGAGCGGAAATCATGAAATGGCCAAATAACTTGAAATGTATATCAAAATGTTCATAAAAAAATGGGCAATACGTGGTTAAATTTTTAGCCGAATCGTACCTGCAGTTTTCTCGTTTCCCGCTCACAAAATTGGTAATCGAAAGTTGGCCAAAAATTTTGTTCGATTTTGAGAATTTTTTGGCGCGGTCTCATTAAACATATATGGATGACATTACATAAGTTTATAGCTTCATTCTTCTAGAATCTTATGTTTCTATTCATAATTATCTACCGTATCTACAAACCGAGATTTGTTTATTTAAATTAGTCACTGTCCGATAGCCTCAATATGCAGGGTCGCGGTATTTGCTTTTCATAAGGCTACATGTTAATTTTCAGCTCGTCAAAAATGGTAGAATTTTTTTTTTTCGGGTAAATAATTATTCTACATGCTTTTTCTTATCATTAAGAACCGTCATGAATTTTTTCAAATTTTTCCAAGACCCATCTTTTTCCCCTATTTTTCCTGACTAATTAATGGATTGGAAAAATGAACGAAAATCATGAAATGGCTAAATGACTTATAATGTATATCAAAATGTTAAGAAAAGAACGGGCAATACGTGGTTAAATTTTCAGCCGAATCGCACTTGCAGTTTTCCCGTTTCCCGCTGATAAAATTGGCAGTTGATAGTTGGCCAGAAATTTCGATCAATTTTGAGATTTTTTTGGCGCGGTCTCACAAAACAGATATGGATGATATTACATGAGTTTGTAGCTACATTCTTCTAGAATCCTATGTTTCTATTTATAATTATCTGCCATATTCACAAACCGATATTTGTTCATTCGAATTAGTCAGTGTCCGATAGCGTCAATCTACAGGGTCTCGGTATTTGCTTCCCATAAGGCCCTATGTTAATTTTCAATTGGTAAAAATGGTAGAAAAAAAATTTTTTTCAGGAAAATAATTACTCTACACGCTTTTTCTCGTCATTAAGAACCGTCATGAATTTTTAGAGATTTTTCCAACACCCAAAATTTTGGACAAATTTTCCTGACTAATGGAATGGAAAAATGATCGAAAATCATGAAATGACCAAATAACTTGTAGTGTACATCAAAATGTTCACAAAAAAACGGGCAGTACGTGGTTAAATTTTGAGCTGAATCATACTTGCAGTTTTCTCGCTTCCGGCTCTAAAAATTGGCACTCGAAAGTTGGCCAGAAATTTTGATCGATTTTGGGATTTTTTTGGCACAGTCTCACATAATATATATGTATGATTTTACGTAGATTTGTAGTCACATTTTTCTAGAATCCTATGCTTCTATTTTTAACTCTCTGCCGAATTCACAAACCGAGATTTTTTCGTTTCAATTAGTCGGTGTCCTATACCGTCAACCTGCAGGGTATCGTTATTCGCTTCCCATAAGGCCCTATGTTAATTTTCAGTTAGTGAAAAATCGTAGAAAAATGTATTTTTTCGGGAAAATAATTACTCTACACGCCTTTTATCATCAGTAAAAACCGTCATGAATTTTTTCAGATTTTTCCAACACCCAAAATTTTTCCACTTTTTTTCCTGATCGAAAAATGGGCGAAAATCATAGATGCGCTAAATGACTTGAAATATATATAAAAATATTTATAAAATAACGTGCAATGCGTGGTTAAATTTTCAGCCAAGTCGTAATTGCAGTTTTTTCGTTTCTTGCTCTCAAAATGGACACTCATGATTTGGCCAGGAATTTCTATCGATTTTAGGATTTTTAGCTATAAAACAAATGAAAAATCCAAAAATAGGTTATCAATAGGTTTCGGAATTTCGCAGCTTTGCAAAACACACTTTCCCCTGAATGATACAAAACCGAGTAGCAGTGGTCACCGCGAAACCTGGCTTTTTCAATGACTTTTTCTTTTATTACAAAAGTCGGAGAAAGTTGCCACATTAACATTCTTTAACTATTCAAAACATATCACATATATTGCCACGGGGAGGTTTTCATACATAATAAAAAAAAAATTAATTAAAAATTAAGAAGCGCCTACAGCGAATACATTTTATGCTTTAAAAGTAATTTGTTTGTAAACCATTGTTATATTTTATCCTATTTTATAATTACATTAATTGATCGTTAAAAAAACATTTTTTTTTTAAATAAACGTACATACATCAAGATCTTGATTATGTAAAATAAATTTCTCCAGATATGCCATCAACTCAATATTATTCCATGTACCTAAAGGAAAGGAATACTTTGACATGTATAAAAAACCGGGAATTACCTTTTATCTTCACCTTAGTTTCGGGGGGCCGGAGGGTTCATTTTTAATATCGTGTATGAAATTCCCCAGTTTATTTCGTCCCGGTAAACCTTTGAAGTTCAAATTTATGGGGGTGCCAATAAAATATACCAATCGATGAAATCAAATTTAACGCGAATTTATACGCAAAAAAATCACATTATAAAATCAGTACATTTAATTAAATAAATTTCATAAACATAGTTGATTTAATTTAATTATTGGCGTTCGCAATTTATTAATATTAGTTACTGATTGGATATCTATATCTTTACAATGAACATGACAACTCAATTACGCATCAATCTTATAATGACGGAAATATTTAAATTATTTTCAATGTAATTTTTCAATTCAAATAAAATCATTTTTTCCTGCATTCATATTACATGATTTAATAGGTATTATCTCTAGATACATCAACAATCATGATATTAACATTTATTTTTTCAGTTTGCATAACTGGTTCTACATAATAAAGATTAAATATATTAGATCTGAAGGTCACGCGGGCAGGAACTACTTCGTAGATTTTGCACTGTTCACATATTATGTACATAAAATACAAAATATGTGAACAAATCTATGGTTTACAGTTACCATTTGAATAGTGAAGATAAAAGGTAATTCACGATTTTTTATACACGTCAAAGTGCTGAATGATTCTGATATTTTTAAACACACCCTATAACATCAGCAATTATCCTTCTCACAAGCACTTTTAGACTTCCATATAAATAACATATGTAATGGCCATTCATTATAGAGATAACATCAGAGTATGTTACTTTTGGTGGATGCGCCGGGCTGCATTATCTCGGCTCGCTGAAAGCTTGCACGCTCATTAGTAATAAATTTCCCGGGGACACTTTAAAATAATTAAGGTGAGAGTCAAGTCGTTGCTAAGTATGTGGGACAATAACGATTTAGGTGTTGCGAGGCTGTCATACCAGGCATGATTAATCAATGGTGGTAAGTTGGAGAAACGATGCGGCCACAGCAATTAAGATATAAATTACGATTTAAATGTGATAAATTGCGAGGGTGTGAAGTGCGGGGAAGTGCATTGTCTTCGCCGCGGTCCGTCGATCGACATCCGGTTTTCTCTTTTTTTTCCGCCTGGACCGGAAAACGCAAAAAAGAATTAGTAGACGATGGCCAAGTTTCGGCGGGCTCCATCGAGCGTTTCAAAGTAAACCTCCTCTCATACATAGCATACCGAACAAAAACTCCGCCGTCATTTAAAAATCTCTCACGCTTTATACAGGGCCGAGCTAACGGATTTCTTTTTGCCCGGGAATAATTCACTAACAGTAGTCTGTTCGAAAACATAAAATTCAATGTACCAACCCCATTTTCTCGCCATATGGCCAGTCCGCCCCTGCCTTTATGTCGGCCCTGATCAAAAGCTCTCGAACCAATACGATTATGAATGGGCCCATTCAAACTGCGTGATGTCCTTTAGCGTATTGTCTGCGGAGTTTCATTTTAAAAACTACGAATCACCAGTCGGCATAAAGGGAACGATGCTTTAACTCAATCAGAAATGGCCGTACGAGAAGATGCTGATTTACGGAAAAACATTCGGGAGATAGAGGTTCGCATGCACGAGAAAGTTTTTAGAACGAGTAACGTTGCCAAATTACTGAAGATTCTACAGTTCGATTTGAACTAGTTCAGGATGCTCTCTGTTTTCATAAATGAAGTGAATACGTGCATCTGTTTATGCTAAATTTCTTAAAAACTGACACGTTGTGAATACTATTATATCAATCATAAATTACACACAAAGTTTTTAAAACTACTTATTTTGACGATTCTAACGTTAAAAAATAGAAAAGTTCGTGCAATTTAAAATAATTTTCATGAAATCAACTTAAAACGTCAAAATTGCAAGGTTTAGAAACGCTGATTTATGTAATTCATAATTCAGTACGATATAATGCTGCTTAATTTATTTTTGCTTCAATATATAAGGAAAAAAAAATTTTTGTTTTTGTTCATAAAAATTATTTGTGAGACTAACAGAAACTGAGACAAGCAAAATTTTTGTTTTTGATTGATATTACAAATAAGGTATTTATTCTATTAGCGTGCCATTGTTATTTATTTTGTAAGTAGAAACTAAGTTGCATTGCTTTCACCAAAAAATTATCGTTATATATTTCCTTGTAATAAATCCCACAATATATTTATCGAATGTCACATTAATTATAGATAACAGAATCGGATATAAACTCGTAAGCCGCTATACATTGCCTGTGGCAGTTTAGATGAAATAAGATACCATAAGATTCTCTGTAGTATTTCAAGTTCAATTGCTCGCATATCACTTTATATACGAACTATAAAAGAATACAAAGTTTGTAAGAGAAATATTTACGTAATGCAGTTTGTATTAAGTATTTTCCACGTAACATCAATATTACCTTCTGACATGAATAACGTGAAGCCGTTCTGGTGGAGGCGCCGGCCGCAAACTCACTTAAAGTACTTTGATCATCGTGCGCGTTTCGCCAAACTTCTTCAGTGGATAGATGCTACATATTTTGCACAAACATTAACTCACTTTAGTATGTACGAACATAAACGAAACACAAAACTGTTTTTATTGAATAATATCATTTTCATTGCGCTGATAAAATTCTATAATTCCATACAAATCATTTTTTTTTGCCGCAAGCAAATGTATTTACCAGTTTTATGAAGAGATTACGAAGCGCTGAAATGTATTTAATTCAATCGCATTTATATATTCATTTTATAGCCGATCAATGAGATTTTCATGAACATACAAAAATGTTTAATTACCAGCATGTTTTTTTATTAATTTATTGATTTAATAATTAAATTTATTTAAACAAAATCAAGTAGGAATTATTTTTTAAGCAGTTTTAAAATGGTGTATGTTCTATAAATAACTGGAAAAATAGCTCATATCTCTACCTCTATTTTTCATTATAACGTACGGTTTGTGCGGTGTTAAAGAGCAGGGAATCAATATTAGTTCCGCGAAAAATTTTTTGATATCCCGAGTGAATACTTTTAACTGATTGAAAATTTGAAGAGGAAACATGGGTGTGCACTATTCGGGTCACACTTTTCAATAAATTGACAACGGAAAGATTTCTAGAATATAATTCAAGTTTCCGGATAAAATGTATACCAATTCATAATGATGACAAAAAAGTTATTACATGATGTAATATTTATGGTGTGATGCATATTAATAACAACAACGCTGTTTGCAGGAAAACTATGTTTAATTTAAGCGAATCAATTATTATTAATAAACCATACATTAGAGGTTGGTGTTTACAGTTTAACTTAATTAAACAATACAATCGATAAATGCATAACTATTAAAACGTAAACTTTCTGAGAAGGTTAGGGGTTGTGTAACTTGTAACATGACGTTCGTGCAATAAAAATATGCATTTCTGGAGCAGCGTTGGTTGTTCTTTTATAACGGCAGATTTTTGATAAATTACTGTTTGTGATATCTGTGGGCTTTTTGTGTTTATGATTTAGCGGTTAAATTATATCCGATCGATTAAACCATTGCAGTTACAACTAGTTTGCATAAGTATGTAATAACGCAGATTGTATTTAATAATTGAATGAACCCTAATCAATTACGTTTGATCAACGATTGGACATTTTTAATCGGCATATTATACAGATTTCATGGGAACAACAATGCGGTCTAAATGGCGAACATATTAATAAAATTACAATAATTGTTTTATTAATGTGTAAACTGAATATGTAAATTCTATTTTGGAATAATAATCTTTCATCCCTTCGACTGTCCATTCAATAAATCAATTTGCGGTTTTGAAAATTGCTTCATTGTTTGTCGCCGATTTATTCACTCGTAAAAATGCCAGAAATGTTAAAGCATTACTACACATGCATAAATAATAATCATTAAACACATCGTGGTAAGTGCTGCGCGAAACAATAGATTATGTGTGAAGATGACGGTTCGTGTTAACTCACCACCCTATTTATGTCTAGGCAGATTTTCATGATGTTCTCCAGGTGTTTGTGTAATATGCAATTCTGTCGGCAGAAGGGGAATCCACGACATGATGAACAAAACTCCGGAATACATTTAAACCCAACCCCAAAACATACCTTCCGGAAATGAATTCTCCCTAATTATACTATTTATCATTTATTTAAAATTACTCGAAGGAGTTTTCTCTTTCATTTTTTAACAAGAATTTTGCGATTTTGTTAGTATAATTACTATTTGGCAAAAACAAAATGTTTTAAGTACAGCCATCACGCAAATAGTAAAAGTTAATTACATTTTATCCAACACCTCAATTTAAAATTCCAATTGCAGATATGAATCTAACACCAAATAAAACCAGGCCAACTTACCCAGAGTGTACGTTATTATTTCTCCCTCATTAGGTAGTCCTATTTAAGCTGCTTTTAGTCGAAAATAAAAAAAATGTTAATTATGCATTAAAGGATTTCAACCATATATTCGCAAGGGATAATTTGCTAAGAATGGTAGGATGGAATTTGTATGCAAATTGTACTTTTTCGTAGAACTAAACAGCTACTCCTAAACAATATACACGCCCTGAAATGCAAAATGAGAAAAGTTTTCGGGCGCCACTGACACGATATGTGAATTCGGAGATGGAGGTTATATCTTTATAAATAGTTTAATTTTTTGATTTTGGTAATAATAAGTAAATATACAAATGCATACATTACCATTGGTCTCGGTAATCGTAAGAGATTTTTTTGTCAAAAATACCTCTTTACGATCTTATACTCGATTTTTTTTTGTCAAAAATCCCTCTTTGCGTTCTTAAAGGCAATTTTTTGCCACAATTACTTCTTCACGTTCTTAAAGGCGAAAGATTTTTTTGGTCAAAAATCGCGATTTACGTTCTCAAAAGCGACATTTTTCTACCAAAAATACCTCTTCACGTTCGTAAAAGCGAAAATTTGTTTTTTGTCAAAAATCCCTGTTTACGCTCTTAAAGGCGATTTTTTTGTCAAAAATACCTCTTTACATTCTTAAACGCGATTTTTTTCTTCAAAAATACCTCTTTACGTTCTCAAAGGCGATTTTTTTTTGTCAAAAATCCCTCTTTACGTTCTTAAAAGCGATTTTTTTACCACAATTACCTCTTCACGATCTTAAAGGCGAAAGATTTTTTTGGTCAAAAATCCCGCTTTACGTTCTCAAAAGCGACAGTTTTTCAAAACCACCTTTCTACGTTCTTAAAAGCGAACATTTTTTTTTTGTGAAAAATCCCTATTTACGTTCTTAAAGGCGATTTTTTTTTCTTCGAAAATACCTTTTTAAGTTCTCAAACGCGTTTTTTTTGTCAAAAATCCCTCGTTCTTAAAGGCGATTTTATTTGTCAAAAATATCTCTTACGTTCTTAAACGCGATTTTTTTGTCAAAAATACCTATTGACGCTCTTAAAGGCGATTTTTCTTTTGTAAAAAATCCCTCTTTACGTTCTTAAAGTGGAATATTTTTTTGTCTCAAGTACCTCTTTCGTTCTTAAAGGCGTTTTTTTTTCTTCGAAAATACCTCCACATTTTCAAAGGCGCTTTTTTTGTCAAAAATCCCTCTTTACGTTCTTAAAGGCGTTTTTTGCCGCAATTACCGCTTCACGTTCTTCAAGGCGAAAGATTTTTCCGGTCAAAAATCCCGCTATACGTTCTCAAAAGCGACATTTTTTTTACAAAAATACCTCTTCGCGTTCTTAAAAGCGAAAATTTGTTTTTTGTCAAAAATCCCTCTTTACGCTCTTAAAGCCGATTTTATTTGTCAAAAACACCTCTTAACGTTCTTAAACGCGATTTTTTTTGTCAAAAATACCTCTTTACGCTCGTAAAGGCTATTTTTCTTTTGTAGAAAATCCCTGTTTACGTTTTTAAAGTGGAATATTTTTTTGTCTCAAGTACCTCCTTTCGTTCTTAAAGGCGATTTTTTTTCTTCGAAAATACCTCTTTATGTTCTCAAAGGCGATTTTTTTTTTGTCAAAAATTCCTCTTTACGTTCTTAAAGGCGATGTTTTGCCACAATTACCTCTTTACGTTCTTGAAGGCGAAATATATTTTTGGTCAAAAATCCCGTTGTACGTTCTCAAAAGCGACATTTTTTTACAAAAATACTTTTTGACGTTCTTAAAAGCGAAAATTTGTTTTTTGTAAAAAACCTCTCTTTACCCTCTTAAAGGCGATTTTTTTGTCAAAAATACCTCTTTCATTCTTAATAAATCTCTACGTTTTTAAAGTAGAATATTTTTTTTGTCTTAAGTACCTCTGTACGTTCTCAAAGGCCATTTTTTGTCAAAAATCCCTCTTTACGATCTTAGAGGTGATTTTTGTTTTGTAAAAAATCTCTCTATACGTTCTTAAAGTGGAATATTTTTTTGTCTCAAGTACCTCTTTACGTTCTTAAGGGCGATTGTTTTCTTCTTCGAAAATACCCCTTTATGTTCTCAAAAGCGAATTCTTTTGTCAAAAATCTCACTTAAAGGCGATTTTTTTTCTAAAAATACGACTTCATGTTCACAAATTTTTTTTGGTCAAAAATCCCTCTTTGCGTTTTCAAAAGCGATATTTTTTCCAAAAAACACCTTTTCACTTTCTTAAAAGCGAAAAATTGTTTTTTCAAAAATCCCTCTTTACGTTCTTAAGGGCGATTGTTTTCTTCTTCGAAAATACCCCTTTGGGCGATTGTTTTCTTCTTCGAAAATACCCCTTTATGTTCTCAAAAGCGAATTCTTTTGTCAAAAATCTCACTTAAAGGCGATTTTTTTTCTAAAAATACGACTTCACGTTCACAAATTTTTTTTGGTCAAAAATCCCTCTTTGCGTTTTTAAAAGCGATATTTTTTCCAAAAAACACCTTTTCACTTTCTTAAAAGCGAAAAATTGTTTATTCAAAAATCCCTCTTTACGTTCTTAAAGGCGATAATTTGTTTTCTTTTTTGTCAAAAATCCCTCTTTACGTTCTTAAAAGCGATCTTTTTGTCAAAAACACCTCTTTACGTTCTTAAACGCGATTTTTTTGTCAAACATACCCCAAAGGCGATAAAATGTTTGGTCAGTTTTTAAGTTTGTCATGAAAGATATTAGAGTGGAATTTTCATTTTTTATGTAAAAGATATCCAAAAATCGAAACGTTGTATCCAAAAACTAATATTTTTTTTAAAGCTTTAAAAAATAATCTTCAAGGCACACTTTGTTACGTTGTAAAGTCAATGCCTACTCTAATGCCTAAAAACCTTCAAAAACCTCCTGTAGCAAATAATTCAATGGCAAGTGCGACACATCATTAGTTTTGGGAGGTGAAAAGTTTCCCAAAAAAGAAATAAAAAATTCAGATTCGTATTTAAAAAAATAAAGTTGAGGTAACTATATAACAAAACGTCGTATCTGAGAATAGAAATTATTTTCTGGAAGGGCGTACAAAAGTGCATTTAGAAAGTGCTCTTGGTTTTTCAAAATAACGAGTAATAGAACCGTAAAAAAATAAAAAATTAAATTGATTTTTTTGTTTTTTTTCGAATATCTCCGGAATTAGTCAGAATATTTTGAATTTTTTTTTCAAAACTAGGAAGGTGAAAAGCTACTCAAAAATGAAAAAAAAATACAAGTCTGTATTTAAAAAATAGTTGATATGGGTATCTAAATAATGAAACGTCGTATCTGAAAAATGAAATTATTTTCTGGAAGAGCTTACAAGATTGCCTTAAGAAAGTGATTTTGATTTTTCAAAATTCCGAGTAATAGAACCGTCAAAAATTTAAAAAGAAAATGATTTTTTTTGTTTTTTTCGAATATCTCCGGAATTAGTCAGAATATTTTGAATTTCTTTTCAAAACTAGGAAGGTGAAAAGCTACTCAAAAATGGAATAAAAAATCCAGGTCTGTATTTAAAAAAACAGTTGATGTGGGTATCTAAATAATGAAACGTCGTATCTGAAAAATGAAATTATTTTCTGGAAAAGCTTAAAAAAATGCCTTAAGAAAATGCTCTTGGTTTTTCAAGACAACCAGTAATAAAACAAGCGTAAAAATTAAAATCTAAAATTAATTTTTTAGGTTTTTTTTTTAATATCTCCGGAATTTTTATTTTTTTTTTCGAATATCTCCGGAATTTTAATATTTCTCTTCAACAACTTATTCAGCATTAAAATGCGCAACTTTTCCAATTCTCTATCTCTTGTAGTTACCGAGATTTGTAACACCCTGTGCATTAGATAATCCCGGGATAACACATTGTGGTCAATTTTCCAATAAATGCACCAGAGCACAATATTACTATTTGTTGCGAGAATCAGATAATTAAGCAAAATATATTAAAATTATTTTGGTAAAGTAAAAATTCTTCATTCAAGATCTTTATAAATTAATTATCCATATCTATAAAAATGTATGTATCTGTTTGTCCCGAGTGCATTCCTATACCAGTTATCCGATTACGATAAAACTTTGGTGAGTTGTTGTGCGAACGTCCGCGAAAGTTTCTGAAGTAGTACGATAATTTTACAATAGGTGGCGCTCGATTCGTTTCAACAAATTAATGTATTCGTATAGTTTAGCGCCAGTTGGTGTGTCAAAACACTTTCTTTGTAAACATTAGATATTGTTTCCCCATCAGAACACCTACAGACCGGTTTCGACCTTTCAGGTCTCATCAGTGTAGTTAGTTGCTGGTGGAGAAACAATATCTAATGTTCACATTAATATTGTTATATACCAATGGTTGTATTTGCCGCCGCTGGAAATGTCCTAATCTTGTCGGTGTTAAAGCCACCCGGATTTGGTTCAGTACAGCATTCAGGCAATAGATTCCGCCACTTTGGCGTTTCTACCTTTTACACTTTCTTTCTTTACTCGTATTAAATATATTATCGCATTAAATTGAAGACCACGCTAGGTAACAGATAGTTATTTATAAAAACCAATTTCATGATTATTTGCATCATTAGTGATGAGTATATTATTTAACCTACTATATAACGTTTTATATCCAAGTGTATTTAAATAAACATACGTTATTCTTGAAACATACTATATATAAATATGAAGGGGGTTATTTTTGTAAGATTTATAAAACGTCAAACCGGCAGTTATTAATTTTAGTAACAAATTCCAGTCATGCACCTCCAATCACGCAAAAATCCACCTCAGCCGGCCCGATATGAATATTAATACATAATTTCCCACGAAATATTTTCAATTCTGAATATTTATCCTCTTATAACATTATGTTTTATGCGCGGTAACGCGCCGTCCTTTTATGTATTTTATACAATTTTTTTTATATAAAGCCTCATTTTAATTGATAATTCCCTTACAGATATTTTTCCAATTTGTAATTATCGGAAAGGGATGTTTTTAATACCACATCAATTATCGGATTTTGAATTAAGTTAAGGAAAATGAATAAATATTGTATTATTGTTTATCTTTTGATAATGGTTATATTTAACACCTGTCACGAAATTGAAAATATAAATATGAAATATAACAAGTGTTAATTTAAGACTTACATTTAAGTTAACAGTTCGAACAAATAAATATACATCAGGTAGCGAAGTGGGTAGATTGCAAGTTGAATGGGTTTACATCTGATACCTCTTGCGCGTGCGCGATATACAGAAAGAATCACTGCGCAGACTCTAACCGCTTAAAAGTTACCTTATAGTATCCAGAGTTGCAAAACGTCTGATCCTGATATCGGTTTATATTCAATATTGGAACTGAATAGTTAAGAAACGATGAGATAAATAGCACCTTGTTATTTTAATTATACAAAACAATTATTAGAAATAATCCACCGAAATTACCAACATATTTCATGTCTTATTTGATACGGTCGCGCATAATATCACGAGAAGGAGAATTCCTGAGCAATTACGTTTTATTCGTTAATATTAACGATCAATATCGACCATTAAATTCCATCAATTACCGCCCTGATATGTGTAATTTGTAATAAGCTTGCCGCGGTTTTCTATAGTTTTAGTGTGCGATAAATTAATTTTAATACGGCCATTATGCGTACAAGTGATTGTTGTAAATTTCGCGGGCATCGTTATTAAAATCAATACGGTTCGTAATTAATTGCCGACAGGAATGCATTGTGATATGTGTATCCTTACGTTCGAGTATTGATCTAATTTAAATAAACGAAGGAACGTGCTCTTCCTTTTGTTTGTTCGTTCCAAATATTCTAATACTTTCCGCTCCACACGCCCCATTCTTCTTTGTGCTATTCAAAAGGGGTCGACCGAGGTTATAAAAAAAAGAAACCTTCAGCATTCCCACTACAAGAAATTACTGGGATGATTTGTTCACCATTAAATTTATACACTCTTGTAATTCATGAAGTCTTAAATAGGAATTAAAAAAAAAACACTTTTTTGAAGACTGAAAGTCCTCTGGCCAATTGCCTGTTTAGGTCATGTCTCAATAAATGTATTGTCTCTCTTTCCACTTTTTTGTAACACACGTTTTTTATATTTTGTAAGTATAGTTTTGACGTTTACAACGCTGTTTGTTTCATAATGATCTAAACGTCGGAATATTAAGAAACCCAAAGTGGTATTAGCAATCCTGATCAATTTGATTCTCACCATGAATCACGCCACCATAC
This sequence comes from Ocypus olens, assembly GCA_910593695.2. Lineage (NCBI taxonomy): Eukaryota > Metazoa > Arthropoda > Insecta > Coleoptera > Staphylinidae > Ocypus > Ocypus olens. The sequence goes on along the minus strand of OU343057.1, from coordinate 6,118,765 downwards.
GTCATCGGCTATCATTAATAATATGTTATAAACATAGATGTGAACAACAATGCCCTGATAGATTTTTCTGCCTCCAATGCAAAAACCAGTGCCAATGCGGTGAAGAAGAAATTTGCAATCCATCAGATGGACGGTGCGGTGCCTATCAGAAGATGCAAAGCACAAACGAAACCACCTACATCTAGAAAGTATAATCCTTTCAGGATCAGCACGTTCAATAATAGAAAACTAGCCCCAAAACCACCGACCACATCAGATGGGAGGATAGACACTTAGAAGATTGTATGTGTTTACGTGTTAACCAATACGGAAGCACTGGAAGACATCAAAGCTACAACTATAAACGATGATCTACATCTAGAAAGCATAATCCTTTCAGGATCAGCACGTTGAATATTAGAAAACCAGCCCAGAAACCACCGACCACATCAGATGGGAAGATAGACATCAAGAAGATTGTATGTGTTTACGTGTTAACCACTACGGAAGCACTGGAAGACATCGAAGCTACAATTATAAACAATGACCTACATCTAGAAAGCATAATCCTTTTAGGATCAGCACCTTCAATATTAGAAAAGTTTTTTCGGAATCCCTTTAGTTTTTGAGTAAACTGAGTTTTTGATTTTGACGTTTTAAACGTCAGTTTCATCCGAGTTTACGCAACGCTCGATGTACAGTTAAAATATGATTTCAATTAAAAATAAACCATGAAAATATAAATATAAATAGCTATGATACCATCAAGTCGGAGAAAGTAACATGATAACAGAAATAGCCCTGTAAATTCCACACTTTCATCGACAGATGCTCGACATTTTGACAGACACATTTTTAATAACATATCTTTAGATTTGCTTAAAGAAAATTATCCGAACAAAACTGAAAGACAAATTTTGAAGACAAAATTGCACTTTTTCCAGAAATCAACCTGTAAATTCCACAATTTTGTCGACAGATGCTTGAAATTTTGACAAATACATCTTAAATAATATATCTTTAGATATGTTTTAAAAAATCATCCGAACTTTTTTCTAACAAAAATGGCAGCACTAGAAGACAAATTTTGAAGACCGAAAATGCTTTTTTTTCAGAAATCGTCCTGTAAATTCCAGATTTTTGTTGACAGATGTTTCAAATTTTGACAGATACATCCTAAATAACATATGTTTAAAACTGTTGAATTTTGCTCTAATAAATCTGGAAGACAAATTCTGATGACAAAACTTGCACTTTTTCCAGAAATGTTCCTTTAAGTTCCACAATTTTGTCGACAGATGCTTGAAATTTTGACAAATACATCATATATAAAATATCTTTAGAACCGCCTAAATAAAATTATCCAAACTTTGCGGTGACAAAAATGGCAGCGTTTAAAGGCAAATTTTGAAGACCGAAAATTCACTTTTTCCAGAAATCGTCTTGTAAATTCTAGACGTTTGTTGACAGATGCTTGAAATGTTGACAGATACATTCAAAGTAAAATATTTTTAAAATTGTCCAAAAAAAATTATCCGAATTTTGCTCTAACAAAACTGGAAAACAAAATTTTGAAGACAAAATTGCACTTTTTCCAGAAATCGCCCTGTAAATTCCACAATTTTGTAGACAGATGCTTGAAATTTTGACACATACATTCCAAATAAAACATCTTTAGAATTATCGAAATAATTTTCCAGAAATCGTCCTGTAAATTCCAGATTTTTGTTGAGAGATATTTGAAATTTTGACAGATACATCCTAAATAACATATGTTTAAAACTGTTCAAAGAAAATTATTCGAATTTTGCTCTAACAAATCTAGAAGACAAATTTTGAAGACAAAAATTGCACCTTTTCCAGAAATCGGCCTTTAAATTCCACAATTTTGTCGGCAAATGTTTGAAATTTTAATAGATACATTCTAAATAATATATCTTTAGAATCGTCTAAAGAAAATTATCCGAACTTTTCTGTGACAAAAATGGCAGCGCTTAAAGACAAATTTTTAAGACTGAAAATGCACTTTTTCCAGAAATCGTCCTGTAAGTTTCACACTTTTATTGACAGATGCTTAAAATTTTGACAGATACATCCTAAATCAAATAACTTTAGAATCGTCGAAATAAAATTATCCAAATTTTGCGGTGACAAAATAGGCAGCGTTTAAGGACAAATTTTGAAAACCGAAAATGCACTTTTTCCAGAAATATGATTTAAATTTAAAATAAACCATGATAACGTAAATACAAATATTACCATCAAGTCGGAGAAAGTAACATGATGGCCACATCCCCATTTTTTATTTATTCTCATTTATTCATACAAAAATACAATTAAAAATCTAGCCGTGTGTGACTGAATGGCTCAGCCTAAGTAAAAAAAAAGCAACTTTTTCTCTTGTGAATAAACTTCTGAAACTTTAATTCATTTGCAATTTTCTTTATATAACAACCTGGTGGGTACAAAGCACATGTCAATAAATTGAATTAAAACAAAAAGAGAATTATACATTTTTCGGTGCACAGAATATTAAAATTATAATTATTTGGTGAATAAATATTACGAAAATATTAATAATATTGGTAATAGCATTTACGCAATTATTTACACATAGGATAATTAAACTAGGACCCTGGTGGTTTTGGTTGGAAAATAGTCGAGTCACGTATTGAAAGATTTGAAAAATAAGTAAAGCAAGTCCTCAAGGGCCATTTGCTTTAATTTCCCCCCTACGCACGAACGTATTTACTTGCTGGATATTAAAGAGCATGGGTTGTGCATACATATTGCTTTTTATTATAATACCCACCGCAAATCGACCAACTAAACGAGCCCCTTCTATTTTATATCATATTCATTATCAGACTTCTAAACAAACCACTAATATTTGCACCCCTTTATTGGAACAATCAAATTAAAGTTATTGCATTTGGAAGTAAGATGATAACGCTGAAATATCTCAATTATCATCCCCAGCTAATTAATTTTTGAGTAATACTCGTGAAACGTTAATGCTATGTTCGCTAATATTTATCTCATAATTATATACAGATTGAGGTAATACTACTTTGCAAACATATTCACTTGCTCAAAGGGCGAGATTAACTGAGCCGCGTCCTTTTGTTCGGAATATGAAAAGCATTAGTTCCGGTGCCTATTGTTTCATGGATTATAAGTTATCGGTAGTTAAAAATAACAATCGCTAACTACACATGACATATATAATGCTAGCAAAAACTAGTCGCAGTTAATTTCGTATGCTGAAGGGGTTATCCGCTAATTATCTTTTTGCATGAGAGAACGATTCTGTCATGAATTTCCGGCTCTGTAACGCTAGGCAACGATGAAAACGCATAAATATCGATCTTCTGTTTTTAGTAATTTTTTAAAGAATTAGTGAAGGTTATTAGTTATAATGTTAAAAACACTTAACTTGTTTACGCTTTTGTCAACATAATAATCGTCTCTTGTCCACAAAAAATGTAAATTCGTGCCGCGAAAATTATGTATCATGCAAAATGAAAATTGCAATTACGTATTTCATATTTATTAATAGGAAATTGTTTAGATAATAACTAAACTTTTGTAATGGTAAGGTAATAAATACACGAATCATCCGAAAAATAAAGCAATCCCGGAATTCCCTCAGCCTCCCTCAAAATGGAATAAATTGCCTAAATTGACCACCGCCGCAAACACAAAGCTAATTGTTTTTCACTTCACCTGCAAAATTGCTTGAATATACAATTAGCAACAAATCGTTTCGAATTTACATTTTAATTTATTTCCTTTTTCTATTCCGACAGACACAATTAAACCCGGTGCAAAAATAAATAAAACATCCCGCAACTCATCGCCCTCCCAGCTATTAGACGCACCTCCCCTCTCAATAAGATTTAGTATTAGCATCTACGCCATTACGATATATATTAAGTTGGGGGCTTGCCCTTATCTCCTCGGTTAGTTGTATTTTTTCCGAGACCACAAAGAGCCCCTTTGTGACTACGATAGGAACAATAAGTGCTCGCGGGAAAATTCCCCGACTTCAATTCACTGCGCGCAATTGAAAATATTTCAGGTTGACTTCGAATTCAATCAAGCCTTTGCGATCAAATATATCGCATTATACGTCTTTATTATTGACGGATATTTTTTGTACCAGATAAAATATTATTTAGGTACCGTTAAATGAAATTAACCTGATTCAAATTTAAAAATAACAAACTTTTTACGCATCCTATACGTATGAGCAAAATCTGAAACATAAATAGCCAGTGACTTAATTGTAAATTGATCGTCATTCATATTGAAATACCAATCAAGATTGTCTTAAAAATTAATTAATTATGCATGGAGTGCAAAATTTTGAGTCAAGGGGCCCAAATTTGTTCCGTTGCAAGACAAAAAGTAAATGCGGGCCCAAGAGCATAAAATCGTTCCTGGGACGGCTGCATATCTTATGCCATATATTTAGCATTAGAGTGACTCCAGGCAACGCGCCAACCAAATATACCAAACTTCGCGTGACACTGCGTTGATGTCACGCCGTCCGGGGGGGCGGTGAAAGTGAGATCAAACGAGACACCGCGTAAATGCCGCGTCGTGCTTAACGTGTTAAGCTATGCGCACATTTGTCGGAATCGGATGAACGGCACGCAACAGATAAAATTGCTTAACACAGTTGTAAACGAGTCAACGCACATTTATCGGTACGGCGTGTTTTTTTTAAGCGTGCAATTTTAGCCGATGCGTGCCGTCCATCCGATCCCGACAAGTGTGCGCGTAGCTTTAATCCTGCTTGCAGAAATAACTGCATCCTACCTATCTTGTAATGTTTCACAGTTTTCGAAATTTCAAGTAAAATATCAATCAGATTTTAAGTTCAATTTTAGACAAATATCACAAATAATACTTAGCCCTTATATATTTTTTTTAAGGTACAATTCAAATTTAGATGACTCACCCATGAATGTACTTACTTTTTTGAAATAAATATATTGAAATTAAAATTTTTAGGAAGGAAGACCTTCGGTCGATAATTCAGACATCATATTATATACAATTCTGACTACTATTTTCGTCTGAATAAACATAGTTCTCTCTCTCTCTCTCTCTCTATCAATTTTGAGGATCTTCGAGAAAATATAATTATAATCCTTTGATACACATTTAAATTTCGAACGAGAAATTTATCAAAATATTACGCATGAAATAAAAACGCGTTAAAACGCCCAAAAATTTATTATGAGAATATTAATGTTAGTTACACAAACTTTGCACGATTATTCTCGTAAACAACTTGATGGGTTCAAGTCCTACTGCGAGCGTTATATTTTTATAACGAGATACTGCTGCTGGGATCAATAAATGTCTTCGACTTGTCCTATTCATTACAAATACGTATATAAATAAAATAACTGATATAAGCCCATCCCAAGTCCACTCCTTTAAACCAGCAATTCCGAAAATGTATATTCTTTAAAAAATAGACAACAATTCCGTTGACTATACAGGGTGTCCCATTTTAAACTACCACCCCAAATATCTCGAAACATGAGCAACAAGGCAAAAAATGTTTCAGATGAAAGTTGTAGGGTTCGGAGGGGGACATATGCTGGTGACCTTGAAAATGACCTTGGTGTTAATTTTCAAGGTCAAAAGAGGGTCAACTTTCATTTTTCAAATAAAACTCCTTATTTTTTATTGCCGGATCGTATTCTACGGGAAAAAATACAAACTTTTTGTAGGAAACGTTTTTTTTTTAATGCTTTTCTTAAGAGTTTTTTTCACGAATTTTGTCCGTCATCTTGTTTCAAATCTCTGCGATATTCAATAAATATGCACAATCATTAAGATACTAAATTTATTCCATTTGACTATTCCACACTGTATATTTTATGATAATATAAAAATTGTTAATTTCGACAAATGAAGGCCGATCGATTTTTTTAATAAAGATTCTCTTTCTCCTCCTGCGGATCCCCACCAAATTTTACCGCCGTACGTTGACCGGTTTCGAAGTAATTGAGAGTACTGTGACGGAACGTTAAATCACCCCCAGGGGACGAAGGCAAATTTTTTGGAAATTTTTACGGCACGGTCCGATGCAAAATCGAGAGCTCTATCGATCCCTCCCAGTGCCGCATCTCTGACTTCACCCCACCGCCCCCCGCAAATAAAAAACCCAAAAAAAGAAAACAAGTGTTATAACTCAAAAACGTACAGTCCGTATTCAACCAAATTTTTTTCAGACACTCCCCTTAGTGAGAGGAACATCCCTGCCAATTTTAACAAAAATCGTTAGAGCCGTTTAGGAGCACCGGCCTCATATATGAAATTTCAGGGGTTCACCGAATTTTTTTCAGACACTTCTCTTGGTGAGAGGAATATCCCTGCCAATTTTAACAAATACCGTTGGAGCCGTTTTGGAGCAACGGCCTCATATATGAAATTTCAGGGTTTCGCCGAAACGCCGCCACTGACTTTATTGTTGCTCTTGAAGGATCCACCTGGGGCGAGATCTCTTCACAAAGCGTCTGCCCACATTATTTATATTGCCACATTTTTTGATTTGGTGCCTCCTTAACGAGATATGATTTTTCAAAAAAGTGACCAAAAATTTTTTTGAAAGTTTCTCCTCTCTCCGAGGTTTCTTTCGCGGGCGTATTTTTTTCTGTTAAAATCCAAGAGCTCAAACTTCTAGGATGAGAAGAGGGTATAACGTGCTTTGATTTGTTATTTTTTTCAATTTTTTTAAACACCCCCTACCCTTCCAGAGCCGTCATTTGGCCCGGGTCCCGGGTTCGTTTTGCTTCCATCGAGGACGTATTTTTTTCTATTTAAATCGAAGTGTTGAAACTTTTAAGGATCCGCCTGGGCCGAGATCTCTTCACAAAGCATTCACCCATATTATTTATATCGGCACACGTTTTGATTTGGTGCCCCCTTAACAAGATATGATTTTTCAAAAAAGTGACCAAAATTTTTTTCCAAAATTTCCCTTCTCTGCGAGGTTTCTTTCGCGGCCGTATTTTTTTCTGTTTAAATCCAAGAGCTCAAACTTCTAGTATCAGAAAAGGGTGTAACGTGCTTTGATTTGTTATTTTTGTCAAAATTTTTTAAACACCCCCTACCCTTCCAGAGCCCTCATTTGGCCCGGGTCCCGGGTTCGTTTTGTTTCCATCGAGGACCTATGTTTTTCTATTTAAATCGAAGAGTTGAAACTTTTAAAATAGGTAGGGGGTCGAACGAGCCTTGAGCTGTAATTTTTGCAAAATTTTTAAAACACCCCTCCGGAACCGGTGCGAATTTTGAAACGACGAAAAAACGCGACGGAGGAGAAGTTTTTGAGCGGGAGCGTGGCGGCATTTTTTTTAGACTTTAAAAAATATTTCAAAGAGACTCTCGGTCTTTCTTTTAAATTTTTGAGTTTAACCCCTAAATTTTTACCACCCCCTTCGGTTAAAAACTGTTAATTACAACAAATGGAGGTCTATCGCTTCGATTTTTTCAACATACACCCTTCTCCCCCTCTGACGCATTCCCAATAAGTTTCACCGGCATGGACGACGGCGCAGCGCAGCGGAGCCGTCGTTCGTCACCGGGTACTTTGGTCAATTTTAATAGGCTGCGCCCTAGAGCTTGTGTGTTAGAACGTACATCTAGAATTTAGTTAAAAAACTAGTTGTCCAAGCTAAAGTTTCTGTATGTGAAATTTTTGTTTTTTTTTTATGTTTTAATTGAAAAAAAAAATTATTATTTTTTTATTTTTTTTTATTCGTGTGTAGCCTATTAAAATTGAGCAAAGTAACCGGTGACGAACGACCAGTTACTTTGGTCAATTTTAATGGGATACGCACAGACAACAGCGCAGCGCAGCGGTTACTTTGCTCAATTTTAATAGGCTACGCACGGACGACAGCGCAGCGCAGCGGAGCCGTCGTTCGTCACTAGTTCCTTTGGTCAATTTTAATGAGATACGCACAGACGACGGCGCAGCGCAGCGGAGCCGTCGTTCGTCACCGGTTACTTTGCTCAATTTGAATGGGCTACATACGAATTAAAAAAAAGTTAAAAAAAATAATAATAATTTTTTTTTAATTAAAAAATAAAAAAGACAAAAATTTCACATACAGAAAATTCAGCTTGGACAACTAGTTTTTTTTTAACTAAATTCCAGATGTAAGTTCTAACACACAAGCTCTAAACTAGGCGAAAGCATGAAGTATACACACAGGAAAGTTTACAGTGCACAATATGCATAACATCAAGCTTCAGATCCAACAAACTCACATATTACCAGTTAACATTTTCGTATAAAATTCCAAGTTGCCTAATCTAAATGATGCAGTCGAGCAGGTGTAATTCTTTTTTGCGCCAAAGACACAAATTGAGCGCAATCAAGTATTCCAGATGTATCCAGCCCTTATTTATGTATAGGCCCCACGGAAGCCCTTCATGAAATATTAATCATGGTACGGCCCTTAATAATCCGTGCAATGGCCTGATTTTTACACAACTTAAGCAACTCTAAATTGGCATTAATAATCAACGTGCAAACTCCGTAAACAAAATTTCACACCTTAGTAATTTTAAAATTCATTATTCTGAGTGTGAAAATATTTCATTAAATATAAAAGCAATTAATTTATGTATATATATATATATATATATATATATATATATATATATATATATATATATATATATATATAACGACCGTACATGTGAATAACTGTAGATAATGTGCTAACGAGATTCTCGGACAGATGATGATAAAAATTTGCAAATGTGTGCGGCGAAAGACAGAGACAGCTGTTTCATCTTTGTTAAGAATCATCAGTCTGCCATATTCAACCCAACACACATCTGCAAATTTTTCGGAAGTAATATTTATAGTGTAGATGCATGCCGGTAACGTCTAAGGTCTACCGTTACCGGCATTCATGACTTCAAAGTTTTCCGCCCTCAAAGATTCATCAAAATCAATTCAAAATACGCCGAGAGAATTTCAAGTGCTTAATTTTTTTCCACCAGCGTATATCTTTTCCAGATTTGATTTTTATTCAAAAATAAACGCAACTATGCCAAGTTGCACATTTTTTACGCCGTTTAAATTCTCAATTAAATCGCCCAAAGGTGCAGAGAAAGTAATGTACTGTATTTATGTATAATATAGCCCCTGCGTATGCAACCCAATTTGCACACTTTATTTTAATGCCTATCCATTACTTTGTGATTGTGTCGCTGTTTTTGGCTCAATTTAATGGCTTATTTTCGTGCCGATATTGTACACTTTTTCACGCCGAAATTTATTGCACGTTCTATATAACTCGTTAAAAACCGACCCACATAATATAATATTATGATAATATTATATATGAAAATTTGTATTTTATTGAAAAATAAACGCACCCATGCCAAGTTGCAGATTTTTTAAGCATTCCGGATTAAATCGCTCAAAGTCGCAGGGAAAGTAATGCACGGTATTTATGAGTAATATAACCCCTGTGTATGCAACTTAATTTGCACACTTTATTCTAATGCCTATCCATTACATTGCGATTGTGTAGCTGATTTTGGCTCAATTTAATGGCTTATTTTCGTGCCGATATAAGCTTTTTCCACGACGAAATTTATTAACTCGTTCAAAAACGAGCGGTATTATATAATACCATTCTTAGCATTACGATGAGGAGTTTGTTTATTTAGCGGAAAATAAACTCGGGAATAATTTCTGGGGTTTGAAATAAGCGGTATGGAATTGCAAACAATAATAATACGGAGGGAACTTTGAAAATAAATATTTGTTATCATTCGTAGATGAATATCAATTTTAACACATGATATATTCATATCTCGGGATATCTATATTTTATTAAGTCGTATATTCGTGCTTTTAAAAAATGCCTTTATATTTTATTCGTATCGTTTATAATGTGCATTGTTCAATTCAATACGTGTTTCCTGGGAGAAATATAAAATACATACTAAAATTCGATGAATACAAAACGATTTTTTTATGTTGCTGTATTTATTACATATTCAATGTTCCATTCTTGTAAATACGTCTTAAATATAAAATTCCGTTTTTGTGGGTTGTTTCAGAATTGCATTGCACTATTTTTTGAGATGTGTTCTTAAGCAAAAAAAAAAAATATTTTTAAAATTTTATTTGGTAGAATTAATACGTATTTTATATTACTATCATTAAATTATGTTTGTAGTTTTTTGCATTCCTCTTCGATTATTCTTAATAACTTCACATTCTATTCAGCAGTGTGTATCAGCCAAATAAATTCCATAATAAATAAATGGGGGCGTGTTAAAAAAAAGCGCTCGGACACGTCGAATTTCGATTTGTTTTTTAAAGGGAGGATGGTTGGAAGGAATTCGGGTTTTGGAAGCCAACCGGCACGGCCAATTTTCATTCCGAAAAAGTGACTGAACGGGTGGGATTCGAACCCACGACCACGAGGCCCTTAAGCAGGAGCTCTACTCACTATGCCACCACTGCCGCAATTTCGATATATCATCATATAATATGTCAATTTTTGCACTAAATCTGAAAACACTTAAAGATAGGTTTAGGACATGGTATGGACACTATTTTTTGAGATGTGTTCTTGAGCAAAAAAAAAAACATTTTTTAAATTTTCTTGAAAATACCATAAGAATTTAAACTGAGTTTTATTTGGTAGAATTAATACGTATTTTATATTACAATTATTAAACTATGTTTGTAGTTTTTTTGCATTCCTCTTTGATTATTCTTATTAACTTCACATTCTTTTCAACAGTGTGCATCAGCCAAATAAATTAGATAATCAATAAATGGGGGCGTGTTCGAAAAAACGCTCGGACACGTCGAATTTCGATTTTTTTTTTAAATGGAGGATGGTTGAAAGGAATTCGGGTTGTGGAAGCCAACCGGCACGGCCAATTTTCGTTCCGAAAAAGTGACTGAGCGGGTGGGATTTGAACCCACGACCACGAGGCCCTTAAGCAGGAGCTCTACTCACTATGCCACCACGGCCGCAATTTTGAATTTCAAATAGCGAATATCTGTAATCAAATAATACGTTAATGAAGTGAAAACTATTCTACAGTGTGCATCAGCCAAATAAATTCGATAATAAATAAATGAGAGCGTATTCGAAAAGACACTGGGACACGTCGAATTTCGATTTTTTTTTTTAAAGGGAGGATGGTTGAAAGGAATTCGGATTGTGGAAGCCAACCGGCACGGCCAATTTTCGTTCCGAAAAAGTGACTCAGCGGGTTGGATTCGAACCCACGACCACTAGGCCCGTAAGCAGGAGCTCTATTCACTAGACCACCACGGCCCCTTTCGAATTTCAAATAGCGAATTTCTGTAATCAAATAATACGTCAATGAAGTAAAACACTACATAAAATATGTCTAGGATTTTTGGTAGAATCCAGAAATAGAATATACAGGGCATTGTATTTAAAATAAGAAAGTTGGTATTGGCCTCTGTTACCTGACACACCCCTTCTATTGGAAGAATCCAAAAATTGAATATACAGGGTATAGCATTTAAAATAAGAGAGTTGGTATTGGCCTTTGTTACATGACACACCTTGTATAAAAAGCTTTTATTTAAAAAAAATACACAACTAAAAATACCAATCGACGTGTCCGATCGTTTTTTTGAACACGTCCCCATTTATTTATTATCGAATTTATTCCGTTTAGCTGATACACACTGTATAAAACTTCAACGTTTGCGTCTAAAAAAGTGCGTATAATTGTCCCTTTTCTTTGAGACCGGTAGCGTATTATATACATTAATTGCTCTCATTTCAACCCTTGTTTGAAATTAATCGCTTTATTAAATACGTAAAATATCGGAAAGCGTGTGCTCGAGTTACACTACAAAATTTATGTTTATTCATTTCTGATACATCTTTGGAAGTAAATGTAAAACGAGGTTTCCGTTGAAAGTTGCAAAATCCCCTGCCGGTAAATTTATTGTATTTCTTTAATTAGATGGAATTAAATCATATGTTTTATTATTGGAAGAAAAGAAACGGACTGACAAGGCTTTAAAAATGTATGTGGTCAAGCTTTGATCTGTCACGTTGCACTTACACGCATGTTTTATTCAATTTCTTCAAAGCGAAAGATAATTCTAAAGGTGCGTACACACGACCGAACACTACCGGGCGCATGCGTTTACTAAGTGTGTATGTCGAAACGATGTTAGAGGTTATGTTCTATCGAGTAAAAAAAAATGGCACGATATTTATAATAGTTTTTATTTTTACTGCTTTGACCATGTTCGCAATTCACATCTGAAATTCTAACTAGTGTTTATAAAGGACGCCTCACAAATCAAATGGAAATTGGCTTTCGGTGAAATTGACCAAATTTTGGATATGTTATTCATAAGATCAAAAGTCTCCACGGACACAAACCTAGAAAATCTTCCCTTCCTGGGAGCTGGGTACTGCTCGCAGGGAAGATTTGGTCAATTTCACCGAAAGCCAATTTCCATTTGATTTGTGAGGGGTCCTTTACAATTCACTAATTTGTAAATTATTTAATTTTAATTTAATTTAATTTATTTGACGGATTCACCTTTTTACAACTTTATTACATATGTATTATGTAAATAATAGAGATTGCTGGATGAAATTAAATAAATAAAAAATATAATAAAAACATAACAGAAAACAATTTGATGATAAGACTCGAGTCGTGATCCTTTCTTCAAATTTTGATAGTCCTCTTACAATTCACAATATTTATTTATGGATTTTTATATTCGTAAACAAATAAAACATTTATAAATTGCAACAAAATGTATTGTATATTTAATTCATTCGTTTTGAATACTGCATAGACTTTTAAAGGATTTCATGTTTAGTTTATTTTCAGTAATAACATTTAAAAATCCAATGTTTTGGATATGGTCAGAAAGACAGACATTAAAATCATTTAATACAATTATTCCTGTGAGTGAAGTAAAGTTTTCGATTTAATACTAAAAGGCAAACTAAATGTAGTCCTCATTCTCGCGTCATCCCATTCAGTCCACCTAACACCTTGTTGCGAGCAATTAAATCTGGAGCGTTTTATCCTAGCACTTTACCCCCAATTACAATAAGCCCGAGTTATGATGATTACCCCTTTTATTGTTATTATTATTTGGGGAAACATCTTAAGCAAAGCGATTCTTCACACCACCACACGTTATGTAGAAAACTGACAGTCCCAGCCGGCTGCCTCTGGCACTTCCACCACTTTTAACCCTACATTTTACCCACTTAATGTTGAGCAACTGCTAAGGGCACTAGATAACTTATAAACCAAACATAAACAAAGTTCATATTATGCAAATATGAAATAGATTCGAACGGGGTCGACTGCGACTCGAAGTGCATTTCCCTTTCTGCAAACACCGACGCACAAATGGCCGTGAGAATTATTCGAATGGCTCGTAAATAATATTTAAAGTACCGATAACAGTGTAACGATCGCATAAAATAAAAATAAATACCAAAGCGACATCTAGGTGGATTACAGTGCACCCGTAGCTCGGTCCATTCAAGATATGGTGGGAATATTATCGTCAGTTTTAAGCAAATACAAGGTGCATGCAATTTTCGCTTCATACCTTTATATCCACCTAATTTTTTTTACATGCAATTTGTTCATATCATTTTATGTAGTGGAACAAATGATTATTTATATCGCGTAACTAAATCTTATCGTGCAACGAGCGTACATGTCCCAAAACTAAATCATTCGGTTTTCCTTCTTTCCGTATATACTCTATTATTTATTATTTTAAATATATGATTGCAAAAAAGCATTCATAATAGAAATTGAAAACCCTTACTTGTTGCAGAAGCATTAAATATATTTTTTATTGGTGTAGGCGATTAACCGTTCGACCACGAAACGTGGGTAATTATATTTAAATAATTTCGAAATGAAGTGAACAAATGAATAATGTAAGACGAATACAACAACCACGGACCCGAGCAAATATTTTTCTCAATCGAAAAAATGTTCTACCCGGCTTGGAATCGAACCTAATCGACTCTTGATGCAGCAGGCAGATGCTCGTGCTCTTACCTACTACACCAACTAAATAAATTAAATAAATGAATGCATATTCAATTTAATTTTACAGAGTTACAAAGTATACATACATTCACGCTACTTTTCGTCTTTATTTAATTCATTAATAATAGATCCGTTCGGATACTATGTTGGAAGCGATTGGACACGATGAGTCTAGTTAAATTCGAAAGTTTCACTTAAATAATTCCTCGAGTTTAAGTAGAATCCGACCGCCTTTACTCCCCCTCCCGCCTCGAAGACTTTCGAATTACCAACGTACTTCTGATATGAATACTTTTAAAGGGCTCCTCCATCCACTACACATAAATCACAACTTTTACAGTTATTATAAAACTTTTACGCGCTGGAAAAACCTACAATTATGTTGCTGCGGTTTGATGCGCCCTGTTACTAGATTGTTTCACGACGTTTTGTTCATAATTACTGACCGCGTTGTAAGGTGATAATTACTCCCCGGCCATTTCAAATTGAGGTATCTCGATTACATATTAATTGGTAGTAAAATGTTCGAGCTTCAAGCTCATTTATATACCTGTTGGTTTTCATATCGCTGATGAAAAGATGTTTCCTACAAGATACAATCCGTTGTAGGGACCAGAAACATTGAAAATATGCAAAAATAACATATATATTCCGATAGAAGCAAAATATTTACAATTCAATATTTACAATACATTCAATATAACGTGAGGATTTAGACTGTTCGAGCTATCTGCCCTTTATAAAAGTTAATAAACTTATTTAAAATCAAGGTGCAAATTTATTGATTTTTTTTCAAAACTACTAACGTTTCGAAAAAAACAATTCTTTGTTTCAATATTTAGAATACATTCAATATAACGTGAGGATTTAGTCTGTTCGAACTATCTGCCCTTTATTAAAGTTAATAAACTTATTTAAAATCAATGTGCAAATTTATTGATTTTTTTTTTCAAAAACTACTAACGTTTCGAAAAAACCTATTCTTTGTTTCAATATTTACAATACATTCAATATAACGTGAGGATTAAGTCTGTTCGAGCTATCTGCCCTTTATAAAAGTTAATAAACTTATTTAAAATCAATGTGCAAATTTATTGATTTTTTTTTAAACTACTAATGTTTCGAAAAAAACCTATTCTTTGTTTCAATATTTACAATACATTCAATATAACGTGAGGATTAAGTCTGTTCGAGCTATCTGCCCTTTATTAAAGTTAATAAACTTATTTAAAATCAATGTGCAAATTTATTGATTTTTTTTTTCTTCAAAAACTACCAACGTTTCGAAAAAACCTATTCTTTGTAAATTCTGAAATTTACGCCATATTTCGTTTTATTAAATTTATTTAATGCTTTCTGCAACAAGTAAGGTTGTTTCTAATTTATTTACTATTCTTTGTAACGTATTGATTTTTGCATTATCTTCAACTCCTATTTGATATTTTACTGTACGAATTAATATTAATATTGAACACTGCTTTGACAAATTTGACAATTTTTTCTTGACAGATCAAAGCATTATGCACTGGGTTATTGTCGATGACCGTTTCTTCTGTTATTTTGACGAAGTCGCACGTGTTTTTATGATTCGCATTACAGATATTACGCCAAGGAAAAGACAAAGAATAATTACTTTTAGTGAGTACACAGCTATGATACAAAGTGTTCCTTGAGCTTGAAAGCTGTTGACATGATAATCAAACAAAATTGAAAGGCTGAGTAAGTTAACGACCAACGGAAGGATAAATGAGGAAGAAAGAGGACTCCCCGAGAAGACTCTATTCTTTTGAGAAATTGAAGATCTTTAGATAGATTTGATATTTCACGACTCTTCAATTCGTAGACAACTTTTGGAGGGACTAAGACAACAACTTCTAATGAAGGCTATGATAAATAAGGCCAACAATTATGCTCATTGTACAAAAGAACACTAGAGAAAAGTCTTGTTCATTGATGAGACAGACTTTCTGGAGCAGGACTTCCGATTTAAATTCGTGTGAAAAGGTGTGGTCCAAAAATTATGCCCATTGAACAAAAGAACACCGGAGAAATATCTTGTTCACTGATGAGATAGACTTTCTGGTGCAGGGCTTCCGATTAAAAATCGTGCTGAAAGGTGTGTTCGTTGAACAAAAGAACGCTGGAGAAGTATCTTGTTCACTGATGAGATAGACTTTCTGGTGTAGGGCTTCCGATTAAAATTCGTGCTGAAAGGTGTGCTCGTTGAACAAAAGCACGCTGGAGAAATATCTTGTTCACTCATGAGACAGGCTTTCTGGAGCAGGATTTTCGATTAAAATTCGTGCGGAAAGGTGTGGTCCAAAAACGATACTCACTAAACAAAAGAACACTGGAGAAATGTCTTGTTCTCTGATGATACAAACTTTTTGCTGCCACACAAAAAGTAGTTTTGAAGTTGTTTTTCATACTTATATCCATCGAAAGCATGATGTTGCGACTTTACCTGGTTCGTCACAACCCTGACCCTCCGCATTTACATATTATTGCCAGGGTCCGTTCCAAGTAACGGCCCTTAATGTATTATTATTATATGCACTATTTATTTCTTATGTTCGTTCCGAGTAACTACCCTTAATTTAGTTTTTATTGCATGCAAGATTTAATTCTTCGCATTTATGGTGTTTGCCCAAAACTGCGCTAAGTGAATAAAAGACTATAAGCGGCTTACCGGGCAATTGTTCGAAAATGTGCGCCCATAAATAGCTTAGCGGGTAATTCCAACGTCTGCGTGACAGAAAGATGCGTTTGAAGAAAATTGGCAACAAGGCAAGGTGGTGGTAATTTTCGGATTATCAATAACCAATCATAGCGATTTACATTACCATCACTAAGCCTTACACTCCACCTCCAGGCCCTTAGAAGAACGTCCAGAAATTTATCGAAGACACTTCCACTCAAGTCTTTGAGCAGAGAAGATTTAGTACGGTAGCGATAATTTTGTAAAACTTGAAATACGAGGAGAGTTTTTTAGTTCGTATACTCCGCGCCCGTCAGAGCGAGGACTCCAACACTACCCCACTATAGGGGTGTCTATAAAAGATTCTCTCTCCTCTCATCAAAGAAAAAAAAACAAAAAAACAAATTTTTTTTTTATAAAACTTTTGTAAATTAATGTAAATATTGTTTGTTTTAATATATTAATTTGTTATAACAAACACTTATAATTATTTGTATCTTGATGCCTTTCTAATAAGTTGAACGAAACTCATACAAATCCGCAACACATGATGAACATACATGTTTGAAACATATTTTTTCAGAGCAGGACTTACTTTTTAAAAACTCAATCTATAACGACACATTTTATCTCGGTGCATTGAATTTTTTCAGAGAAACTTGACACGCCAGAAAAAGACATCCCAAAAAAATGTATTTTCAATTTTGGATGTCATTTACTTTAACGTCACCTACTAAATAGCATCCCAACGAACAGTACAGATTGTTGCCGAAGGAAAGAAAAATAATAATAACAAATCAAGTTTTACAAAATAGAGCAAGACAGTTTTTCAAAAGCATCAAAAAATTTAAAACTTTTGCCACAGACTTGAAATTTTCCAAATTTAATCAAAATAAGTTCAGCTTCATGGTTCAAACAAAATCTTAAAATATGACAACGAGATTTGGAGATAATCATACGATAACTTAGCTTATTGTGATAATGAAAATATTAAAACAATTGTCACCTACTAAAAAACATCCTAATGAACAGTACAGGTTTTTGCCGAAGGAAAAAAAATGATAAATAAAATATAACAAAATCTAGCAAGACAGCTTTTCGAAGGCTTAAAAAAATAACCATGTTTTCTGGGTAAATTGCAAAATTTTCGAAGTGAGGATTTTTTTTTGCTCATCACTTTTTCTAAAGAGTCGCTTCAAGAGACGACTTTTCACGATGAAGTCGACTTGAAAAAAGAAGTCATTTCGCCCATCTCGTGTTGTAACTGCACCTCATAGCACCTTCCGCCCCCTCTAGCACCCCTGTAAAAAAATGTTTTTTCAGGGGTCCACAAATGTTTGTCGACTCGATCCACCATAAAAGCATTAAAATTTGATCAATTCCCTATACAGGACTCAAAGAACGACGATTCTACGAGGATTTGGCACCAAGTTATGGATTTTTCGCAAATAACTCAGTGACTTTTCAACAAAATTTGATGATTATTTCGGGAAAAAATCCCATTTTTGTTAACATCTAACTGCAAACGTGTCGGGAAACTGAATATACAAATATGAAGCATAACAAGTGTTTAATTACCCCTTATTAAAATGTTGTTTCATTTTTTTTTCTTGGCGTAGGAAACTGGTCCATTCCGCCAGAGTTTTAAATTAACTGTATATATTGATTTCTAATTATTATTATATATATATATACTCAATTATATAATATATAATGATTGGGGGGACATACATTAGGCATCCATGGACCCGCACGGCCACTTCTTCGTTCCGAAAAAGTGACCGCACGGATGGGATTCGAACCCACGACCACGAGGCCTGTGAGCAGGAGCTCTACTCACTAGGCCACCGCGGCCCCATGTTGTTTCATTAGGTGTGTTAACTTTGTATATTCCTTATTTAATACATCAGAACAGTTCAGAATGTTTCTTCTGTTTGTTTGTTGCTGATTCAGTTTAAAAACCGCATTTTTCTAATATAAACAAACTTTTATAATTGTGATTATTAATCTACAACGTGTCATAATATAATGTTGAAGCTTTTAAACTTTTTGTTTGCGTTTTAAATAAAACAAGAAAATGCAAGTAGCCTTTATCACGTGATAAAACAAGTTTAAGTTAAATCTATTAATAGATTTGTATATTCATGAGTGTTACTGACGCTGTTCCGACGCCCTGAGCCATCATTTCATGTGTCTGAATTTTTGAACACTCGACCCATATTTTCTCAGCGAGGAGCAGGGTATAGTGAGGCACACTGAGGCCCGGTGATCTAGCCGTCATGAAATATTCATTTGCGGATCGACGAAGCTTAGGCCAGTATTAAGTTAGACGTTCGAACTGGACTAACTGAAAATTTATTACCGAAATCGCCAGATTTTACAGCAAAAGTATCCACGCTGGATGAGCTGTCAATGGCCACATTTATAAACCGGCATTATAGTGGCGGGGATGTATTAACACTGCAAGGGTGAATGCCGGGGATACATTGTTAAAATTTATGGCCGCTTGGAAAATACACATTTTTAAGTATGCAGATATAACTCTATACCTTCGCGCGGAAATTAATGACGGTTCTGGTCGTTACTACAAGGAAATACCCAACAAAGACCAGGTAAATAGAAAGTGTAGATGTCACATATGAAGGAGCGCCTCAAAAGATTTTCGCTTTCAGAATACCTTTACTTCTTGCCTCAGTTTCCGTTCGGGATGAAAAACGGGACTCTTTTAGATATTTCATAAAGCGCAGCAATATCATAAGTGAGCGACAAAAAAGAATAATGTACATCCCCCGGATTACCGAATTCTTAATAGTGTACGTGCACACTTTAAAAAAGGAATTACAAGACCCGCTATTTTGTTAAGTATTTACCGCCCTTAAAGCTACACAATTTTATCGATCGCTGCAAATAAATGAATTATAAAAACTATGGATGATTACCGCCATTCCTTTTTTGCAGGTGGTCGCTTTTTAATTTTCCCTTTTCCACGCAATTCTAGCCGGCGTGGATTTTCCAACTTAATCACAAACTAGATTAAATCCCTACACTGGGACGGTAATTAATATTTCCATTTTTAAACATCCATGATACTGGAATGCTATCGGATGAAACTATTTTTTTGCGCCGCTAGATTTAAGAGGATTTATTAAATGCGCCCGATGAACCGGAATATTTGACGTACTGCCTCAGCAGTAAGATTTTTTGCGACAGAGAGAAATCCATTTCCGTTTTTAATTTATGTCAACAAACGGGGAACGTCCAGAAAAGGTTTTTACTGAAAGATATTGAAAATATGATTTCGTGGAGATTTACCGATAGCTTAACAAAGAAATTATGCGAATGTAATTCTACAATTAATTATTACAGGCTATTTATTAAAATTTAAAAAAAGGTGTTATCTCAAGTTTTTTCGGCGTGCTAATTGAACATGCGACCTTAAAACCTTAAAAAATGATGTATTTTATGATTTTCTTAACCTTCACCCTGCCATGTAAATGGGGCGTAACTGACAAGGGAACTAACTCAAGTGTTTGAAATTTGGTGGATTTGTAGAGGAGGCCAAAATATTCGATACGTGTTTTTTTTTGTTTCGGCTAAAAAACGTGTTTAGGGGGTGAACCCGTACCTCGAAAATCAAGCATATTTTTGTTTTTTTGGCTTAGTTTCCTTGCGAGTGACAAATAAAAAAATACGCACCACCACCTCAAATCGGAAATGAAATGCCATCATTGAAGACTCAACTTTAAGCCAGGGTATTGTATTCGCGAAAACCTTTCAAACGGTATCACGTAGAATTTATTTTTTATCTTCTTGAACGTTAGCTAAATAACTAGTTTAATTTCCAAATGCTAAGACATTTCTCTAAAATTTTCTAAGGGGTGGCCGATTGGTGTAGTTGCCTGCTGCATCACGTGTTGAGTGGGTTCGATTCCCCGCCCGGGTGGTACATCAGTATAGAGAAATATACGCTCGGAACCGCGAGTGTTGTATTCGTCTGTCATTATTCATTTCCACAAAAATTATAAATTGTAGTCTAGATAACAAGAACAGGCGCCGAAAACAAAACAAAAATTTAATAATAAATTTTCTAGCGAATAATGCATACAATATTAGCAATGGCTTCGCATTAAACAATCTTGTAAATAGCTTGTGTCGTAATTCTTTGCAACGGGAAAGTAACATTCAAATATTCCAGGAAAATATAATTAATTCTGTTTTTTTCTGATAACAGAGATGTAATCATGTACAGCGTTTCAATTCTTATAAAAGATAATTGTTTTTTTTCAAATAACATTAACGAAATCCATTAAGCTTTTAATTTTTTTTTTCGTTCGAATAATAGAAATAATATCTATTGTTTGTACATGTATGCCATAATTGGTTGTTTTTGGTAATTTTACAAATAACAGAGCTTGCATTAATACGACGAACATTTCAACAAGTGCTGGTTATTCATATTAGCGGATTTGTTTAAAATTAATATATGATTTTCTACAATTTATTTATATTTGTTTGGTATGGTCCATAAATTTTCCCAGTAGTAAATATATAATGTTTTTATTAATAGATCTGCCAATTTCAGTTGTACGGTACATTTACAAATATATTTTCCATTATACCAAAATGGATATTTATAAATATTGAATTTTTAATAATATGGAAATAAAAATATTTTCGGTAATTACATTACATAATTTCTTTGAAGAATATATTCAGAAAGAACCTGTAATATTTATTATGAGCACATATTTAGTCAGATTTTGAGATAAATAATTTATGAACATTGTTGAATTAATTCGTTTGATCGTATAACCGGCGCATGCACCATTGTTTCATTGTAAAGTTTATTGCGTGTATTAACAAGATACACTGGTTTACACAAGTTAATAATTAGCATTTGCACAGTTAATTACAAAATAATCATAATTTAAAAAATTACAAAATTATAATAAAAAAATCTACAATTAAAAACTAAAAAAACTTGCAGTTATAATACATCAATAATCTTGGAAAGTTTAGTATAACTAAAATTTATGATTCAGCTTTTCATTTAAAATGAAAAATTATACGCAACTAGCCGCGATAGCAATATGTTAATTAGTTTGACGATGTATGATGCAATATTTAATTATTCAAAAATATGCAGAATTGATTTCGCTTACTTTAGGTAAAACACATCAATGCTCTGAAAACCTTAAATAACGAATCTTCACCAAAAACCAATTACCCAATCCAAGCGTTTTATTTCGCATGAAATTATTAACAGGGGTTTCATTCGGCAAGAATATTTCGACAGGAAAATTACTGCGACCAGTCAGCCGTTAACAAACAATTTCTTCTAGGTCAGTGCTGTTGAAATTAAGAGTCCATTCAGGGATCCTTTATAGATTTCGTAACTTTACTTACACATCCTTCCTATAGTTAAATATAAAATAGTTGTAAGTGATAACTTTCAATCAACTAGTGTTTTATTTTCGATTTTATTAAAGCGAACTATGAAATTATGAACAATATTCATTTCCTTCGTTCGAGTTTTGAGTAGTCTCACTTTAATCTAGTATTGATATGTCAATTCTTAAGGGACCTCAAAAATTAGATTTTAAAATCTTGAAGCTAATTCCAACGAACGTAATTTTTTTACAATTTTTGTAATTGCCGAATTATCTGCAATTTAACTTTCGAGTATTTGCTTTTGTTTTCAGCTCAGATGTCTCAATTGTTTTAGTGGTATGTCAAACATAAGTTTATTCTTGTTGAAGTTAATTCCGGAAAGATGAATTTCTAAAAAAAGTTCTTATCGCCGAAAGCAATTTTCACTTCCACCGTTCAAGTGTTGTTATTTTGTCTTTAGTTGTGATATGCCTACTTTTTTTAAGGAATTTCGAAAATTGATTCATTTTGAATAGTTTTTGACATTTTTAAGGTAATTCCAGTGGAGATTATTTTTTTACAATTTTTTTCATCATCGTATGCAGTTTTGATGTTCTGCATTTAAGTTTTGAGTGTTGCTATTTTGTTTCTAGCTGTGATATATTAATTTTTAATTAAGATGTCAAAAATTGGTTAATTCTAGTTTATGGATTTTAAAATTTTGAAGCGAATTTCAGAAGAGGTGAATTCTTAACAATTTTTCTTATCATCGAATGCAATTTTCTTCCTTGCGTTCAAGTTTTGAGTGTTGCTATTTTGTTCACAGCTGTGATATGTCAATTGTTTTAGAGAAATGTTAAAAATTAGTTTATTGTGGATGGATTTTAAAATTTTGAAGCTAATTCTAGCAGATATGATTTTTTACAATTTTTCTTACCACCGAATGCAATTTTCATTCTGTACGTTCAAGTTTTGAGTGTTGCTATTTTGTTTCCAGCTGTGATCTATCAATTTTTTAAAAGGAAATCAAAAACTGGTTTATTCTGAATGGATTTTGAAATTTTAAAGCAAATTCCAAAAGAGATGATTTTTTTACAATTTTTTTTACCACCGAATGCAATTTTTATTCCTTACGTTCTTAAGTTTTGAGTGTTTTGTTTCCAGCTGTGATATATACATTTTCTTAAAAGGATGTCAAAAACTGGTTCATTCTGGATGAATTTTGAAACTTTGAAGTGAATTCCAAAAGAGATTAATTTTCTAAAATTTTTCTTATCACCGAATGCAATTTTCATTTCCTGCATTCAAGTTGTGAGTGTTGCTATTATGTTTCCAGCTGTGATATATCGAATTTTTTTAAAGGGTTGTCAAAATAGGTTTATTGTGGATGGATTTTGAAATTTTGAAGCTAATTCCAGCAGAGATGAATTTTTTACAATTTTTTTTTATCACCGAACGCAATTTTCACTTTGAAAGTTGCTATTTTGTCTCCAGCTGTGATATGCCTACTTTTTTAAGGAATTTCAAGTGTTCTAGTATTTGACATTTTTAAGCTGATTTTGGAAGACATTCATTTTTGACCATTTTTTTTATTGCCGAATTAATTTTTTTTTGAGTAATTCTTTTAAAGGAATTTTGGTTCATTCTGTAAGTGTTTTGAAATTTTGAAGCTAATTCAAGCAGAGATAATTTTTTTGCAATTTTTCTAATGGCCGAATATTTTTTTTTTTTTTTTTAAAAGGAAGGACGTGGATGGAATTGCGGGTTTTTTTGGGAACGTGAATGATTTGGGAATTGACGTCGGCTACGAGGCCATCTGCCACAACCGTTGTTTTAATTGTATAATTTGAAATTAAATGAATAAATGAATAACGATAGACAAACACAACGACCATGGTCCCGAGCGAATATTCCGATAATGGCCGAATATAATTTTTTTTTTCTGTAATTTAAGTTTTTTTGACACTTCACAAGAAAAGTTAAATCGTTAAGACTTAACTTTTTTTTCATCGCGTTGTTACGGGGGTGGGTTGGACTTGGGGTCAAAATCAACTACACATTCTTAAAGATAAAATCCCGAACTGAAAGATTCATCGATTTTCGACCAAATTGAACCAAGTTACGACGAGTTTGAAAAATCGAGTTTTTTCGCGATTTTTCGAGTGGCGCTTTTTTTTGACGCCGAGTGTAGTTTATTATACTTTACTACTTACACAGTTTCTGCTTTGTTAATTTTGTTAATGATAGGCAATGGCATACTTGATTATTATACTTGTTTACCGTGTTGCTTTTTTATTGTAAATTGGTGAATCAGTTATCAACAAATAATAATAATAATAATAAATAATATGTCAATTTTTTACCAGTATATTAAAAATAGGTTAATTCTGGATGGATTTGATATTTTGAAGTTCATTCCGGAAGAGATTCAATTTTAATTTTTTTTTCTTGCATTCAAGTTTTGATCATGGCTATTTTGTTTTCAGCTGTGATGAGTTATTTTTTTTTAAGGGATGTCAACATTCGGTTCATTTTGGATGGATTTCGAACGTATGCTTCATATTAAGAAATACTTGTTCAATTATTTACGTATTTTTACTTAACATCCATTTTTCGTTCCGAAAAAGTGACTGCGCGGTTGGGATTCGAACCCACGACCACGAGGCCCGTAAGCAGGAGCTCTACTCACTGGGCTACCGCGGCCCCTATTTACGTATTTATAGTTAATATTTTTAAATTATTATGAAATAGATATGAATACTACCAAATAATTTAATTTATCATTATTAACATAATTTATTCCACCACACAGTAACTTCAAAAAATCGCAGTGTGGTGAAGCATTTGCAGGAACTTGAACATAAAATCTTCTCCTCTGCGTTTTATGTGTTTACGATGTTAAATATGTGAAAGCCTCACGCACATTTAACGATTCTCAAGTGACTTGTCTCTGATCAGAGTAAAGTGAATTCTCCGTGATGTGATTACACTGCACTGATAATGCATTAAAGGACGAAAGCCTTTAATACTAGCAATGATAAATAATTTATTTATTACAAGCAAATATTAATGATCTTAGTTCTAGTTCAATGGAAACATTAAATGTTTTAATGGAAGACGTCCTGTTCTAAATGACAATATTTTTTATAAGTTTTGGATTTCTTTCTGTTTCAAAATTAAGCAAAAATGTGAAAACTGGAAATTACTATGGGAATATAAATATTCCAAACACCGTTATAGGTAGAAATACCAAAATGGCGACATCTATTGCCTAATTGTTGTACTAATCCAAATCCGTGTGGCATAACCACCGACAGATATAGGATGCCACTCGGAATAGGATTAGTTCAACAATTAGGCAATATATTTCGCCACTTTGGCATTTTTACCGTTAACGGTGTTTGGATATTTATATTCCCATAGTAATTTCCGTTTCCCCCACTGTAGCCAGATCTATCGTTTTCACTAGCTATCTCTCTTTCTAACGAATCCAAATATGTTATAATTTCATTTCCATTTAAAAAAGGAGACTTTGTTTCGGCATAAAATTTTTAGTGCAAAAAATGCGCAGTTGAAAATACGTTTTTTCAGAAAATCAATTACCTGCATTTTGAACGAATTTATTCCTTATATCATGAACGCACTGTATGTTCTCTGTAGTTTTATTTATTATTCCAGAGATAGCATAATAAATTTATCCAAAGCATTATTCCCAATGCCGAAGTATCGAAACCGAAATTCTAAGTAAAAGATTTAGCCGGATTAATTCGGATAACGAGTCCGGCTTAGCTCTCGTCCCTAAGATTTAATCTCTGGCAACCCTTGTACATACTTTAAAGGATGCCCCTATCTCCTGACAGTTATGAGATGATAATTGCTTTTAGGAGTTTCGAAATTGCTTAAAGTATATAAAAACGTCATATTCATATCAATAAATCGCCGAAAGTTTATCTCCAAGAATGGAGAATAGAGGCCCGCGGAATTTGCGAAGCCCTTGATAATATCTGCTAATGTGGTTTAATTTCCGCAAACTTACACAATTAATTTAACTATTTTCATTTGCAATTATCAAATTGTTTTTAATATCTGTGAAATTGTTTAAAGTATCGTTAACCCTTTGACATACAAAGACGTCTATGACACGTCTTTTGTTCCCAGCGTCAAAATTAATTTTGACGTGTCACAGACGTCCGCAAAATCGCGTCAGATTTAAACGAATTTTGAGGTTAGTTATGAGATGTAATTTAATTTAATTAATATAATTATGAATTAGTTGATTTTGTCCCTATCCTAGTTATCCGTCCCAATGAGTGCATATAATAAATTGACCGAAAGTGATGTGGAGAGTGAAGAAGATTATTTGAGCGAAAATGAAAACCTTCCCGATTTTGATGATTCAAGCGATTGTAGCAGCGAAAGTTCAATACTAGTAAATGTTCGTAAGCGCCCGAGGTTGATATATTGCAGCGACGATTCAGATTCGTCAATGGATGAATGGAATTGGGAAGAAAAGGAAAATATACCTAATATAAAAATATTTACGGCAGTTCCCGGCATCAACGCTATTACTTTGCGTAGACTTACTGCAAATCCTACACCTCTTGCGGTATTGAGACAAATAATTGGTGATGATTTCTTTGAAATGATAGTTAGGGAAACCAACAGATATGCAACACACACTACAAGTTGGAAAAATTCGAAAGTGGGCGAAGAATGGTTTCCAGTGACCATTGATGAATTACAGGTATATTTTGCATTATGTATACTTATGTCACAGGTAAAAAAATCCAAGATTGACATGTACTGGTCAAAGAGAGCTATTATCGAGACGCCAATATATTCAAAAACTATGCCCCGTAAACGTTTTCTAGCTATTTCCAATTTCCTTCATTTTGTGGATAATAATATAATAGACAAAGGTGATAAAATATGTAAAGTAAGAAAAATAGTTGACTACCTAAATAATAAGTTTGAACAATTGTACACACCAAATAAAAACGTTGTCATTGACGAATCCCTTATGAAATACAGAGGTCGCCTAAATTATATACAGTTCATTGCAAGCAAACGAGCACGATTTGGGATAAAATTTTACAAACTCTGTGAATCTGATTCGGGGTACTGTTCGCAATTCAAAATATATACAGGCAAAGATAAGATACCCGGAACCGCTACACCTGCTTCTCAAAATGTCGTATTGGAGTTGGCCCAGCAGATTTTAGGCAAAGGCTATACATTATTCTTAGATAATTGGTATTCATCACCAGAACTTTTTGATATCTTGCGAAAAAATGATACAAACGTAATTGGAACTGTTAGAAAAAACCGGAAAAATATGCCAAAAAATTTACCAAAATACAAAATAAAAAAAGGAGAAGCGAGAACTTTATCTTGTAGAGGAATATTATCATTACGTTGGTGCGATAAAAAAGACGTTTATATGATAAGCACAACACACTCAGGAGAAGAAATGGTGGATACTGGAAAAATTAGAATAAATAAAAAAAGAGAGGAAGAACAAGTAATAAAACCTAAGTGTGTTATAGATTACAATTTTGGAATGGGCGGTGTCGACAGGCAAGATCAACAACTTGCTTGTTTTCCACTTATGAGAAAATGCATAAAGGGGTACAAGAAAATATTTTTCTATTTGCTGGATATCACAATATACAATGCTTATGTTTTACATTCAAAATTGCCGAATATAACAAAACAAACAATTGTTGATTTCCGTCTAAACGTAGCAGAAGACATGCTGTCTAATCTATCTTTACCTAATTACGCAACTCGCGGACGTCCATCAAAAAATGACTGCCCAACTCGTCTACAGGCAAAAAATTGGGCGCATTTTCCTGAACATATACCCCCCACTAATAGAAAGCAGCACCCAGCAAAGAGATGTCATGTATGTGCCAAGCATAATATCAGAAGCGAAACCACTTGGCAATGTAAACAATGTTTAATTGCACTACATTTACCTGAGTGCTTCGAAAAATATCATACTTTACAACATTACTAAATTGTTTGTTATAGTGTTATCTTGTATATATGTTATTAAAACAATAGTTTTAACTTTAATTTAAATATTTTCAACAATAAAATATAATTTGTTAAAAAATGAAATATGGTTTAAATAATTGATCCTTTTGTTTAGGGTTACTTTAAATTTAAAATGTATGTCAATGGGTTAATGATTTGCTTTAATAGAACAAATTTCATATTTGCAAAAATGTTTGCTATTACTTTTCTATTTTCATTTTGTATGAATAATAGGAATAAATGAACAAATGAATAATGTAAGACATATACAACAACCACGGACCCGAGCGAATACTTCTCGATCTCCGAAAAATCTTTCGCTCAGGCTGGAATTCGAACTCACACGGCACGCGGTGCAGCCGGTACAAGCGCTCGCCTCTACACCAACGGGCCGCCCTAATAAATATTTATCATAATAGAAATAGCTGTAGTATTCCCGGGAAATACAACACAAACCGAATTAAATTTTAAACTGCACATTTACGAACGTAAACTGAAACCAATATTATATCCGTATCGAGTTTAACATTTTAAAATAATATATTTATAAATCACAACTGCGAACATACACACAAATGTAATATCGTATCATAAATAATCTCCCAGAGGTAATTTTGGCGTAATTTATTTGGACGTCGCAATTTTTCACCGAGTTAAATCTCAGAGGCTCCTTTCCGAGGCGTAAATAGGCCCTTTGTTAAGGACAAATTAGAAAAAGTTTAATAATTATTTCATAGTTTAATGAAATACGCCGGGAGCCTATATAAAATTCGCTTCGTCTCTTTAAAGTTACCATTATTCACGTATTGATAAATTGTAGTGGATGCGCTACATTGCGCTGCATAATGGGAACTTTTAATGAAACGATCCTTCTTCCAAGTTCGGGGAATTTTGGACTCTATCGCCCTGACAAACGTCTGTAAGTATGTTAATAACGACAAATTGGGTTCAAAAGAGTTTTAATGTGGTTATTTACTTTAACGTTTTTGATCATCTCAAGTTTATGCACAGCGCGGCAATTATAGATAAAACTATATGGGCGCTGTTAGTGGCATTGATAATAATACAATAAAACTGGGTTGAAAGTTATAAAAGTTCCAAAGTTAAATTATTATTGCTCTGCGAGACGTCGCTCTCCAAGGCATTGACAAATGGTGAATATCTCGGGCTGAACTTTAAGAAACGTGTCAATTAACCCAATGAAGGGATGTAAATAATAAATTATTACGATTCTGTTTGTGGCAGTCCGACATTAGTGCTATTAATTCGACAAGAGCTTTTGCCTAAAAACAAGTTTTTTAAAAGCAGTTTGAAAGTTTTTGTTTGATGATAAACTTTTTGCTAAAAATCAAACGCGGTTTGCAAATCTATACTTTTCGCACAAATATCAGTCAGACTCAATTCAAATTGGCGATTTACTGACGTGTTACTTTTGCTCAAAAACTGCAGTTGAAATGATTTCCTGAAAAACCCGCTGGTTGGATTCGGAGTTTCTATACGTGACTCTAAAGATCTCATTAATACCCATCAGAAAATATACTTGTGGAAGAACAAATGTCAATTTGAAGTCCGTGGCGCGTTCGCAAAGAAAACTTGAAAATGGAAAAAATCGAATAAATAATTTTTTTTTAATAATCATAGTAGACCTTTACGAAATACCTCTTTCTTCATCAGAAACACGAGCTAAATTTATTCAGCTAGCTAAAATAATAAAAAAGTTGGAAATTTGAAATTCCATCCTTCTTACTTTTGTTCAAAAAATGCATTAAAAATGATTTCCTGAAAAGACCACTGGTTCAATTCGGTGTCTATATGTCATTCGAAAGATGCATCAGAAAAAGTACTTGCACAAGAACAAATGTCAATTTCAAGCGCGTGAGGCGTTCGCAAAAAAAACTGAAAATGAGAAAAAAAATCAACTTTTTTAAAAATCATCCCAGATCATTAAAGTGCATTTTTTCTTCATTATAAGAACGAGACAAATAGATTGGAGTTAACAAATTTCAGTTAGCTAAAATAATAAAAAAGTTGGAAATTTGAAATTCTATCCTTCTTACTTTTGCTCAAAAAATGCATTAAAAATTATTTAATATATTTCTGGAGAAACCACCAGTTCGATTCAAGGTTTTTATACGTCAATTGAAAGAGCTCATTCAGACGTATCAGAAAAAGTACTTGCACAAGAACTAATGTCAATTTTAAGTGCGTGAGGCGTTCGCAAAAAAACCTGAAAATGAGAAAAAAATCAACTTTTTTAAAAATCATCCTAGATCGTTAAAGTGCACTTTTTCTTCGTCAAAAGAACGAGTCAAATAGATTGGAGTTAGAAAATTTCAGCTAGCTAAAACAATAAAAAAAGTTGAAAATTTGAAATTCTGTCTAAATTTGCTCAAAAATTGCATTAAAAATAATTTCCTAGAAAAATCACTAGTTCGATTCGGGGTTTCGATACGTCACTGGAAAGATCTCATTCAAATGCTTCATATAATGTACTTGCATAAGAACAAATGCCAATTTGAAGCCCTTAACGCGTTTGCAAAGGAACTCAAAAGTGTAAAAAATTGGAAAATTTAATTTTTTTAATAAAAAAAAGTGTGCATTATTTTTTATCAGAAGAACGAGAAGAATAGATTGCTGTTTCAAAATATTAAATAGATAAAGTAGTAAAATAGTAAGCATGTGAGATTTAAAATTTTAGAAAAAAATCGATTTTTTAGACTCTGAACGGCTGTAACGGCATACGTGTTGTTATGTTTACAATAAATAAACAAAATATGGCCGTGGCATGTTCGCAAAGAAAACTCGAAAATGGAAAAAATCGAATAAATCAATTTTGTTTTTAATAATCATAGTAGACCTACACGTAATACTTCCTTCATCAGAAACACAAATTAAACTGATTGGAGTTAACAAATTTCAGCTAGGTAAAATAATAAAAAAGTTGGAAATTTGAAATTGTATCCTTACGTTTGATCAAAAAATGTATTAAAAATGATTTTCTGGAAAAAACACCCGTTGGATTCAAGGTTTTTATATGTCATTCAAAAGATCTCATTAAGACGTATCAGAAAAAGTACTTGCACAAGAACAAATGTCAATTTCTAGCGCGTGAGGCGCTTGCAAAAAAACTAAAAAATTTAAAAAAATCAACTTTTTTAGCAATCATCCCAGATCGTTAAAGTGCACTTTTTCTTCATCAGAAGAACGAGACAAATCGATTCGAGTTAAAAAATTTCAGTTAGGTAAAATAAAAAAAAGTTGTAAATTTGAAATTCTATCCAAGGGTCTCCCCTTCTTACTTTTGCTCAAAAAATTCATTAAAAATGATTATCTGAAAAACCAACGTGTTTGATGCAAGGTTCTTATACGTCATTCGAAAGATCTCATTAGGACGTATCAGAAAAACTATTTACTAATCGCTCGTAAAAAAAAATTAAAAATGAAAAAAAATCAACTTTTTTTAACAATCATCCCAGATCGTTAAAGTGCAATTTTCTTCATCAAAAGAACGAGACAAATCGATTGGTGTTAACAAATTTCAGCTAGCTAAAATAATAGAAAAAGTTTAAAATTTGAAATTCTATCCAAATTTGCTCAAAAATTGCCTTAAAAATAATTTAATGGAAAAACCACTGGTTCGATTCGGAGTTTCGATACGTTATTGGAAAGATCTCATTAAAACACTTCATAAAATGTACTTGCGCAAGAACAAATGTTAATTTGAAGCCCTTAACGCGTTTGTAAAGAAACTCAAAAATGTAAAAAAAATTGAAAATTTGATTTTTTTAATAATCGTCATAGATGATTAAAGTTTACATTATTTTTCATCAGAACAACGAGAAGAATCGATTGCTATTTCAAAATATTAACTAGCTAAAGTAGTAAAATAGTCAGTTTTAGAAAAAAATCGATTTTTCAGACATTTTATACCTTTTTATAACAATATTCAAGAAATCAAGTCAATTAATCTCAAAACGCGTATATAGATAGGCCATTGACTCAATTTTAAATTTAATTTGTTTTATTAAAAAAACCTACTTTAAAACTTAAAACATGAGAGAAAAACATCTTTAGACACTAACAAATATTTACATTATATCAAATTAAAACATAATTATTTCTGTTTATTTAGCGGCTCTATTCAGTAATAATGTAATAGCTTTTATTTGATTTCGGTGTGAAATTTTTTAAAATTTATTGCTATATATATATTATAAAAATTATCTGTTTAACCTGTAGTGTGCTTAAAGTTCATGTTAGTAAGAAAGTTCATACAGTTTTTCTATTAAAACCTAACAGTGTTGTTAACTCATCCCTAAGCGGATTATATATAACTAGGAGATTAATAAGTCTGTAAGGATTTCCCAGGAATGGGCGTGATGTTGGGGAAAAGGACAATTTTTATCTTGGCCCAAGGAAACGTTAGCTTACACTATCAAGCGCTCTATAATTGGATAAGTTAATCGCATCCCTCGTTTGTCTTCGTATTTCCTTCCCCCTGATAAAATATTATTCATGTATTTGTTATTCCAGTTTTACGCTTGACTAACCCCAGACAAAACCTTTTTGTATAGCAAACGCAGCCGTTTAAGCATGAAAAGTCTCTTTATAGTCATAAATATGTAATGAGTCCGAGTAATATTAACAAGACGTTTATAAAGAACTCGGCATGATTGATAGGGCTTGGGAGAATCTCGAATATTTGCTCCCAACAAAGTTTTATTTTCTAAAGTATAGGACGTGACGTACAAATCCACCTGTCTATTTTTACTATTTCACCCGAAACCGCGTTACCGAACTTTTATCCATACCTAACTATTTTAAGGTAAACCGTTAAAACAGTTTTGATGTTCACGAGTTCATGTCCCGGAGATATTCCTTCTAATTCTGAATAAAGGTTGTTTGTCCCACAATCAATCCCTGCCCAAACAGAAAACTTTAAGGATGAAACTTCTGAAACACCTGACATCCAGGGTAAGTTTCATAATTGCTTTAATTCATTCGGGCTGCGACCACGTGTGCTTAATTGGACACTCGGGCAATCGTAAATCCTTTAAAATTTAGTATGCCAACAAAATTTCAATTTTTATTACCCTTAATTACCTTACAATTCAATAAATCCAATTGCGCCATTATGGTGCACTAACACGAAACTCCATTCACCAATTATAAATATCGCCGCGGCGATTGATAATAAATGTGATTTTCAAATCATGAAGTGAATGTGTTGACTACTATTAATCGAAAATCGATATTTATTACGCCGTGTTATTACTCTTTCTCGCCCTTCGACGCTGAAAAAGCCTTGGAGAGCACAATTCTACGTTTTAGGGCATGAATCTTGCAGAAAAAATGACAGCGTGGAAAGCTAGTAAACTGTTTCAGTTCGAATTCGGTATTATATCGTATTTGTTGAAAATTGTATTGCTTGTGATGAAAGATAGTAAATTATTAGCAAGGTTGATAATGAAATACGTTTCTAAAAGGTTATCATCGCAATTCCTAACGCATTAACAATTATTTGCAGAAAACTAGTTTTATCAACTATTAAAATCGAAGTTGGCTTTAAAAACTATTTGTTGACATAACTCTATTGTAAACGCATAAATAACGATAAAAAACATTTTCTTCCAAAAATGTTTCTTATTTTATTTTAAGTCTAAAACCTCATTCTGATCACTATTATTAAAAAAAATGTTTATGGGTCTTTCTGGAACGAAGATACGCAAAATGACTTTTGGCGTAGATAGTGCTTAAATCGACTGGAAATGCCTAAATGAAGATTTAAAAAAAAAATCTATTTTTTTTTCAAGTGTAAGACTTGATTCTGAATACTATTTGTTTATACAAATTTTTGTTCTTCCGGGAATGGAGATACGCAAAATGATATTAGTCATAGATAGTATTTAAATCGATTGGAAACGCCTAAATAACGATTAAAGAAAAATTTTCTTTAAAAATGTTTTTTTTATTTTTTTTTTAAGTCTAACAGCTCATTCTGATCACTATTTGTCAAAAAAAAATGTTTGTGGGTCTTTCTGGAACGAAGATACGCAAAATGACTTTAGGCGTAGATAGTGCTTAAATCGACTGGAAATGCCTAAATAAAGATTTTTTTTTTCAAGTGTAAGACTTCATTCTGAATACTATTTGTTAATACAAATTTTTGTATTTCCGAGAACGGAGATACGCAAAATGATATTAGTCATAGATAGTGTTTAAATCGATTGGAAACGCCTAAATAACAATTAAAGAAAATTTTTCAATAAAATTGTTTTTCAGTTTTTTTTTCAAGTCTAAGAGCTCATTCTGAACACTATTTGTTAATAGAAAGTTTTTGCGAGACATTCGGGAACGGAGATACGCAAAATGACTTTATGATTGTAGTCGTAGATAGTGCTTAAATCGATTGGGAACGCCTAAATAAAGATTCAAAACTTTTTTCTTCAAAAAATGTGTATTATTTCTTTCAAGTCTAAGAGCTCATTTTGAACACTATTTGTCTATACATATTTTATGTGAAACTTCTAGGAACGGATACGCAAAATGATTTTGTTTGACCCGAAACGTTGTAGTTACAATTATTATAAAAACTTAATTGTTTAAAAAGTTTTTTTATTAACGATGCACTATTTTTATTTTTTATTAATTTTTTAACCAATGGGGAAAACTGTTTTTTTCTAGTTTCATGACTAGCCATGACGTCACACTTTTTTGGGTTACCTTGTATAATCAAAAATATTTTCTTGAAATACGTTGTAGCGTACAAATAAAGTCTGCAAAATATCAAATGCTAACTTATTTAATAAGTACCCTGTATAATTTTATTACGAGACACTATTTTTATTTTTTATTCATTTTTTCAACCAATGGTGAAAAACGGATTTTTTCTAGTTTCATGACTAGTCATGACGTCACACTTTTTTGGGTCACCTTGTATAATCAAAAATATTTTCTTGAAATACGTTGTAGCGTACAAGTAAAGTCTGCAAAATATCAAATGCAAACTTATTTAATAAGTACTCTGTATAATTTTATTACGATGAACTATTTTTATTTTTTATTCATTTTTTTAACTAATGGTGAAAAACTGATTTTTTCTAGTTTCATGACCTCACACTTTTTTGGGTCACCTTGTATAAGCAAAAATATTTTGTTGAAATACGTTGTGGTGTACAAGTAAAGTCTGCAAAATATCAAATGCTTACTTATTTAATAAGTACCCTGTATAATTTTATTACGAGACACTATTTTTATTATTTGTTCATTTTTTCAACCAATGGTGAAAAACGGATTTTTTTCTAGTTTCATGACTAGTCATGACGTCACACTTTTTTTGGGTCACCTTGTATAATCAAATTTGTTTTTTCTTGAAATACGTTGTAGCGTACAAGTAAAGTCTGCAAAATATCAAATGCTAACTTATTAAATAAGTAGCCTGTACAATTTTATTAACGATGCACTATTTTTATTTTTTATTAATTTTTTTAACCAATCGTGAAAAACTGATTTTTTTCTAGTTTTATGACTAGTCGTGCCGTTACTTTTTTGGGTCACCCTGTATAATATTTTCCTGAAATACGTCCTAGAATACAAGTAAAGTGCAAAATATCAAAATCCTAACTTAATTAGTAACTTAAATTTAACATAAAGATAATTTTAATTTATTCACTTGTTCATTGCACTTGATTGAAACTTGCGTGGTAATTAATCTATTGTGTGTTGTTTTAATTTTAGCAACAATTAGAGGCTATAGAATATTACAATCCTTGATATTTCGAACAAACCAAAAAAAAATAGAGTTTAACAACAAAAATATTGGAATTTCGATATTTGCTTTAAACGGGTAAAAGGACACCTCTGTAATGATAAAACAATTACTACTGGAATTAGGTTAAACGAAAAAGTGGTCTCTTTGATATTGTGCACCACTCTGAAAACCTCCCCCAACTAGAATAATAGCAATAGTTTATTGAAACTCCGGTATAATCATCGGGCAAAGTTTTTAGCTCTTAATACAATTTGTTAGTAAATTTAACAACGTAATTTATAACTAATTCATACTATGAGATAATTAAAAGGTATTATTTGGATTTTTTGGTTTGGTTATTTTTTTTAAATACAGGATAATAATTGTAACATCGTAATGATTTGTTTCATTTATATGTTTGTAAAACCTTATCATGCAAGCTGTATTTTACTGTTGGTTTTAAAATTATAATCAATAAAATGTTTTTCATTAAAATTTACGATTCGGTTCTTTTCCAATGGTACATTGTAATATAATGCTGTTGTTTACCACTTCGCGCCCATGCTACTTTGATTGGATTATAGCTTAATCCAGAGTTCATTGAAAAATTTCTTGTTGTTACGATTTTCTACGAAATATTATTCCACTGTCATAAACTCATTTTTTGCAAAAAAAATTGAAAAATTTTTCCATAGTTGCGCTAAAGCGGTATTTTTTTTAAATTTGTAAAATATATTTTTTTGCTTGTCGCGAACCTGGGCGTGAAGAGGTTAATGCCGACACAATATCTCTTGTTTTATTTTGATATTTCATTTACGTTGCTGATGTAAAATTTCTTGCGGTTGCTGGATTACGTTTTATTATTTGTCTAACTAAATCATAAATTTAAAATTGGATTAGGGGGCCGCGGTGGCCCAGTGAGTAGAGCTCCTGCTTACGGGCCTCGTGGTCGTGGGTTCGAATCCCATCCGCGCGGTCACTTTTTCGGAACGAAAAATTGATGTTTAGTGTATGTCCCTTTCATCATTATAAATGATTATTATACAAATTATCGGTTGCGGCAGAATGCCCTAGTTGGCTACGTCAATTCCCAAATCATCCGCGCTTCCTCAACCCGAATTCCTGTCAACCATCCTTCCTTAAAAAAAATTGGACCAAGAGGAAAATATCAATTTTTATGTGTCCTTGAAAACCTTGTCAATTGTCATTGGTTATATCATTTAATTCAAATCTGCATGATAAAATACTGTACTGTCATGGATCACCTACGCTGCGTAATTTAATTTTGATCCATACGTTTCAACCTAAATTCGTTTATGTGATATATTTAATAATAATTGGTATTTTAATAGATATAGCGACATTTCTATATTCGATTTTACTATTTGCTTTTGTTAATTCCTGGAAATACGAATTGTTTGTATCGACTAGCCGAGAGTATTAATAATTTTATTTATTAAAAAAAAAGTGTGATTTAATAACTATTATTTAACCCATCTTTGGCCAAGCATTGAAATAATAATTATTTGATATTTTTGTTAAATGAAACTAGTTAGAAAGGTGTTCAATAAGAAATAAATAATAAAATGTTTATCAAAAAAAAATTGTTTATACTAAAATTTGAATGGTGCGTATACGCACCATTGGCGCATAGGGGTAT
Source organism: Ocypus olens (assembly GCA_910593695.2). NCBI lineage: Eukaryota > Metazoa > Arthropoda > Insecta > Coleoptera > Staphylinidae > Ocypus > Ocypus olens. Next base: position 6,081,169 of record OU343057.1, on the reverse strand, counting down.
AAAAATTAAATGTGATACTGGTTAAAACATTCTGAGTGCAGATGCATATTTTATTTTATAGATCAGTAAATAGTATTAGATTTGCACACTTTACACATTAGCCACTTCTTGGCTTTATGTTATGTAAATAGGAAGAAACAATAAATAAATAATTTTATCCAAACATATTTTTCCGCGCTTCTGACGGTACTATCCCGATGCTATGGTTCGATCTTCTTTTGCCAAAAGTCTAACAACAATATTCTATTTCATATCAAGTTTATTGCAGTAAATATTGTTTTATTTTTCGCAATGGATTCCTCCTTATGCATTATTTTAACAATGTATACTCTCTCATTCTCCGTAGACCAATATTTTTATAATTATCCGTAGCAAATTTGTTGAAAAGCTCAACCATTAACAACAATAATTTCTCATCCAAGAATAAGAAGAACATTTCCCAAGGTGTTTTTCCAACAATGTTACATACCAGACGTCATTCACTTCGATGAGTTTAGCATAGCTGATATTTGGAAGTTGCTTTTTTCCCACACTGTATCACGAGTAATTGTTTCTTACGTTGCACGAAAACGATACAACTAATAAGGAATAATATTTACAATTATTGGTCTTCACATAATATTTATAACATACAAATGTAACCCTTGTTGTAAACAATCATAATAAAGGATTAAAGGTCATTACTTCAATTTCATAAATTTTTAATCCTCTGAAATCAAATATAAATATTGTTAACAAGATGACATTGATTCAGGGTAAATATTTCGATTTTAGAAATCTATAATCCGTTAAAAGTGGATTTACGATAATTATTTTTTAGAAGCTGGTATACTCCCTTTTGGCCAATGGTGCGTGTCCGCACCACTAAGGTTTAACTGTCATTATTTCAATTATGGAAATGTTTATTCCATTGAAAGAAAGTTTATGATAACCCTGGATATGTTAACAAGGCAATTGGATATTAAAAACATCAAAAAATATTGTCTAGAAACAAAAAATTTAATTTAAACAACCTCAATGAAGTTATATCTAAAATTGGACAACTTCATGCATTGTTTTCAAATGTAATTAAAAAGAAAACAATTATTTAAACTATCTCTAAATTAAGTTTAATATGTCTTTTTATGGAAATAATAACAATTGATACAATAAAATAATAAATAGCTGCATATCTTTATTTATTCTGAAATGGTGCGTACACGCACCGTTGGCCAAAGATGGGTTAATTATACCTTTAACCTCTTCACGGCCAGGTCGCCACATGTGGCGACAAATACAAAGAGAAAACAAAAGTATTTTACACAAAAAAATGCCATAAGCGCCATCTACGGAATATTTTTTTAAGTTCGTGATAGTGGAATAATATTTCGTAGAAAAAGGTAACAATAGCAAAAAGTAATTTTTCAGTATTATCCTATAGCCCAATCAGAGCTACATGGTTAACGGTTTTTAAAATATTTATATTCCAGTAGTAATTTTTATTTCCCCATCAACGCTGATGAGACCTGAAAGGTCTAAACCGGTCTGTAGGTATTCTGATGAGGATTTTTTTTTAAATATTTAGGCTATTTAATATTATCGTCTAAATGATCCTTTTAAAAATCATTACTCTTCATTGCCTCTAATCCTTTCTTCTAAAAAGGGATTTAAGTTAAGCATCATGCAATTATGGACACATTATTGTTAATTTAGAGATGATCTCTAGGGCGAAAGAACGGCAATATATCAGTAAACTTGAACCGGCAACGTGACAGCGCTTTTTCATGTGCGTGGAACACCGTGGAAATCGAGAAATGTCGCAGTTCTCTGGGGCGGTTACAATGGTTTCGGTCGCTCAATACATTTTATTTTAGGGCTGATTAAGTGGATTATTTTAATCAACGTAGAAAATAATTTCTTAAAATAAGTAAAAATCCATCCATCCATCTATCTTTACACATAATAATAATTTTATAGATTTTCTTGCGTTACACGTGAAATATCAAAAGCGTTATTAACTCTTCCAATGCGTAAATAATTAAATTGGTTTGACTAGATGTTATGTCCACGTTTAAAACATCTACCTAAATCAGTTAGTATTAGACATTAAGTGGCAACGTAAATTATTGGTTCAGGGTAGCCAGTTAAAGCTTGATTAGATAAGATAGACCCTAAAGCACTAAAGTGCAACACATCATAAAGATGTAGACCACCGAGTGCTCTAAATAGTTGTTGCATGTTTCGCCATCCTATCTTAAAGCTCAATTTAAACGACTGGCAAAGGAAACAATTACCTCTGGCACTTGTTTTACATGTTAGAGCAATCAACTCTAAAGCCTCGGCCGGAAATTAGTAAAGGAATGTTTTAATTCGCGCATCGATTAGATCCGTATCGCTTAATTATTGCTTGTTACACCCTATAAAAAATGCAGGATTTATTTTCATTTTATAGATGTGAGACACTCCGGAGGGAAAGCAGGTGTTTATAAGCATATTTGAGGCGGGTAGATCATATCCTGCAACCAGAATAAAGCCGCATATGCTTTACTGTGGGTATTACATGCTTTAGACCGCAATGAATCTTTCTTAGGATTTGCACGTAAACACATTTTTTTTGTTGCAGTCGATAACCGAAACAGTTGTGTTCATTTAAATTCCATCAAACTATTTCCGATCCATACGGATAATTTGAAATGACTGGTGTGAATTATTTGGTTACTGTTATGATTGTAATTATCTAGCTTTCAAACATAATTTTCATGTTTGCTCATAAATTTATATTTGAATTATGTGTAGTTTGGTTTTATACATGTCTACACTGTATGTAAATATTTGCATAATGTATAGGGTAGCTATAGAAATGTTTATGGCGAGGAAAAACTTGTTAAAATATTTAAGTACTAATATATATAAATTCAGTTTTAAGATGGGACTTTCAGAAATTACTAACGCCCTTAAATAATTCAGACGCAGACGCATTGGAGCTACAACTTTCACGTAAAATTCCCCACGCCTAAGAATATTTAAGGCTGGGCCAACATATAAATATGATATTTATTACAGTACGTCATTAAATTTGAAATGTCGAACACCTGCATTTCGAATCGCAATATGACCTTTCCGGCGTTTCTACGTAAAGGGAAAAATCGATAAAATTCACCCTCATATTTCAGGTTGGCCACGTTTAATTTTTAAGCGAACTTGCGCTCGTTGTTGAATTTAGTACTAAAATAGGCATGTCGCCAGTTATCTCTTAATTACGTTGTATATATTTAATGTTTTAGAGTGTTTTCAATTAAATTAATGTGTATTATGTTAAGAAAATAAATGATCGCATTACATGTACGCTATCTCTATTAATTTATTAAAATTTTAATCATGTATTCTCGCCTATTCGGTTTTATCTCCAATACTAAATGCTTGTAAGGTGTAATTGCAGCTAAAATTAGCGAGAATGTTCCCTATGAGGCGCACTCGTGGGAAAGGGCCACAAGAGCAGTCAGGCCGTATTAATAATAATAGGCAGTGATTTTCCCTTCGCCTATACATAATTATTCATTACGAGTATTACCCTTTCAAATCATTTTTAATCACCAGAAGTCGAGTGCGAACTCCTTTGTAATTACTTCCTGAGCCGACTAGGGACAACTTTATCTTATTAAAAAATGTTATTTTAGGGCAACCTCATTTTTTCTTTATATAATTGCTAATTTCAAAATCGTCTAAAATTTATCCATTTTCTGTTATAGAAAAAAAGTTCGGGTCCGAGACAAAGTGCCGAATCGGTATTTCCGAATTTTATATTACCAAACATTCTCAAAGTGTCGACTGACGCGACGTAAGGCATTTTGGGCCTTACTTGTAGGTTGTATCAATTGACCAAAGTGCCGAATTGGCGTGCATTCGGCAGTTTGGGCCTTACTAATAGGTCGGAGCGAAGACAAAGTGCCGAATGTCCAAACTGCCAATTCGCATTCGGCGCCGACGCCTTGTTTACGAACCATTCGCCGTCGCTTGACGTCATTTGGCACTTTGGGCAAAGTACCGATTCGGCAATTTTCTATAGCTATCTAAGTTTATGTCTAAAGAAAAAAAAATAAAAGGAACGAAGTAAAACAACATTAAGTACATATTATTTGAAGATAGACACATCATAAACGAAATTTAAAATTTTAATGAGAACTTTTAGATATTTAGTATATTTATTAAAAGTATTAAAAAATGGTATTTTAAATCAGCGTAAGTTGACAATATTTCAAGTGTTCCACGTCCAAAGGCAACAAAATCGCGTTGTGAATTTCTAAAATTTCCCGATTTGTTGAAAGCACTTTTTAATTTTAATAATATATATGTTGAAATGTAATAAATTTAATGTGTTAAAAAATGCATTTTTGATTTTAAAATAATGCTGAGGTATTGAACGTGTTTTTGATTATGATGATTAATTTGTTAAAGTGTAAAGAACTTATTTTATTTTAAAATGTGTTAAGAAATATTCATAATGAGTTAACGAAAACTGCTAAAATCCAAGTTCAAAGGCAATAAATTGGCGTCTTCGATTTTTCGATTTTTAAAAATTGCTGAGGTATTAAGAGCATTTCTTCATTATTATAATGTATATGCTAAAATATAGAAAATTTAGTGTGTTTTAAGAAAGTATAAAAAAAAATCATGTCAAAGTGCGAAAATTGACAAAATCTATTTTAAATCGCGTATTTGATTATGAAAAATTAGTTAACGTTCGGAAGCATTATTTGATTTTGAAGATTTAAGTGCTAAAATATAGAGAATTTAGTGTGCTTGAAATAAGTATTAGGAAATATTCATGTCCAATCAATGAAAATTGCTAAAATCTGGAAAAAAATCGCGCCTTGAAACACTAAAGTAGGTGATGAATTTAACCGTTTAAATATTTAATTTACTGAAGCAGACTAACCAGCGCCCTAAGCATTTGATTATGTTCATAAATGAAAATTTAATAACGCGTACGGGAGTTTGCAACGTAAAAATTCATATGGGAAGAAAATGAGGGCTAATTAAGCAGTTTTTTTTCTACAAGCATCAAACCACACGGAATGAGCATCATGCCAAATAGCGTTTCATTTTCTTTACATTTTCGAACTAGGTCATTCGGAATGTAATCAGTAATTGTTTTCACATTCCAAATGTTGTGCACTCTAATTTATCCAGAAACAAAGTTTTGATGTATAAATATCATCCTCGTTATTTACAATGTAATCGTAATTACATTTATATGCTAAACCATCGCCAATTTGCATATCTGTATCAACAGTGGAAACTTCACTTGCAGGCATTTTCTGAAATTAAGGAGTTCCAGTTGGCATTTTTTAATTCAATTATTCCATCATCGCAAGTAGGCGGTTTTAATGAGCGTCCTTTGTCCACCGGAATGTGAGGAATTCGGTCCCGAAAAGTATCCTCGGACAATATCAGAGAATGTTGATTGCAGGAAACTATTCCGGTTGTAAATCATTTGTCATTTAAAAATTAACCTTTGTCAATAGTTTCCGAGTTGGACTGGCAAATAACAACCGGCCGTGATCGATGGCGGAAAAGTAACCCCCTATTATACCTCCCCGCCAGGGGGTGAAAAATTCCAATTATATTCCATTTCCCTGTTTAAAAGCCATCCATTCTGAATCCATAAGAGGAGGCATTACTCCTGAAAGCATGGTATTAAACACCAAAGCTATGAGTTATCTTAAACGGAAAGTATCCCCATTCTCACGCCACTGCCATCAACTATTACCTGATATCACTTTCTAGATATGATTAATACGAAAATTATTCCCCAGAGGAATCTATTTGGAATTTAACGGCCCTCTCTATCGTTTTAATTATTTCACGGATCACGAACACTCCTAGGGGCGGAATACCATAAACGAAAAATGTATGCTCCACATGTGTCATCTCTATGAAATATTAATTTATTAATAATATCCATTTACACAAAACGAAATATTTCAGGCGAGTCATAAACGTAAAACTAGGGTTTTACATACTGATACCGATCTTTTTGTTCTGGGGAACTACTACAATTTCCAAACGTACATTTAAGTGCGCACTTATCCTTAATGTATCTTTATAGAATCTCTACGAATGGATCGTTTTTATTTGCAGTAATTTACCGAGGCTGTGCGAAAAAGGGGATATAAACATGCACTAAATAAATCATTTATCAACGGATTTAGTTTTACCGTGGAAAATACAAACAACTTCAGCATTTTGTTGTTGTTACAAGGATTACCAATTTTTGTAAAATATCTAATACGCACAGTTAAAAATCTAAAGGAAATTATTTCAACCTAGTTCTCAGGGGATCTTGTTTAAATTCAAAATTTATTCAAGCAAGCCTGGACTAAATTTGATACTTCTCCAGAGCTCAACTTGTTATTCTCCCAGCATTCCCGCGAAATTTTTAACAATTCCATTACGTGATTGTCTTAACTAAAGTAGTTTCCGCTGTCATTACGTTTTAAAATAAACAGCAAGCAAATAAATCCGCGTCGAAATAACATTATAATTTTATCGTAAAGCAATCTCGCCGATAGTTTTCTCATTCACAACTTATATAAGCTTAACGATGTTGTTACTAAAAATGTTTCGTGTGGCCCCGGTAACGTTTTATATCCGGCGAGAAGTTAGTTTCCCAAATCAAATTGGAAGAAACACAAGAATGTCAACAAGTTTGGGAAACTTCGGGGAAACATCATATTCGATCATTTATGTATTAAGCTCTCATCAATAAACCTTTCTAAATGTTTTTAAAACATAAATATTATCGACTAAATAATTATGTGATACAAATACATTTTATAAATTACAACACTTAAATTTAATATATATACATAGCTATAATACATTTTTATTAAAGAATTGTTAGAATTAAATATACATATAATAACTCCTATTTTTTTGTCGCAATTCTTAATGGGCTATCGACTGGAGGTCTTTCAGCCAAGCAATTTTTATTTAACTTTAATTAATTAAATGATTGAAAGCCGCAGAATTTTGAACAATAATTCTAAAGCCATTATGACCACCATAATTGTTATTTTAACACAATTAGTTGATTTTCAACAATACGGATACACTGCATGAATAAATTAAATTCCCGGGAATAATACTGGTGGCTGCGCTAGGTATATTTACACCATTAGTATGTTTTGTGTGCAGTGTACTTTTTACCATTCAATATTTAAGCTTCATACTCACAAAATGCTAAAATTCCATTTGCAAATGAAAACTTGATAAATAATACATATAATCAAAATTATAACTAAATCGAAAATAACCCTAGATTAATATCTGTTTAAGCACGAAAGGCATTTATAAAATAATAATAATATTCCGAGGATTTGTAATTGAAAAATATAATGTTTTTATTCCTATTTAACATTGTTGAGATTTGGGTATGATCTGAATTTAATTAAATCTTCAACTTCAAGCAAATTTACTTCTGATCAATTGCCTGTAATTTGTAAAAGGTTTTATAAAGGAAAATTTTTAAAATCGAAAAATAACAAATTTTAAAAACGGCACTGTATCCAGGGTTGCAGGATCAAGGCATCCGACACCTTAAACAGGATACAAACCAACGATGGACGATGTGTACATTCCATACACAAATGGGGAATTGCCGACTCACCGCAATGTAATTGCGGAATTCACCATCAGACAATCCATCACATTGCAAGTTAAATCTATTCCGAGTGAATCTTGAAGGTTCACTGTGTTTTTAATATTCAAATTGCATATTCATATCCAGGCCGTTCCTGGGTTATTGGCCGCCCAGGTACAAAAATGATAATTAAATATGTCTGGAAATTGAACAGTTGGATAAATAAAATAAATATTATATGTGGTAAGTAAAACACGTGTGTTGAGAATTTTCACAAATTTTAATGTCGAAACACTGCGACATATGTTTCGCCACACAGTGGCTTCATCAGGCAGATGATAAATGGTAATACAACGTTACAATTGCGACTTAAATACTATATTGTTAGGGGGTGGGGAAGTTAGAGGGTGTTTAACGGGTTAGGAAACATTTACAAGTTAAGCGGTTATAAAAGATTTTATAAGAGTTTATAGGTTTAACAAAGGTGAATTATTTACATCGGTTTGATCATTAAGTAGCACAACGCGTTTATTACATTTATTAAAATAAATATTACTTAGAAACAAAAATCTATACTGTATTATCATTTATATATTTCCTTTAACGAGATAAAATAAGAATAAAGTAAACAAAGAATATTTAATATATTTCCCATAACAAAATGAAATAAATATTTAAAAAACATTAGTCATTTATTTAATTATTCCACAAACTCGCATGAATAGTGTTATCAAGACAAGCCTTGACATTCTTGGCCTGGCTAAGTAAAATCAACGTGGGTCCAAAGAAAAACGTCTCGAACTGCCTTAGCCAAGGTTACCTTCTTCTTCTGGTCATTGACGGCCTCTTCAGCTCAAAATGTCTTTTGTTGATCCGCTTGGCTCCGCCATCGACCACTATTTCTTAGGTATTTGTGATGGTTTTGCCGTCACTTCGGCTACTATCTAACCTAACCTAACCTAACCCAACCTAACCTAACCTAATGTAACCCAACCTAACATTACCTAACCTAACCCAACCTAACCCAACCTAACCTAACCCAACCTAACCTAACCTAACCTAACCTAACCCAACCTAACCTAACCTAACCTAACCTAACCTAACCTAACCTAACCTAACCTAACCTAACCTAACCTAACCTAACCTAACCTAACCCAACCTAACCTAACCTAACCTAACCTAACCTAACCTAACCCAACCCAACCCAACCTAACCTAACCTAACCTAACCCAACCTAACCTAACCTAACCTAACCCAACCTAACCTAACCTAACCTAACCTAACCTAACCTAACCTAACCTAACCTAACCTAACCCAACCTAACCTAACCTAACCTAACCTAACCCAACACAACCTAACCCAACCTAACCTAACCCAACCTAACCTAACCTAACCCAACCTTACATAACCTAACCTAACCTAACTTAACCTCACCTAACCTAATCTAACCTAATCTAATCTAACCTAACCTAACCCAACCTAACCTAACCTAACCTAACCTACAAAAAAAAAGATAAAGAATATTACAAATATTTTTTTAAACAAAGAATATCACAAGAAGTTCAACACAAATATTGAAGATAAAAATCAAATAAACAACTTTTGTTTAAAAATATTTTTCGTAAATGTTTTTATCAAAATGAACAATTTATAAAGAATAGTGATTTATTGGCTCCATTTTGAGGATTTGGTTGCATTGCACTATACATAAACGATTGACAAGTAAGGTTTGAAAACAGAAAACGACAAACCAACTTTCACGGTTGGCAATACAGGGCGCATCCATATATCTGTATTTGCCGCTGTCAACTTTTTCAATTACATTGCGAAGAAAAAATGTTGTCCGCGCAAATTTGCACCTTGTGTATAATTTTAATAGTGTGCGTTTCGTGTGCTAAATTATCTATAATATGAATAACTTTCGTAGTGTAACATGGGTGTTCCCGTGCCGTGCGTAAAATTAAATTTAAGGTGGACAAAAATTGGACTTTTCGGCTTAAAACACGTTTCTGCACAATTTTTTTTGTAAGTACCTTAATAGTAACACGTATAGAGCCCTAAACTAAAAATTGACCGTAAAGTGCAATTCACCCGCGACTTCTTCAGCTGAATAATTTTTACCTTCTAGTTATTGGCAACTTCTTCAGCTAAAGAATTGTTACCTTCTGGTCATTGACGACTTCTTCTGCTAAAGAATTGTTACTTTATGGTTATTATCGACTTCTTCAACTAAAAAAAATTACCTTCTGGTCATTAACGACTTCTTCGGCTGAAGAATTTTTACGTTTTGGTCATTGGCGACTTTGTCAGCTAAAGAATTTTTACCTTCTGGTCATTACGCGACTTCTTTAGCTGAAAAATTTTCGGCTTCTGGTCATTGGCGACTTCTTCAGCTAACGAATTTTTACCTTCTGATCATTGGCGACTTCTTTAGCTGAATAATTTGTACCTTCTGGTCATTGGCGACTTCTTTACCTGAATAATTTTTACCTTCGGGTCATTGGCGAGTTCTTCAGCTAAAGAATTTTTAAATTCTGGTCATTGGCGACTTCTCCAGCTAAAGAATTTTTATCTTCTGGTCATTGGCAACTTCTTCATCTAAGGAATGTTTATCTTCAGGCCACTGGCGACTTCTTTAGCTAAAGCATTTTTCCCTTCTGGTTATTGGCGACTTCTTCAGCTAAAGAATTTGTACCTTCTGGTCATTGACGACTTCTTTAGCTGAATAATTTTTACCTTCGGGCCATTGGCGACTTCTTTAGCTGAAAAATTTTCGGCTTCTGGTCATTGGCGACTTCTTCAGCTAACGAATGTTTACCTTCTGATCATTGGTGACTTCTTTAGCTGAATAATTTGTACCTTCTGGTCATTGGCGACTTCTTTACCTGAATAATTTTTACCTTCGGGTCATTGGCGAGTTCTTCAGCTAAATAATTTTTAAATTCTGGTCATTGGCGACTTCTCCTGCTAAAGAATTTTTACCTTCTGGTCATTGGCAACTTCTTCATCTAAGGAATGTTTATCTTCTGACCACTGGCGATTTCTTTGGCTGAATAATTTTTACCTTCTAGTCATTGGCGACTTCTCCAGCTAAAGAATTTTTACCTTGTGGTCATTGGCAACTTCTTCATCTAAGGAATGTTTATCTTCTGGCCACTGGCGACTTCTTTAACTGAATAATTTTTACCTTCTGGTCATTGGCGATTTCTTCAGCTAAATAATTTTTACCTTCTGGTCATTGGCGACTTCTTCAGCTAAAGAATTTTCACCTTTTGGCCATTGGCGACTTCTTCAGCTAAGGATTTTTATCTTCTGCTCATTGGCCACTTCTTCAGCTAAGTAACGTTTACCTTTTTTTCATTGACGACTTCTTCAGCTTAAGAAGTTGTTCGGTTCTTAAGTTTTTGAAGCAAAATTATAGGATTGATTATTGAAATACCTACATTTAAGAATCCCAGACTAAAACACTGTGCTGATGTTACATGAACTGTTGCACACATTGGAACCACGGAAAGCTGTTTAAACCAAGTAAACAATTTTAAATATAAAAATGATTAGTTGTAATGCTTCATACACATTTGCGCCGAAAACTGCGCCGCGCAGATGTGTAGGGTGTTCGCGCGCATGATTTGTGTTCGGTAGATGGTTTGCTGTTTGCTGTATTTTGTGGCCGCCAAAATTTTTTGTGCCAAAATCGCTGTGCGGTAAGTTTCGTAAAATTGCGCAAGTGTGTACGATGCATTAAAGATGCACACAATTAGTATCCTATTCGTATATTATGTGTTACAGTCAAGTTCAATTAAACACGAATTATAGCCAACCGTAAAATTATATCTATTTTTAAAGCTAATGAACAATTCCAATTAAATAAACACATGTGCTCGTACATGCAAATAATTATTACAAATGGACGTTTGGCAAAATAATATGAACGAGTTGAACGGTTTAATTTAGAATTTATTTAACGAATAATAAAGGTTAACATTTAGTTTAAAACTTTCTACGCATTAATTTATTCGCACACGATATAAACAAATTAATTTCGCATGGTGATCGTGGAGAAATGAGGTTATGGGTATATTCCGATGTTCCTCATTTCCACTCCGCTTATTACGACTCTCGCCCACGATTATTAAATCGATGGATACAATTCTAGTTTATTTTGTAGAAACAAGAAATGTATTTAGTAGCTTAAATAATTAGTTTGATTTTTACCACCAATCCGTTTTTAATTAAAATAAATGAAGAAAACCAATACATACTAACAAGTGTTGAGAACTTAATTTTGTAACATGCATTTCAGCCACGAATCCGGCGCCTCCACCATTTTTGCATTTAGTAAATTTCCAAGTTATCTCTACTAATTTACAGAAAATGGATTAAAATACATAATTAATCAAATAGCTGTAGTGCCATAGTAATAACAATAAGCTTTTAACTTAGGATTAACCCCAATTTTTCGATAAGACATCCATCGAAACATAGTCAATTTTCAAAAAATCAAAAGTGATTGTTAGGCGTAGTTTAGGTTCGATATTTTCGGCCACAAATGATCCATCGGGCTTTGTTTTCAATATGTAGGCTTAAAAAAATGACACATATTCTTCATTTTTGTTTAAATAATTATTTACCCAGACACTTTCGAAAATTCGAAATTTCGTCTATTTTCAAAAAATATAAAATATATTCATACACAAATTCGCCAACAGACACATTAACAGTTTGTCATTGTTATTGTTCTAGAGTTTGAACTGTTTTTCGAATTTCCGCTATGGAGAACGTTCTAAACAATGTGAGTGCGATTTTCATAATAAATTACAATTACAATTTTTACGCGAAGTTTCGTATTACTTTTTGTGGGGAGACTTATTCGGTAACCTAGTAGGATATCTGTCACTTAAGTTGTCAAAAAAGTCTAATCTATGGGTAGATGTGGTATCTATCAATTTTCCTTAAAAAAATATAATTTATTGTTTTAAATTTCTTAATAAAAAAAACTGCATATTGTACTATTAATTTACGCAAACATTAATTAAAAACGTCAATCACAATAGAGCTATTGCGAATTGAACTTCTGTAGTTGAGTAATACATTCAGATCACACAGTAAGACGTTTCACAGTTTCGATGGGGGGAAGTTGGTGGATAATTCCCTCGCGTTGTTGTCAGACCAATTCAGCAGTAATCGAAAAGTGAAAGCAGATCAATCCCGAAATAGTTAACTATTGAAATACTTGGTTATTAAGTACATCATTAAACCTTGTGGTCAGTGGGGTATTTCAATAAAGGGGTAAGCCGTGATAATATCGGGGCCGGGTTGATGGGGGAAATATAAAATGGCTCCTTTAAACGCACGGGACTTTGATATTGGATATAGAATCCAATTGAAAATCCTCTGCTCCACTGGATCTATACATATGAATATATCGAAAGTGTTAGCAATGAATATCGATCGCCATCTTATCTTCCCGGAATATAGAGTATGAAGGAACAAGCTGAGATGATTGTTTAAACAAAATTAAAATTCCCTCGCTATCTGTAAAAATTATACCTACCAGGAAATTCGTGTAATAGATAATAATTTGCACGGCGTGCTGAATAAAAATGGTACATTAAATCAAAACAATTGAATATGTAATTCCGCCCCTTCTGTCCGACTTTGGTATTAATGGGCCCTTTGTCGAGGAAAATTTTTACAATTCAAATGACCTCGGGGGCATGTAAACTAATCGGCTCTTGGATGACTGGACTAGTTACATTTGATATATTAGTATAACCCACACTAACAACGTGCAATACTTTTCTCTACGATTAATTAAAGGAACCAATTAACACACTTACATGCCCTAATTAAGTTCTGCTTCATATGCGCCAGATAATCAATCTACCTCCAGGTGTTTGTTGACGAGGGTATTTGATGCAGAAGATTAGGATTATTTACATAAATAAATAAAAAATTGGGGTGACGACCTAAACATAAGTTGCTGTGGAGTTGAATATGAATACATGAATACGTAAACGTGGGGATTTTTTGATCAAATAGTTTCTAAATTCGAGCGTAAAGTAAAGCGAGTTATGCCACAGCAGGAATTCCCTCAACAAACAAAATGATACATTTACGTTAGGCTCAATTCTGATGTATACGCGGGGCTACTTCTTTTTACCTAATTTCTTCTAAAATACTTTCCGTTAAATTATCGCCTCGTAAAATAAATTAATGCACTTCACTTTCTACTTGTTTGAGTTACTCGTTATATTCCGGAATTTTCTTCCAGTAAAATTTAGGAAGGAATACCGGTTTAGAAAATCCCACGTTATTATTTAAATCGGGAAAGAATGCCGATGAAAATATAAAACGGCTTACCCTAGGCCATAAAATATCCGGGCCGTGTTCGGCGCTATTCTTTTTTATCAGAAACTTCGTAGACCTTGGATCAAGTGGAGTAATCGTTGATAGGGGACCTCCATATCTTGAATAAGTCTCGCGTTCTATAATGACTTATGATAGGCTAATAAAGCCTATTGGGAAATCAGACAATTGTAACGAGCTTCTCCTTCGCTTCACGAGTCTATCCTATAAGATTTTCATCCAAATATACCCTTTTTACAAGATAACATGCGTTCAAATTGATTTATTTGTTGTTGTTAGACTACTTCGCCTTAATGATCTTATTACTTTTGACAATACAGCCGATCCGCTATTAATATTCATGACTTATAAGCGATCTTTCCCTTTCATTAGGTTAAACATTTGCGCCGGGCAAAGATAAAGGGTTAAGTGTAGGAAATTTATGGGCCGGTTTTGGATATTAATTTAAAAGTGGGGCTGTGCGTGGGCTGCGTATTGTAATGATATCCGTTTAATCTTGCCTAATTATCCCTTTTAATGCATGGGTATAGCCTATTTAATTTATTGAGTGCCGAGGATAATCTTCTGCCTAGCATGTAAAGAATCAGTAAAACACTAAGTTGATTGCTGTAATGGGCTGGTAATATACGACTACGTACGTTGGTGAGGATTAGGCTCCCTATATTTCGTATCCCTAGTGTAATTTGTTAAGTTTTAAAGAGGAGATTTTGTTTCTTATATAAGCGTGTAAGATGGAACTCGGGAGTATGAAGTGTGAAATAAAAAAAAACCAAACTTGTGCAACTTTGAAAGTGGATTTTAAGGATAGGGAGCTAGGAATTATGGTCGCTGGAAGCTCGCTAAAACGTGCCAGGAATAATGCCTGTCAATACTCAACATCTTTATACACGTTATACCAGATTCGTCGGGAATGGTTGCTTCCCTCTCAAATTACCAGCCATCCTCCGGGACCTCTTTGCGCTCCATAATTATTCTAAATACGCATTTTCGCTTGAAATTTACTAATTTTCTATGCCACACCAATTAACTATTACGAACTATTTACTTATTGTTAACGTTCCACGTTGTGTCATTACACCTTATCCGACTCATTAAACTAACCATTTACAATACAAGTTTATCCTCTTGTCAAAGTGTTACTTGTAATGATACTAATTTATATTAATTCAACACAAAATAAACTACAATTCTAACAGAAAATGTTAAACTATTTATTGCATTGTGATGTATCCAAAAAATTATTTTAACTTTTTAGAAATGATAACTATAAACAATAGAACTTAAAAAATGTTGGCTGTAGCTAACGCCAAGAAAACTCGAAAATGGAAAAAATCGAAAAAATCAACTTTTTTAATAATCATCGTAGACCCTTAAAGTATACCTGTTTTTTCATCAAAAAAATGAGCTAAATCGATTTGCGTTGAAAAATTTCAGGTATCTTAAATAGCAAAAAAGTTGGCCAGTCACCATGAACATTACGAATTTAAAAAAAAAAAAGTCGATTTTTTCAGACTTTCAACGGCCGTAGCAGCTAAACGCGGAATCCAAATCGAACGCGGATTTCAAATTTGTGTTCCTTGTGTGCAAAATAGTCAGTTTCGATTCAAATTGGCAATTTGTAATTTTTGACGAAATCCTGAAAAACTACCCAAGGGTCCCCCCTTCTTATTTTTGCTCAAAAATTACATTTGAAATAATTTCCTGAAGAAACCGCTGGTTCGATTTGGAGTTTCTATACGTCACCGTAAAGATCCCATCGATACCCATCATATAATGTACTTTCCCAAGAACAAATGTTGCGTGACGCGTTCACAAAGAAAACTCGAAAATCGAAAAAATCAACTTTTTTTAATAATCATCGTAGACCCTTAAAGTATACCTGTTTTTCATCAGAAGAACGAGCTAAATCGATTGGTGTTGAAAATTTTCAGGTATCTTAAATAGCAAAAAAGTTGGCCAGTCACCATGAACATTACAGAAAATTTTCAAAAAAGTCGATTTTTCAGATTTTCAACGGCCGTAGCAGCTAAACGCGGAATCCAAATCGAACGCGGATTTCAAATTTGTGTTCCTTGTGTGCAAAATAGTCAGTTTGAATTAAAATTAGCCCCTTCTTATTTTTGCTCAAAAATTAAATTTGAAATGATTTTCTGTAAAAACCACTGGTTCGATTCGGAGTTTCTATACGTCACGGTAAAGATACCATCGAGACCCATCATAAAATGTACTTGCCCAAGAACAAATGTTAATTTGAAGCCAGTGACGCATTCGCAAAGAAAACTCGAAAATGGAAAAAATCGAAAAAATCTACTTTTTTAATAATCATCGTAGACCTTTAAATTAAACCTGTTTTTTCATGAGAAGAATGAGCTAAATCGATTGGCCTTGAAAAATCTCAGGTATCTAAAATAGCAAAAAAAATTCAAAAAAGTCGATTTTTTCAGACTTTCAACGGCCGTAGCAGCTAAACGCTGAATCAAAATCGAACGCGGATTTCAAATTTGTGTTCCTTATGTGCAAAATAGCCAGTTTCAATTAAAATTGGCGATTTATAATTTTTGACGAAAACCTGAAAAATTGCCCATGGGTGCCTTCTTCTTACATTTGCTCAAAAATTGCATTTCACGGTGAAACCACTCGTACGATTCAGATTATGTACCCGGTATATCACCAGAGTACTATTATTAATTTATGATATTTTGCATATTTTTCAATTTTTTTCTGAAACGTGGGTTTTCGCCCAATATAATCTTTATAGGTTGTTTATTATGGAATTTTCCACAATTTTGGTTTGGCTAAGTTTGATGTAATTACAGGCTGGCCCATAAATCGCGACGAGGTTCTAGTTGGTTAATTATGGATGAAAAATAACATCTTTTAAATGTCTTCGCACTAATGAACTCTTCAATGTCATGATTCAAAATAATTCTTTGTGTCTGTGGCTCTTGAGCTCTAATTTTTACACGAATGTTTTCCTTTAGTAATTATCTGAGGTTTATTCGCGAACACTCTTTCTTTCACGTAAAAAGAAGTCAGGGGCCTTGATATCTGGAGACCGCGGCGGCCAATCTTCTCGAAATTATTCGTTCGCCAAAAATGTGTAGCTTTAACTGTATGGCCGTAAAAAGAAGTAAGAGGCCTTGAGATCTGGAGACCGCGGCGGCCAATACACTGCACATCTTCTTGAAATTATTCGTTCGCCAAAAATGTGTAGCTTTAACTGTATAACAAGTCGCACCAACTTGCGGAAACCACATTCCAGGTCTATTTTTCACTGCAGGTCTTATTTTTAAGGTTTGATTGGTAGAGCTGCAGTGTTGTGAAACTGAACTCCACCTTTATCCTCAAAGTACAATACTTTAACTATTTTTATAAGGAAATAAAGACAATTATTATTATTACATCGTTCTCCATTTACGGTCACTGTATCGCTATAGTCATTTTCGAAACAAAACGGACTGCCCTAGCTGTTTGTGGTCTCCCGGTACGGGGAAGCTCAGTTACCCAACCTACTTTGCTGATAATGAGAAATCGTTGATTTTGAAGGTGCAACTCTCAAGTTAAAATGTTGACCATATGCTCGCTGCGTTCTAACAATTGAATGCTGATTTTCAAAGTGAAACTGAACTGAATTTTACAATTATAAATTTTCCAAACTACTTGGTACGAAGGAACGGAAAAGAAAATGGGAATAAAGTCCCTGTATTATCATTTCAAAATTATTGACCAAAAAATGTGAATAGAAATAGAGTTCGAGACATAATACATTTATTGAGACACCTTTAATCTTGACTACAACAGGAAATTGACCAGAAGCCTTTCAGTCTCAAAAAATAAATATTTTTTAATTTTGATTTTTTCACAAAAATAAGAATTTTAGAAATACTCTTTATTAACAAGATATGCAGTTATTTATTGTTTCAGTCATTTTTATAAGGGTTTGTTTATTGGAAAATAACAAAAGAACGGTAAAGGTAAACATCCGATTTTCGGAATTTTACCAAAAGCTTTTCAGTTCTGCGTATTGTCAAATAAATGTATAGTACTCACAGATAGACCCATAGACATATGGACTGACTAGAGATGGGTGAAATGACTATTTTTTGCGAGTTGACCAAAAAGAGTGGACTCGTGACTCTTTAAAAAAATATGTCTGTAAAAAAAGCTTCCTCACTTCCCATCGTAAACAATTGGAGAGCAAAAACAAAAAAGAAAGGTGCTCAATTCCTAAGAATTCCTACTTTAATTTTCCAATTTACTGTAGTGGAGAGCCAAAAAAAATAGTTCATCACATTCAAAACTCTTCTTCCCTTACAAATATTAATGAGGAAGAAAAACAAAAGAAGAAAAAAAGGTCCTCACCTATAAAAATTGTATGACTCAGCGTGTGCCACTAATTTTCACAGAAGTCACTTGACTAGTCGACTCATTCTCAAGAGTCGACTCTTTTATTCAATTGTTTTATTCGACTCCCTCATGAATTACCCATCTCTAGGACAGACACAACAGAAAAAAATCATCGGAAGGCCCTCTACGGATTTCCGTTAAAAAAGATTTGAGACAATTTCACGACATCAATACCTCTCCACAGTTAGTACGGAGAAAGTTAAAATTATGAATCTACCCTATTAATTTATTGGTGGAATTCGCATTCACCCTGTTTACAAAATTACTTAGCTTGATGCAATATCAATTAATATAATTACAAAATACAGTTATTATATCATAAATCTCAATAAGCTTAATAGAAGATGGTGTAATACATTTATTCGACATACCTTTGAACTATTTATGATTATTATTCGCAATATAACCGTTATATCAAAATTAGATAACACACATAAAGGTATATCAATATTATATTTCGACATATAAGCCAGAGGAGATCTTATTATATATATATATATATATATATATATATATATATATATAAACTGAAGTGAAATTAACACAAACTGTTATATATGTTTCTGAATATACGCACGGCATACACCAATATATAGATTTAAGCAACATCTTTTGATGTTATTACATTATGAGTAAATCTTTCAGTTCTGACGCAAGGCTAGGATCGGCCTTTTGAGACAGCTTAATGTGTATTTACCTTCAAGGGCATACACGGGTCTGTCAGTGCCAGGATACTTGAGGAACATGCAAATGATTCCAGCTTCAATTCCTTCTATAGGTTCTCATTATTTCAACTAATTAAATTCAATGAGAAATTTATAAAAGCTAAATATTGCGCCAATGAAGATGTATTTAATAGAATGTATAGGGTCCGATGTTCCTGGCGTCAACAGTAAAGAGTTATCGATTTGCCCTGTATGACCTGTATGTTGCGGATAGTGACAAATGAAAAAAAACGTGGAAATTAAAATTATTTTAATATTTCTGTTTTAGTAGTGTATATTATTAATCCTTTGGGTCCCAGGGGTCGTTGGAAGCACATGGTCGAAAAACGCCAAACTGCGCAACAGCTCTTGTCGAGGAGGCCAGTCAAAAGTTCACAAAGGGACTCAAAGAAAAATTTTGTTTGCAGAGTTACGAACAGGTTGAATATTTATATGTTCAGGATATATTTCGTTTTTTGAATTTAATCATTATTTACCTAATGAAATGATTTTTCCTTATTAATTGTTAATGTTTCGATGAAACCATATTATCTTTTACCAGAAATAAAATAGTAGCAGTACTTTTCTAAACGCCATTTCTTCGAAAACAGCTAAATATCAACATGGGGTATGCTATAGAAAAAATACTTAGAACTTTACGTAGAATTCGTAAATGCAAGAAAAAATGGGTGTGAAAAAAAATTTGAAAATTTTAACTTAGGGGTCACCCTGTACATTTAAATTTTATCTCAAAAAATGCGCGTTAAAAAAAATAATACACGTTTCCGAGCATTTTTCCGAAAGAAAATGCCCTGAATTTTAATCGAATTGATTCCTTACTTTATGTACACAGTGTATATCGAGTATATTTTGTAATATTTATCTGATGGGTTTATTGTCGTGTATGTAAGAAAAGTCACTCTTCACTTAAATCTAATATTGCCCCGAGATATTGGAGGCACGATGTTCATTGCATTGAAAATATTTCCGCCGGAGTGATGTTTAACTTTTTTTCCGTTACCTTCCGCTCACCGCTGCGATTTCCTTGTTTCCCGGAAAATGTACATTGGATTTCGTTTACATGAATGGATTTCCGGTTTATTCTTGACCATTAGTAAATATTAGGTTGTTGGTATTACGTGGTTTAACTGATGTAATACGGATTAGAATGATGAATGTGTGCTGCACTACGTTAACCTATATATTTTAGTGATATATTAATTTTCCTTAACACAACAAATAGCTACGGTCGTGTTTCGGGGGCGGGAGATGTCCACAATAATAAACTCGCTCGGAAATAAAATCCCAAAACAGAGAGATATACAAATAAACTTGGAAAACTCGATTATTTGAAACAGTTTCTCATTCCCACGCGCATGCATGTGATCGAGAATTTCCAGGGGGGGGGGGGCTTTGATATATGATTCGGAATCTGAAGAAAGTACAGTTGTATGTACTCAAGAATTAAAATTTGTTTGATTTGTACATACATCAAATAAATTGTGGTAAAAAAATTAGTAAGTGTTTTCTATAATGAATTACCACGTAGTAACGGTCGCAACCATCACCATGATTTATGTTGATATTTTTTGACCTTATTTTAACCAAATTTGTTAGAGCTTAAAAATCATTTTGCTTTTAATGAAACACTGGTGTAGAGGATCACGCAAAAAGTGGAACGCATTGTGTAGATTAAAAGAAGGAATTTACGACGTATACGTTTATAAACCCGGCAAGAACATAATCAAATTAGAGATTTTCATGTTGCTATAAAGTGTAGTCCTCCACCCAATTCAATTTCCCCTTTTACTGGGGCTTGAATCGTCCATCGAAACTACACATCATTCAGTCATTTTTATTTATCGCACTATTTTTCATCCCTTACTTATTACAAATAAATTAAATCTGTAACACACACTTTCAAGATCTCATTAATTATTTTCTTTTTGGCTTTGGCTGAGGCTTAACCATTCAAACACTAACGATTATGGTAATTAAGGATCTAGGGTGTTATGAGTACAATAACGCCCCAGGTCGACGGTGTACAGCCCGAGGGATGTACGTCGACAGTGGGCGTTTTGCTCATAACGCCCGTGGCGCCTTCAACGTTTTATGTCATACTTGTAGTTTAAATTTATTGAAGATTTTCTTATACTATTTTCTGACAGATTGTCGCGTCGAAAGCCGCAGCGCAGATGTCTACGGCGTTCGCACGCTTGATTTGCGTTTGGCGAATTGTTGACAGTCGATCTGTTGTTAATTACTATAAGCGGGAGTTATAGAAATAACGCCCTAGAGCGTAATTTGTCATTTAATATACGTTGTTTCCATGCCATTATGATTTCAATAATAAATAAGTATAACATAAAAATATTTTAGAAGAATTAAAAGGCGGGGAAAGATGAATAATTATGATGGGAAATATTAATGATTTTGATTTATAACAAATACAGGATGTCTCGTATCATGCTTTTTTGAGAAAACGGCTCTACAGTCGTAGAGAGTTGGGACAAAAAAATTATTACAAAAGCCGTATTGAAGAATCGAATGAGTCATTAGATTCTTCAATACGGCTTTTGTAATAATTTATTTTTGTCCCAACTCTACGACTAGCCGTTTTCTCAAAAAAAGTCTGCGACACCCTGTATATTTTACGGTTTAATTCATAAAAGATGCTTCATGTAAGTCTTGTAGGAACGTCTGGACTGTTATTATAAAACACTGTGCAGGTAAAAATAATTATTTTATCTGTACGAGTGACACAGATAGCTCTGTTTATTGTTCCAAATTTGTGTATGTTTGTGACAATATCGAATGCAGCTTGCCTAGGGAAAACGACCGCACATTTTAAACCACAAAGAGAAAACTTGGCACGTTATTAAAATTGATCGCAACTCCCCCCTATTTCATAGCCACGTGCTCAATTCATGTGCATCAACAACGGCCCCTAATTTCGAAAATTATGGAAAGACCATCGCCACTTTTTACCCGCAACTGATATGATATATATCCGCTTGCATAATCGTGTATACACGGTTGTAGCTTGTATCAACGACACAAATCCCGCACGTTGGTGTTACTTTATAATACTAAACTTTTCCAGGCCGTGGACAGGCATAGTGAATTCCTGGCCTGTAACAAAAGGGGTAATAGGGCGAAAATATAAAGCGTACAGGCGTTCGTTTGGTTTTACAGATTTTTTCTATATATGCGCAAGTATTAACCAGACAAACTGTATAAAAAATACGAAACGGGATGAAACAAGATGGAACGTCAGCGTGGCGTCTTTGTGCTGTATGAATTATGTTTTTTTAGGGGAGGAATATATGATAAAGTAGGTATTCAAAATGGTTTTACAAACATCCACTCATATTTCTTGAATAATAACAAATAATATATTACTCCAAACAAAAAATAACATCCTCGTGATGACAGAATTTTAATAAATAAAAACAAGGCCTTTATTACTTATAATGTATTATACACGTGTACCCGTGTCAAATAAATAAGATATCAAACGAGAAGATTTAAAGTAATAATTGAACTTGAACAACTGTAAAATCGACATTTTGCATTTACGGATTTTACTTAAATAAGTGCTTGACTTTTTTACCGGTCAAACTATAAAATTGAATTTTATGTGCATGTAAGACTTTAAGAGTGTGCTAAATGAGGAACTTTTACAGCCATTATATTTCATCCTTGAAATTACAACATACAAAAATGTTCTCCAGAAATAGGCTACATATAATAAAACTCTATGAACGTAATAAAAACTGGCTACAAAGCTAGGATCGTATAGATTATACAGTAGTTACACCTCATATTTATTCAGCACATTCGCATTCCTCAATTTTAATTCATTAGTTTTAGAGCTAAAATTTGTTTGTCAATTAAATTAAATTTATTTTCGTTCCTAATTATCATTCTGAATTATTTCCTAAGGACGCGTTAAATTAAATAGGTGTGTGATGAAGGCACGATGAAGCGTTACAACAAATTGCTTTTTTAATTGCATCTTCACTATTGGCAATTACAACTTCCCTAGGAAGTAAAAGCGTTTATCCAGCATTTATAAGATAGTGGTAATCGGTTTATAAGTTAAAATGGCATCAAAGAATTCATGCTAGTGCTGAATATTCAAGTAGCTGTGAAATGGAATTATGCTTATATCTCCTCCCGGTAAATAACATTTTAGATCTTGTGCACATAGGAATACAGATATTTAAAATATTTTATAAAGTGATTATAGTTACTGTTTTTTTACTTATGGTCAAATAATATATGGGGTAAGGAAAATAGGTATAGAAATATTGATTCTATTTCGAACATTAAAAATAACATAAAAATTATCCCCTGTATAATTTAGATAGTATTAACTATTTTGACTTGTTAAGTCTGGCGTGACATCAACGCGGTGTCTCACTTGCATCGGCCCATTGGACCGCGTGACATCAACGCGGTGTCTCACCAGCACCGGCCCATAGGAAGCCGTGACATCAACGCAATGTCTCAATTGGTGCCACCTGCACCGGCCCATCGAACAGCATGACATAAACGCGGTGTCCTGTTTGGTCTCACTTGCACCAGCCTATCGGACGCGAAGTCACGCTAGTTCAGAATATTCGGACGGCGTTACATCAACGCGAAGTCACGCTAGTTTAGCATATTCGGATGGCGTCTCCTGGAGACACTCTCTAATGCTAAATATATGGCATACGATACGCAGTCGTCCCAGAGACGATTTTAACCTCTTCAGGGACAGAAACACATTTGTGTACGTTTTAAAAAATGACAAACACATTTCAAACAAATTTGATTTAGCTCAATACTGCCATCTCATGTCAAGCTCTGAAAGCTGCTACAGTTGCACATTTCCATGCAGATACCTCCTGTCCGGTTCTACTGGCGAGATATCAATTGTTTCTTAAAGGATTTGAAACTTCAAAATTAATTTGTCCCTGAAGAGGTTAAGGTGTAATGATGCGTCCGTCGCGATACAGTGCCACAATGATATACTTATGGAGCTGATGCCTCTAGCCCATCCAGGGGACGCGCGTCTACCAACCATCAATCGCGCGTCCGCACTTTTTCTAGAGCAGTCGAGACGCGGACGCCCAGCGACGGACGCGTCATACAAATCACACTTTTATGCTCTTGGGCCGTATTTTTGGCTGATTTCCTTTTTGTCATGCACAGAAAGAAAGAAACTTGGGCACCTGTGATCAAAAATTTTGCACTCCATGCTTAACGTATTCATTCTAAATATGATATATGATATATATTAACTTCATGTATTCAAATTATTTTAATTACTAAATACGTTTTTAGTTAAACCTGTATGCAGCAAAGCACCGTTTAGTCTGGAGTGCATGTGTTTATTGATTTGCAATAATAATACTCAAGTTTCAGAGTGGTTACCGTTAATGCACAAAGCCGTTTTAATGGTATTTAACAGTTTGGTATTTCTAGGTTGGAAGTTTGTTGGGAGTTGAGTAAAAATATAAATTTACATCAAAACATATTTGTTATGTATCCGTTCTAAATAAATAAATAGTTATTAAAACTAATCTTAATTATAACTTTATATTTAATAAACTTTCATACAGCACAAAAAATTGGAAAGAATTTAATAAATTCCGCTCGGAACAAAAATGCCTCCAATTAAGGCAAGAAGAAACAAAATATTGCAAAAATTCAATTGAATATAAAGTACACCATGAAGGTAACTACAGGCACGAGTGGAAGATCATCAATGAAATGAACTCTGCCTTTTCCACGTGTGATCAGAATTTTGGTTAATTTTTTTGTACAATAATGATTTGCCATGTTATGTAAATACGAGGAATAAACAATAAATAAATAAGATTATTTATTTACTGTGTAAATTTAATTCGAAAATTCTATTAGTGCTTTAACAAATATATATTTGAGAAAACCTCACTTGTTGCAGATGCATTAAATAAATTTAATAAATACGAAAACTAGTGCTTTAAGTTGATATCTTAAAGATACTTTTATTCAGATCATTGTATAGTACTTGACTTAAAATTTTAATTTTTACTTTTGCTGGTATACAGATTGTGTTTTTCGTTTTCCTGATATTTTAAATATTCATAAATACGAAAAAATGTTTCAAATAAAATGTATTTTCCATAAAGGGCGTCAAGGTGACTTCAAGGTCAAATTGTTATTTTCAAATAGAAACCTGTAATTTTTATTAATTTAATTAATTAATTTTATATATACAAACATCTTTATTTACAGAAATTTTACAAAAAAAGCAATAATATATAATAAATTAAGTTACATAAGTAAATTTCTGCTTAAATGGCTATCGACCTGGAGTCTTTCAGCCTAATTAATTTTATTTAAATCTGAATTTACAAATTGAAGCAAATAAGTTTTATTCAAAATATTTTTCTCTCCAGCGCTTATTTTTTGCAATTTTTGGTTTTTAAAGGAAAATTAACTCGATCAAATTAAACGCAAAAAAAAAACAATAATTTCATTGATAATACATAGAATTAGAAAAAAATCAATTTTACAGGTGTTTAAAATGATGTCATTAAACCTCTAAATACTCGGAAAAAAAATGCTGGGTCTCAGAAAAATTTGAAAAAATTCATGACGGTTCTAAATGACCAGAAAAAGAGTGTAAAGTAATTGTTTTTTCGAAAAAAAATTGTTTGGTCATTTAATGATTTTCGCAATTTTTCCATGGTATAAGTCAGGAAAAAAATGAATGAAGAAAATGGTCTCAAAAAATTCGTGACGATTCTAAATGACGTTAGTTTTTCAATTGATGATTTTCGTCATTTTTTTTCATAGAGAAAAATGCACGAAATAAATGTTGGGAAAAATTTGAAAAAATTAATGACGGTTCTAAATAACGGGAAAACTCGTGTACAGTAATTATTTTTTCGAAAAAAAATTTTTGGGACATTTGATGGTTTTTGCAATTTTTTCCTCAGGAAAAAATGTTGGGTCTCAGAAAAATTTGTAAAAACTCATAACGGTTCTAAATGACGGAAAAAAGCGTGTAAAGTAATTATTTTTTCGAAAAAAAAACATTTTGGTTACTCAGGAAAAAATTGCATAAAAAATGTTGGGTTTCAGAAAAAATTGAAAAAATTAATGACGCTTATAAATGACGGGAAAAGGCAAGTAATGTACTTATTTTTACGAAAAAAAAAATGTTTTGGTCATTTGATGATTTTCTCAATGTTTTCCATAAAAGGCAAAAAATGCATGAAAAAACTGTTGCGCTTCAGAAAAATTTGAAAAACTTCATGACGGTTCTAAATGACGTTAGTTTTTCGAAAAACAATGTTTTGGTCAATACATGATTTTCTTAATTTTTTTTTTTTTCCGTAGGGAAAAAAATGCACGAAATAAATGTTGGGTCTCAGAACAATTTGAAAAAATTAAGTCATTTGATGAATTTTGCAATTTTTTCTTCAGAAAAAAAAATGCATAAAAAAATGTTGGGTCTCAGAAATCATTGAAAGAATTATAGACGCTTCTAAATGACGGGAAAAGGCGTGTAATGTACTTATTTTTCTAAAAAAAAAATTTTTTGGGTCATTTGATGATTTTCGCAATTTTTTCCTCAGGAAAAAAATGTTGGGTAAAAATTAATGACGGTTCTTAATGATGGGAAAACGCGTGTAACGTAATAATTTTTTCGAAAAAAAAATTTTTGGTTACTCAGGAAAAAATTGCATGAAAAAATGTCGGGTCTCAGAAAAAATTGAAAAAATTAATGAGGCTTCTAAATGACGGAAAAAGGCGTGTAATGTACTTATTTTTCCGAAAAAACAAATTTCTTGGTCATTTGATGATTTTCGCAATTTTTTTTTTCCAAAGGAGAAAAATGCATGAAGAAAATGTTGGTTCTCAGAAAAATTTGAAAAATTTGAATGACGGTTCTAAATAACGGGAAAACGCATGTACAGTAATTATTTTTCCGAAAAATAATTAATGAATAAGTATTTTTTTGAGGAAATTGGTACTTTAAATAAGTTTGGTTTTGTAGACTTAGTACTACTTAATATGCAAATTTTACGAAGAATTTCACACATTTTACTATTGCAACCTATATTGAGATAACACATTCCTGTAATTTCAGTAAAATTCGTACTCGGTGAATAATTTTAATATTTATTATATGTATCATATCTTCATTAACAGTTCAGTAACTTTACAATAGTATGTAATTAAATTAATGCTATTATTGTTGTCACAGGTCAGTCTGCCTTTTAATATTTATTATTTAGTCAACAAGCTCTACAAGAAATAAATGACTTGGATCGAAAAAAATACCTATACAAATATTCTTCCTCAAACGAGCTACTTATATTTAATAGACACCATTGTTTCATGTATTTGTTGCAGTAACTCAAACGTAGTCATAACGCTAACAAATTTCCTGTGTACCAACAATATGTAAACGCAGTCGATAACATGGTGAATGCGCCGGGACGCTCGTTAAAAATAATTCAAACGCAAACAAATGTATGAATGTGGTGGCAATTGTGCTTTTATTTTTCGAAGTAATAACGTTTTGGTAGGAAGTGAAATAGGTTGCAATTTTTATAATAAAATTGTCTTCATAGATATCAAAGCATCCAATTTTGCAATTTTGTGTATGTATGCAAATATAACTTTACTTTTAGTCAGCATTTAGTTAATTCTAGAGTTAGTTTTTTTATTATTATTTTGTGTGTGAAGGAGTTTTTCGTTTAATAAATAAAATCAATTAAAATAATAATAATAATAATAGTAACTTGTTCAGATAGAATATTTGATGATAACTATACGTGTGCTGTAATTTATAGAATTTATACACATAAAAGTCATTTAAGGTATTCATTGTAGCTAAGATAGTTTTATTTATATATTTTAATTATCGTGTAAAAAAATCTACATAGATATAAAATGTAACAGTATAATTACGTAAATAATGCGTTCGTACTTATTAGGTACTACAACATTTTTTTTTAATTACGCAACAACGTAACTTTTTCTGCTGAATAATGATGAACGATTGTTTCGCTACACAGTTGTTTCATCTACTCGATGAACAGTATCGGCATTATAAATGTAGTTCTAGAGATTTTTATGTTAAGAAGCGTCTTGAATTTTTTACATATCTTGCTGAGTAATGGAAAAAATTGCGAAAATCATAAAATGACCAAAAGATTTTTTTTCCGGAAAAATAATTACTCTACACTAGTTTTCTCGTCATTAAGAACCGTCATGAATTTTTTCATATTTTTCTGAGGCCCACCTTTTTTGCATGCATTTTCTTCCTATGGAGAAAATGGCGAAAATCGTAAAATGTTGAAATTATGAAAACAACATTTTCTGGGGAAAATACTTTACACGCTTTTTACCACCATTGAGAACCGTCATGAATTTTTTCAAATTATTTTGAGACCCAACATTTTTTACATATTTTCCTGAGTAAAACAACGAATCAATAAGGGAGTTTTATTTAAAATTATTATTTCATTTGACCTTGAAAATTGACCCCCCAAGGTAATTTTCAAGGTCAACAGCATATGTCCCCCTCCGAACCCTACAACTTTTATCTGAAACATTTTTTGCCATGTTGCTCAGGTTTTGAGATATTTGGGGTGGGATTTTAAAATGACACCCTGTATACAGAGCATATAGTAGCGGGTGGAAAACAACGAATGGTGTATTTTTGTATTCATAAATAAATAGTCTCCATCGCAGGGTAAATTAAAATCAAATAAAATCGGCATAGAGGAACTGTGCAACATTTCAGCGCGGATTTCCGGAGATGCGCACATAAATATAAATGAAACGGATAAACAGAAATATATATCCATAGATTGAATGAGTTATTCTTGGAAAATAGCGCTACAAAGTTCAAACCGCAAAATATTGTTTGGTATTCCTAATTCAATAATTTTGCATAAAAATTTTTTTAAATCTAAATCTTAGATCTTTTAAGCCAACAGAAAAGTGGCCCAGGAATAAATTGTTAAGGTAAATAATGATAATCCACCCTTCATTGAGAATTTACCTAAAATCAATATTTAAGTACCTAAAGTACACGATTATTTGTTTAGGCTTTGCTATCCTTTACATAGGTATGCTGAGGCTGAGAGCCGAATTATACTCAACTCCCATCTTTGCGTGTGTTAAATCAAATATATCAATGGATTGTTAATCAGTGCATCAATACATTTTCCATAAAGCATACTCTAATAAATTCATATGTAATTAAAATGTAGGGAATAACCAGCATTCTCAACATATTTAAAGATCTTTTCTTCTAGTTAATAAAGAGGTCCCTGTCGGTAGCACCCTCTCGAGCATAAGGCCTTGTCCCATTTGCATTTTGCGACCGTCAAATCGGTCTTCTTCGCATGAATGAGAAGGTCCAGCACGTAAACCCTCATACCCTCATACTTTTAAATTAATTTGAATTTCACAGCCGTAGATTGTGAAGAGCTTGCTGACACGCCGTAAAAAAGGTGAATCCCCACGAAATATTATAAATAATGGCGACCCCTTCCCGTCTCGTATTTACTACACATGAGCTGAGCGAAAGGGTGTATTTTTGTAATACACAGAGGCAATGGTCGATAATTCTATTTTTATAAAACAGATTTAGGCTCCGCTCCTACGGAATTTATGAGATGGTCGGGATAAATATTACCGAATATCTGTTCACGATTAAACAATACTAATTGCGAAAGCGTGATTTACGTTAATTACAAAACGCTACATCTCAAACACTAAAAGGCTAAACGTGCTGAATTCAACCCACATCAATTTTGGGCCTGTCGTAATAGAAGGCCGAGCATTCAATTTATCGAAAACGTTGCGCGATTTAGGGGTAATTGATTTTTTTTAATTCATTAAATAGGCCTAAACGAAATTTAAAAAAAATATGTCTAGAGTGACCATGAAGTTAATTAACTCGAGTTAGAATATATGCGTTTTGCTTGATTTGCTTGATTGATTCCACAAAATTTGAGTGAATTGTCACCCAATTAACCTGCGATTATGTCATAATTATCATATCTATTAATGGACGCGATGTAATTACTGTAAGCGAAATTGTATGATTGTTGGTTAATTATAAATTCGTTGTTGTTAATCAATTCAAGTCATCTATTAGATTTAACCTGATCTCTAGAAATTAATTTCCGACATCGGATTATTAACTCAGATTAGATTACGACGCGTGTGGTTCTCATTGATGGTTATCAGGTGATTCATACATATCTAAGATTGTTGGAGAACAAAAATTATTTGTAATGTATAGAACTCTACAAGAAAACGGTCGTGGTAGATGTTCCAGTTTTCGACGTCAATAAAACAAAAAAAAAACGAAACAGTTACCAATTTATTGTCGATAAATATAGAAGAGCTTCCATTGTAAACTATTACCTAATTCACTAGCACGAAATACCGCCCATCCCTTATAGCATTTCTACCGGCAGGTCTCTTTCAAAGAATACTAAAGGTATTTATTAATAATCTACTCCAAAACCTTTCGTTAAAAATTTCGATATCTTACACAATGGCGATAATATTAATCTCAATAATTAAGTAAGTAAGTAGTAAGTAAGTAATTATTTTAGTTACATTTACAAAATATACACATACATAAGAAAAGTGTACATTCATAATGCAAAACGTCAGAAAGAAATGAAATATATCAAATAAACTATCTAAGCTATACAATTTATAATTATAAAACTTGTTCATAGAATATGGTTCTAGATCACATAAAACGTTGAACAGTGTGTGTTTTAATTTATTGTAAGTGCTAATATCTTTTATATCCACTGAGAGATGATTGTATTGATTGTATTAGGAGTCCGAAGAATCAAAGAAGAAGACATCCTGGTTAAAAGAAAATTTCAAAATGTAAATATTGTACGTGCGTATTACTATTAATACGCCATATATACTTATTCGTACATTAAATACCATTTATTCGTAATAGACTTAAGAGTGAGTCCATGGATTAATCTATAATCAATAGTGGTTCCAAGGTTACGCCTATTTGGCACACTAGCATTTTAAGTATCCGTTTGAATTTCAATCTTTCAGCTATTGCTTCGCCATTTGCCGACATAAAGCGACTTTTGATGTGTGTTTAATAATGGCACTCTTAATGCTAATGGAACGAATTAGTTAACATGCGAGGTATTAAGTAAAGCATTGCAGCTATTTATTGTGTCCAAAACGTGAACGTAAAATCTACGTTGGAGTGTGTTCAATGAAAAATAATCAAATACATTTTTTTAATTTATATAAGTTTAAGTAATTAGCTTTATAGTTCTAGAATCATGAATAAAAATCGAAAGGTTTAGAAAAAAAAACGACTGGAAGGTAGCCATAAACTTCAGCCACGAATCCGGCGCCTCCACCATTTTTGCCTTTAGGGAATTTCCAAGTTTTCCCTACTAATTTACAGACAATGGATTAAAATTCATAATTAATCAAATTGCTGTAGTGCCATAGTAATAACAATAAGCTTTTAACTTGGGATTTACCCCGATTTTTCGATAAGACATCTATCGAAACATGGTCAATTTTCAAAAAATCAAAAGTCATCGTTAGGCGTAGTTTAGGTTCGATATTTTCGGCCACAAATATTCTATAGGGCTTTGTTTACAATATTTAAGTTTAAAAAAATGACACATATTCTTCATTTTTGTTTAAATAATTATTTAAACAAAAATGAAGAATATGTGTCATTTTTTTTAGCTTAAATATTGTAAACAAAGCCCTATAGAACATTTGTGGTCAAAAATATCGAACCTAAACTACGCCTAACGATGACTTTTGATTTTTTGAAAATTGACGAAATTTCGTAAAAGTGTCTGGGTAAATAATTATTTAAACAAAAATGAAGAATATGTGTCATTTTGTTTAGCTTAAATATTATAAACAAAGCCCTATAGAACATTTGTGGCCAAAAATATAGAACCTAAACTACGCCTAACGATGACTTTTGATTTTTTGAAAATCCCAGTGTCTGGGTAAATAATTATTTAAACAAAAATGAATAATATGTGTCATTTTTTTTAGCTTGAATATTGTAAACAAAGCCCTATAGAACATTTGTGGCCAAAAATATCGAACCTAAACTACGCCTAACGATGATTTTTGATTTTTTTCAAATTGACGAAATTTCGTAAAAGTGTCTGGGTAAATAATTATTTAAACAAAAATGAAGAATATGTGTCATTTTTTCTAAACTTAAATATTATAAACAAAGCCCCATAGAACATTTGTGGCCGAAAATATCGAACCTAAACTACGCCCAACGATAACTTTTGATTTTTTGAAAATTGACGAAATTTCGTAAAAGTGTCTGGGTAAATAATTATTTAAACAAAAATGAAGAATATGAGTCATTTTTTTAAACTTAAATATTGTAAACAAAGCCCTATAGAACATTTGTGGCTAAAAATATCGAACCTAAACTACGTCTAACAATGACTTTTGATTTTTTTTGAAAATTGACGAAATTTCGTAAAAGTGTCCGGGTAAATAATTATTTAAACAAAAATGAAGAATATGTGTCATTTTTTATACTTAAATATTGTAAACAAAGCTCTATAGCACATTTGTGGCTGAAAATATCGAACCTAAACTACGCCTAACGATGACTTTTGATTTTTTAAAAATTGACGAAATTTCGTAAAAGTGTCTGGGTAAATAATTATTTAAACAAAAATGATGAATATGTCATTCTTTTAAACTTAAATATTGTAAACAAAGCCGTATAGAACATTTGTGGCCGAAAATATCGAACCTAAACTACGTCTAACGATGACTTTTGATTTTTTGAAAATTGACCATGTTTCGATAGATGTCTCATCGAAAAATCGGGGTAAATCCTAAGTTAAACGCTTATTGTTATTACTATGGCACTACAGCAATTTGATTAATTATGAATTTTAATCTATTTTCTGTAAATTAGGAGAGAAAACTTGGAAATTTTCCAAAGTCAGAAATGGTGGAGGCGCCGGATCCGTGGCTGAAATTTATGGCTAACTTCTAAGTCGAAAAAAAATGCATAATATTTCCATTAAAAGGTGACCTAGTGAGCCAATGACTATTTGATTTTGGACGCCGTTAAAATTGTATTTCATATATAACAAATGTTTATTGCTCATTACTACATTACTATTATACATTTGCTATCGACCGCATTTTATTATTGTGTGTAGAAATGAAATTGGGTCTTATCTTTTTAAAATTCAAGGAAGACCTATTATTGATGGTTCTGGTGTGATTCAATTACAAATTGATACTTTTATTAATTCACACTCATTATCATATTGATTGGTTTTTCTATCCGCTTATTATGCAAAGAAAAACTTTTAACAAGGGGGCTAAGATAAACAGACGATATATTGTTACTTTAATGAATGCTGGGTAATTTTGGGAAACACGTTCGTCGCAACTTCACGTGATTTCGATGGAATCGATACTTTCCAACCAAGGTTATTATTTTCTAATTGGAAGAATGTTTGGAGAGTATGGTTATAAATATAACATGAGGCCGACCTTGCCAAATAAACTATAATTACTAATCAGGGGGTCTACGGTTCGAACCTATAGTTTTTAGGCCGAGCGTGATGTACATGTAATTGGATTGTAATCGGGAAATTTTATTGGCCGAATCGAAATTGCTCACTATTAAGAAATCTCGGGAAACTTTCTTCGAATTCGGCGGTATTACGGTAAATATGGTTTACCCAATTTGTTGTAATATAAAAATCTACCCTTAATGTACAAAGAAAAACGATAATAATATTAAATATTTCCTTGATTCTATAGTATGATCACGTAGCGACTGAGATTTAGGAATGAACTAATTAATTGTTTTTTTTTTATATTCTGCTTTGTTTACCACAATATGGAAAATAATTACGAAAAGTAAACATTTTGTTCTGTTTGTATATATAGTGCTCTTAAAACTTTATGTAACAAGCTGGGATCAGAATCCTGTTTGATATCGCCCTTAACGTTCATATTTTTTTAACAGGAGAAGGAAAGTATCGCCTCCATATTTTCCAGATTTTCCATTATATCTTCATGTCGGCGTTTTTGAACTTTTAAATATTTGTTCCTCAACTTTCGCATTGAAAATGGGTAGATATATGCATAATTGGCCCACATAGAAAGTTATTCATCTCACCGCTCCATAAAAGCAGTGGGTGGGCCAGATTTAACTCGCGAGCTGTAAATTGTATCGGTAATTTACAACCCGCAATTCGGTACATTACAATACATTCATTTAAAGAAGGCAGAACAGCTTATTATTTCTAAATATTTTGCAGCATCTGTGTGTGTTTTGTCAGAGGTGGATAAAAAAATAATTCGGTTTTGCGCCTGGCCTTGAGGTTTTACCATTAACCATCAACAATTATAAATGAAATGAACAAATAAATAATGGAAAACAAACACAGAATATTTCGGGGAATCAAACCCACCCGATCCGTGATGCAGCAGGCGATTTTTATCTGATATTTTTAGTCATAGAGTTTTGATTTTTTATAACGTTGCACAAAAAATGTTTGAAAGAAACTTATTGATGCGTACCAATGTTATTTTCATTCTACCGAATAATAAGTACCGTATTTTAATTGATTAAAACACTGTTTTTATTATTCTTCTCTCCAAGTCGACCTTGAGTCATTCTCAAGGAGAGTATAGTATGCTGAAAGCAATTTTCGAGCAAAATGAATGTAATACTATCTTAAATGTAATATAGGTTGAATATTCATATATTCTGTATTACATTTATTTAATACTACTCTATCGTTTATGTTTAATTAAGTAGTGTTAATTTTAATACAGGTTAACTCGTGCGCTTTTATCCACACAAAAATAAACAACACATCTTCAATTCGAGTTCGCATAAGCCCCCAGCGGATTTCTTAATGTTATACACCCCGTTTCGAATAATAAATTAAGTTTAATATTTCATTCTGGAAAGGCATGAAATAAATACTGTGCACCTTCAACTTTATATTGTTCCATTTCTGCTGCAGCTTCTGTAAAATAATTATTTATTCTCCGGAATCGTTCAAACCCTCGCAAACGTATGACAATTTCATTTTTGCACTATTTAAATCGCTCGAGTTGAACACTCGTAGCTCTTTTTATAAAAAATTTCATTTCAACTTTAATGTTTATTTGCGCGCTGTTGGATTTCATTATTTGTTACAGAAAGACTGTACTAATTATTAAATTATGCATGTGCGTTTAATGAGTGGATTAAAGTTTCAGTTTGCAAGGGTCGATAAATTAAACATTGCTCTTATTTTTAAAAGATTTATTACTGCTCTTGTATTTGAATACAATAACATTTCCGATTGTTTCTGTAAGAAGGTAGAATATTTGTATTAAACTTTAGTAGAAGGAGATGGATTAGAAAAAAAATTAACCCTTAATAGTCACACCTCCGAAAAATGGACGTAATAGTCATTCGGGGTGTGGTACACCCCACGCCTTTGAACTTCGGTCAATTAATGTTAAATTGACAAAAAACAAAAAAATAAAAATCTGGGATATATTTTGAACCTCTAGTTACAAGAATATGCGAATAGTTTTCGAAACCTGCAACTTTACATGTGAAAAAAAATGTTGCAAAAAAAATTCCGCAAATATGAGTTCTTTTGCAAAAAATACGGTAGTAATTTCAATTTTCAGCTAAAAAATAAAATAGTTTGAACCTGAAAACCTGAAATAGTATCATTCCAAGTGGAATTAATAAATTTTGCGACCTTTCCAAAAAGTATATTTATTTTCATGATCGAAGGTGGGATTTTTTACGAAAAAATTATATTAATATTTTTCTAATATAAAGTCAATTTAATGTTAAATATGAATATGAAAATATTTTTAAAATTATTATTATGAAGAAAAAAGGCTATTATAGTGTAAAAGACAATTATTCGATCCCAAAAGAGCATTCGACGCACATATAAATATGTGCGATGGATGTCGCACATCGACCTCTCGCAACTGCAACAAAGCATGTGCGACTTTTTGTTGCTTCTTCTGGAACAAATATCGCAGCGCTTTTGTTTCGGCAATCTCGGAATAATCCACAGAGAAGAAAATGCTCAGAATTTTTTTTCTGGCACAATGATCACACAGGGTGTCATACACCCCACAATTTTTCACGAATCGACTCGAACAGGTACCACATTAACACTGACGCGTGAGCTCAAATAATACCTATTGGGATCCACAGTAGAAGGTTCAAACTATCTGTAGATGGAGTAACATGTCCCGTTTACTTTAAATTTTGGGGCCTTATTCAACGTCGAAAAAAGGCTGGGGTGTGTCATACCCCTAGTGACTATTAAAGGTTAAAATAGTACAATTCAAATTCTTTCCGCGCATTACTTGTTATTACGATTTAAATACTTCACCAATATCCTTAAATGCCACCACCCCCCACCCTCTGGGGGAGGCATCCACAGATTGAAAAAACACTGCATTAGACCTCTGCGCCTCCCAGCTAAATGTAAAATTGATTATTCGGGATACGTTTGTTGTATCGAACAAGATTAGTGTAGTTATTATTAATGCTTTATTGTAAATAATTTAAGAGATCGCGCCGATTCGCGTATTGATGTTTTTATATTTCTTATTGTGCACATGTACTCGAGAACAGTTTGTTCTAGTGGCATTTTGGACATTTCTAAACATTTGCAATACACATTTGCCATGATCTTCAGCTTAAATATCGATGAAGTTTCACACAAAGTTTCGAGAGCGCGGTTCGAGTGTGTACGATGCATAAAAAGCTTGACCTTTTAATGATTGTTTCACACAATCATCAGTCCAGGTAAGTAAACAACTCGTATTTCTCATTTTAATTTTCTTCGTGTTAGATATTTCCTGTAGCCTCCCACTGGTTTCGAGCTTTATAAAACTGATGGTATTGTTTACGCACGGCCGCATTCGGAATAAACAAATTTACGTTCCTCGGCTGAAACATAAATATAATTTAACATCTAAGTGAATTTTAAGAGAATAGCGTTAATTAGTAACGTTTAATTGAAATTTATTTCATTTTCATAACAAAAGATTTTTTACCATTACAATTACGGTTTAGATATTTGCTGCATTTAAAATTCTTTAAATTACTTTCCTGGCTAAGACATACACACCACCGGTTCATATCCTCATATTTAATCTAAAGAGAGTGCACTCCGATGATGAACAGTCGCCCTTAAATTTCTAGATATTGAAGAGGCATTTGAGAATGTTTGAAATCGTGTTTCGTTTTACCTTAAATATTAAATCTCCTTAACGAGTTTTTATTAAAATTCTATTTTGTGTTCGAAATATCTTCTTAATAAATTAATTAATTGATTGGCGAGCCTCTGAATTAAAAATCCTAATTAATATAAATAATGGTTGACAGGAATTCGGGTTGAGGAAGCGCAGATGATTTGGAAACTGACGTAGCCAACTAGGGCATTCTGCCACAATCGATAATTTGTATAATAATTATTTATTAGCAACATTTTATAAGATACGCGCATGATCACAACTATCGTACACGTCATTATAATCAGTACGCTTATCCAGTTCATCGACTGTCACTGTTA
Source organism: Ocypus olens (assembly GCA_910593695.2). NCBI lineage: Eukaryota > Metazoa > Arthropoda > Insecta > Coleoptera > Staphylinidae > Ocypus > Ocypus olens. The sequence continues at coordinate 6,043,427 of OU343057.1, read as the reverse complement.
GAAAAGTCACCCACTTACAATGCTCTAAAACTATTCAACCAATTACCACAAGATATTCGGGAAATAACAAACCTAAAGTTATTCAAAAGTAATCTCTTCTCGTATTTGAACGAAAGAGAACTTTATAGCTTATCTGAATTTGGTTAGGTATAATTTGTTAAATATGTAAATTTGTATAGATATATGTGTGTGTGTGTGTGTGTGTATATATATATAGCATCGCTTTTATTAGCATTATTTTTCTTTGTTTGACGTTATTCTTTATAATGTAATATGAAACAGTTTTCCATGTACATTATTTTGTGAATAAAGATTATTATTATTATTATTATTATTATTATTATTATTATTATTATTATAATGATGAAAGGGACACACACTAAACATCCATGGACCCGCACGGCCATGTTTCGTTCCGAAAAAGTGACCGCGCGGATGGGATTCGAACCCACGACCACGAGACCCGTAAGTAGGAGCTCTACTCACTGGGCCGCCGCGGTCCCCAATATAAATAATAACAACAAAAATTATTTTATTTTAAAGCTATCTCTCTACATCGTCTGGTGAAAGAATTGTAGTTCAAATCAAATATATTCTTCAGAGATTTGCAATTTTGGAAGCGAATGTCATGTGTGGTTAATTTTTTATATTTTTTTAATTTTAAATGCAATTTTTCCCCAACGAGTGCAAATTTCGAGCGTTGTTAATTTGTAACTAAAGTTAAACTAATCAGGAGAAAGTATTGAAATATTTGTTATCCGTAAAACTAAAGCAGAAAAAAATAACTTTTTTATAGAAACTAGATTTACGACTAATGCGACGATGAAAATGTACGATAATGTAATTAACAAATTAATCCAATATATCCCAAAACTCGCTGACATAGTTTACTCGCTTTCCCGAAGCATACATTACTGTCGTGCAACAAGACTTACATCAGTCAACTCAGCCTAATCCCATATGCTAATCCCATTAAGTTAAGTCACCTTTGGTATCATATACGTATGTATTTATTTAGTATTGTAATTGCAACCGACATCAAAAGCTTCTGCGTTCTTTTTCAATTTCGAAGACGGGAGCAAAACAATGCTTTACTATTACCTAAGTTTTAAAAAAGAGTCGCAATGCAAAGCGTTACATTAATTCTCTCTAATTAAATTTAATATTCGTGGTAATCAAACTGGTTCAGTTTTAATTAAAAGGTATCGATTCATGTTTGATAGGGACGTTCCTTTTCTTGTGGAATAAAAAAAAAACGCAATTAGTGGCCGCCGCCTAATCGATAAGCGCGAAGTCGTGTTTTTGATAAAATGATTAACGTTTAATTTGAACAGGAAAAAATTAATAACACGTTGTGACGGAGAGGGCTCCAGATTTGAGAATCTGTGTTTACTCTCGGCTCGAGAATAGATTTTTTTTGTTGATTAAACGGCACGCAAGACGGTTCAGTCCACCAAACAAAATTAAATTGACGAAGTTCTGTTACGGCGCTGGAAAGAATGAAGAAGAATGGCAGATTATGTGCGATTATTTCTTTCATAGCGCCATGTTATAGTTTGAGCCAATAGCAGATCAAAATAAACCAATAAGAAATCATAATAGTGATTAATTACACTCGTCGTTACGGTGTTATTTTCATTCACAAAACAACCTAATCGAATGTACGCCGGGCTTCCTTTTCATTATCGAATAAATTCGCACATTTATTCTTGAATTTAATGCTAATGGTGATATCTCTCCGTAAACGATTTAAATTATTAACCTCGGCCTGGCGGCCTCGATCAACAAATAGTTATATTTTATATTCATAATAATTCCATCATTTAACCATTACTGCACTGATGATGACTAATGTTCCGAAACGGGTCTGTAGTAAAGATAATATATCTTATAATATACTATTAATAAATAGACATACATAGAACACACACAATGCTACGAGCTTATCCAATATTCTGCTAAATAGTGCTATCAAATGTGTGCACTTGCTTAGTTAAACGTTTGATTTAATTTTCACTGAACTTATAACATTACCTTGCTTTTTGCTTTAGCAGATATAATCCGCTACTTATCTTTTAATTAATGGCTCCTTGGGCGTTAACACTTGGTTTACACGATAAAATAATAGCATTATGAGATAAGTTAATATGGTTTTAATTGCGACGAATTGAAAATGGTGTGCTCAACTGCGTGAAAAAGTATTTTTAGATTAGCGAAGGGGAAATAGCTATTTAGATAATATGCAAATGTTTTCTTACTATAGCTGGCAGAAATTAGATGAAGGGGAATTTTAAATTAGGTTTGAATAGGATTAGTAATAATTCTCCACGTTATATATATATTTTTTTTTTTCAAAGAAACGTCCTCGTATCAGGGAATCCGACCCTGATACCAGGACTTTTCTTCGAAAAAAATTGTTACTATATATATATATGTATATATAGCAAAAAGGATAAATATATATTTCCTAATTTATAAGATTTAAGCGTCTTAAGGTGAAACAATATAGCAAACATGATGTAGATAATTCCTTTTCCATTTCGTCCGTATTCGACTTTAATTTGGTAATCACAGATTTAATGTATATTTCTATGAAAAATAATAAACAATGTTGGTATGCAATCTTTTCCGGTCTAAGTTCGGGAATTACAGCTCTTCAATCTTCAAAACCCAGCAGCTGCGGATAGTAGAAATGAGCGAAATGACTCGTCGTAAAGAGTCTAAAGGTTTCTAGGAGTCGCCTCTCTTAATCGACTCGCTCATGAGATGATGAAAACTTTTCAAATGTCAAGTGTGTTTATCTACAAGCAAAACCGCTTTTCTGTATGAATTTAACTTTTTCGATAAACAAGCATGTAATGAATAAGAATGACGAAGGAGCATCGAAAATCAATTTTAAACAATAGTGGTCATTGTAAAACAATATTTTTTTCGATCTAGACGAATTTCACGTGCTGTATGTAGGTAGTAATTGAACCTCAGAGAAGGACTGGAAATCAATAAAGCCATAAAACACGGCAAAACGATCGTCAACGACGTTACAGATCTGTGGGTGTCCCCTCTGGTCAACGCTACCCTTGCAAACTGTCTTGTATGTTTATATTCGAATACACGTTACTTCTGTACATTCCTCGAAAATATATTGTAAATTTGTAAAACCCATTACTCACTGGAGTAATGAGAAATCAATCGAATATATAACGAAATGGATATGAAATATATTCTTAACTTTATGTGTTGTGAATATATTTGCAGGTAATATTTAAAAAAACTGTGGGCTCAGCTAATAAAATTATACTGTAGTCAGGACACGTTATAATATACATGGAAATGTTTGTGTGTGGGCACAATTTACACAAAATAGGACGTTTATTTAATATCCTCATCCTATATTTATGCCCCTTTCAGATATTGGCGCTCGTGATATTCAGGTCAGGTTCGTACTCAAACTTTCCAATTCATGCTTTTTTTCTTGGACACGATCCTAAATTGATTTGATAAAAAAAGAAAATGGAGTGGGCAACTGTGCCGAAGATTCGTATGTGGCATTAAGGAGACTGTGATGTGCTGTTTGAGGGCCACTTTAGCTCGGAGCTGAATTAATTTATAATTGTGATAGTCCCCTTTTCCAGTAATTGATCCGAATCGAATAAAAGTGAAGTATTAAAATGGAATCCCATACATCGATTGTAATAATATTCATCATGGGAGACATTATTACCCGTGCCATTTTCTCTTCTTTTAATGCTGCATTATGACTCCTCGGGGTATGTTTTTATTTTCAGTGTAATACCCTTTATGTATTCACTTATCACAAAAGGCTCGTTCAAATATGATTTATACATATCAATGGCGGTCCGTAGAGCAGATAAAAAATAACAGCTTCATCGTGCAGTTTTTAAAATTCCAGACCCAGGAAGGGACTCCGCTGATGGGCTAGTATGTATTTAACGTTTTATCACTTGCGGACCGAGCCCATTTCGCTGCATTTATTAACGGTCACATTATTTTTATAAAATACATAGGGCGAGGAACTTTATGGGATGTTAATTTCGGCGCATCGCTTTCAAAATGGCTTTCAAGATTCTTTACATCAACGCTTCTTTACATAAAGCATAGTCATATTTCTTAGTCGATATTTAAATTGTTCAATGCGAAAGAAAAAAATATATTCAACAGATAAACCATCTTTAACCCGCCAATGGTGACCCTACTGATCTGTGAGACCGAACTTTATTCTCCGTCATTGCAATTTCCAGTAGCTGCGGCATTGCAGAGCTTAAATTGATTAAATATCTTTGTTTATTGTCAAAGAGCATGAATTAAAAAAAAAACATGAACTATTAGTAGGTGCGTGAGACCGGCGTCAGGCGTCACCATTAAATTTGCGTCAGCAATGGCGGGTTAAGAAGGAATAAGTTCAGATGATTTTATGATAAACTTAGTTTGAAACGTAAAGAATATTGTTGTAATTAAGGTAAGTTTTTTGTTCACATTACTGCAGTAAAATTTCCATATACATCTATTATTTATAACACATTCTTCTCTTTAATAAGAAACACTTGTTAATCCTCAGACTAAGTTTTAAATAAAATTAGTTTCAGTAGCGTGAGGTGAATAAAGTCAGCACCTGAATAGTGTGCCGGCATTAAAAAATTCTCGACTACGATGAGATTTTTAATGATATTGAAGTTTTCTCTAAACGAACCTTTTATGTAAGCACACGTTACAATGTCTCATTAAAATTTAATACCTTTTGAAATCTCCAGATTTTTTCTGATGCTGTATAATATTAACGAATGAATTAATTTTCTTTCGATACACGTTGCCAGTAATGAACATGAATTCTACTTAGCTACCCTACGAGAAACTTATTAATAAAAAAAAAATGCTACAAAACAGACGCTTCTTTGAGAATAGATTTAACGCTCGTAACTGATTGTGGTGTGATCCATAAAAATTATGTAATAATATATTACACAGGGTTACTTAAGGGATTAATGTTAGTTTCTAAAGAAGTATATTTCTAGTAATGTGTAATTTAGTGTTAAACTAGTTTTTCCTAGGCTAAACTTTGATGTATGTGAAATTGTGTTCTGTATGTGAAATTGTGAAATGTGAAAATGTAAGAAAAGTAACTGGTGACGAACGACGGCGCAGCGCAGCGCAGCAGAGTCCCATCAAAATTAAGCGATTGAATTGCGCTGCGCCATAAATAAAAGACATATTTTTTTCTAAATTAACTTCAATTTTTCGTTTTTTATTTTTAATTTTTCATTTTCAATTTTTCACTTTTAATTTTTCATTTTAAATTTTTTATTTTTCATTTTCATTTTACATTTTTCATTTTAAATTTGAATTTTAAATTTTGAATTGTGAATTTTGAATTTTGAATTTTTCATTTTTCATTTTTCATTTTTCATTTTTCATTTTTCATTTTTCATTTTTCATTTTTCATTTTTCATTTTTCATTTTTCATTTTTCATTTTTCATTTTTCATTTTTCATTTTTCATTTTTCATTTTTCATTTTTCATTTTTCATTTTTCATTTTTCATTTTTCATTTTTCATTTTTCATTTTTCATTTTTTATTTTTCATTTTTATTTTTTATTTAACATTTTTTATTTCTTTTATTTTTTTAAGGCAGTTGTATCCTCTGCGATCACTGAAAATTTGGGCTTTCCGACTTAAAAATAAAAAAAATTGTCCTTAAAAGAAGCAAAACGAACCCAGGGGATGCAAATGGCGGTGGTGGTTACAAACATTTTGAAAAAATTGAAAGCCAGTCATCGCTTCTGTCATCCCTGAAAGTTTCAGCTTTTCGACTTTAAAAGAAAAAAATCCGTCCTTGAAAGAAGAACAACCAGGTGTGCAAATGAAGCGTAGGGGTAGTTCAAAAAATTTTGAAAAAATATCTTCTGCCATCCGTGAGAGTTTCAGTTTTTCAACTTTAAAAGAAAGAAATTCATCCTTAAAAGAAGACAAACGAACCCAGGTGGAAATATCTTCTGCCATCCAGAGTTTCATTTTTTCGACAAAAAATTGTCAATGAAAGCCAGGCATCGCTTCTGTCATCCCTGAAAGTTTCAGCTTTTCGACTTTAAAAGAAAAAAAATCCGTTTTTGAAAGAAAAACGAACCCAGGGGTGCAAATGGAGCGTACGGGTAGTTCAAAAAAATTTGACAAAATATATTCTGCTATCCCTAAATAAATCAGTTTTCCGACTTAAAAGAAAAAAATCATCCCTAAAAGCAGAAAAACGAGCCCAGGGGGTGCAAATGGAGCGTATGGTTAGTTCCAAAAATTTTGAAAAAATATTTTCCGCCATCCCTGAAAAATTCAGCTTTTCGACTTTAAATGAAAAAATACGTAATTAAAAGAAGAAAAATAAACCCAGAGGGTGCAAATGGCTCGTAGGACTGGTTCTAAAAATTTTGAAAAAATTCCCAATGAAAGCCAGTCATTGCTTCTGTCAGCCCTGAAAGTTTCAGCTTTTCGACTTTAAAAGAAAACAATCCGTCCTTGAAAGAAAAAAAAAACGAACCCAGGGGTGCAAATGAAGCGTAGGGGTAGTTCAAATTTTTTTTGACAAAATACCTTTTGCCATCCTTGAAAGTTTCAGTTTTCCGACTTAAAAAAAAATCGTCCCTAAAAGAAGAAAAACTAACCCAGTGGGTGCAAATGGAGCGTAGAGTTAGTTCCAAAAAATTTGAAAAAATATCTTCTGCCATCCCTGAAAATCTCAGTTTTTCGACTTTAAATGAAAAAATACGTCCTTAAAAGAAGAAAAACGAACCCAGAGGGTGCAAATGGAGCGTAGGGTTAGTTCCAAAAATTTTGAAAAAATTCCCAATGAAAGCCACTCATCGCTTCTATCATCCCTAAAGGTTTCAACTTTTCGGCTTGAAAAGAAAAAAAATACGTCCTTTAAAGAAGAAAACCGAACCCCCTGCCTCCTGGGTTGGTGGCTTTGGTAGGCGCGTAGGGATGGTTCCAAAAATTTTGAAAAAATTCCCTATGAAAGCTAGTTATCCCTTCTGCCATCGCTAAAGTTTCCTGCTTTTTTACTTGAAAAGAAAAAAATACGTACTTGAAAGAAGAAAAAAAAAATTTTTTTACCCGGTTTTTTAAAAAATCATATCTCGGAAATAATAAATAATAAATTTTAGATGTTTTCTTTAAGATTATTTTAAGACATACCGGGATCATCCAGCTCCGGCGGTTACGGAGGAGATATTTTTTTTTTTTTGAAACGTGCAAAAATCGAAGATCTGCCTTAAAAAAAAGGGGTGGGGGTGACATGAAACGACGCGATCGGTTCTAAAAGCTTGCCTGGTTATTTGGGCGTCAATCTGCGCTAACAAAATTTTACCGAATAAGGCCCCGACAAGGGGTGAGGTTTAACCCCCCCCAATTTTAAGGGTGAGTCTCGGGGGACGCGATTTTCAAAATCCTCCTCATATTTTTGTGCGAATTTTTTGTGCCGGTCGGCCGACGCCCCTTTATTGAGGTTTTTTCTGGGCTGCTAAACTCTTCTTACTCAATTAGTATACATAAAAATTGGTATTTTCAACATAAAATAAAATTTAAATAAACGCTGAAAATCTAATATGTTTTACTAAACTGATGAAAAAAAAAAGTTAGGTACGGTCTTTGGCAATGCAACCATGATAAAATATTTTAAAAATGTCTGCTCGGTGTCCAAAAAATAAAATTTTGTTCATGTAGTTTTCTATATTTTTCGTGAAAAGGGGATGTTTCAGGTAAGGTATCCAAAATGTTTTGAATTGTACTAATAGATACGGCCTTTGGCAATCCTACCATGATAAAATATTTCAAAAATGTCTGCGCAAAATGTCCAAAAAAATAAATTTTGTTCATGTAGTCGTCTACGGTTTTCTTGAACTGGGGATGTTTCAGGTGAGGTCTCCAAAATCTTTGAGGGCAAAAAACTTTGAAGTGTCTTCTTTAAAGTCATGCATGCGAACTTAAACGTAACCCCTTTCGCCCCCCTCTAACACCCCTGTGAAAAAATGTGTTTTTCAGGAAACCATGTCCAACTTTGACGATGTGTACGGAGTATTTGTCGACTCGATCCACCATAACGCCATTAAAATTTGATCTCAAAGAACAAAGTTCCTACGACGAAGGCTCGATAGCCCATCTGGCTGCCTTTATTTAATTCTCCATAACGATTCTATAGTTGCTATATATATAAAAAAAATATATCTTACAAATGAATTTTTCTTATAACTTAACACATCGACCGCTTTGTCAGTCACAGGTGACTGACACTGAAGTATCCCAATAGGGCCACGTCAGTCACCGATGACGGACAGCGGTTACCTACCTTAAACTTACTATTTGGCGCTGTCAGTCACGAGTTGATTGGCCGTTGAATTTGTTAGAGAGAGTGTTTGTGAGAGTGAGACATGTGACTGAGACATTGCCTGCCTGGGCGAAACGCATTATTTTTTGCCATTGGAGCTTTGTCAGTCACCTGTGACTGACACATAAAAAACCCGTAATTTCGTCTAAAAAATTTCTACAAAATTTATTAAATAATGTATTTATATATATATATATATATATATATATATATATATATATATATATATATATATATATATATTATAGATCACACAATCCTTAACTTAACTACAATAATCTGCCATTAAAGTATTGAACAATTCGGAGAAGTAATTTCCCGATAATGCCATCCTCTGAAACACCGATACACATCTTGCAGTTCCAATTACCTTTTAAAATCCCAGTTGAATGGAAACTAAGTACAGCACGGGACGTATTTACATCATTTCATTTGCTTAATAATGAATTGATTATATAGCGTTACATAATTCATATTCCAGATTCCGCCCTGAATGATTTATTGTTGATGGTTTGAATTTGAAATAAATACACTCAATATTTACTTTTTTAAATTCTAGAGGTACAATAGATGAGCTTACAAAACCTGACCCCAAAGATCGTCGTGTGCTATTTCGGAAGAGTTCCGCGCAAACGCTGCGGGCTTCGTTATTGGGCCAAAAGGTAACCCTGAATAAGTCCCCGTGGAACAATATTTTCTATAAAGCCAAATGTACCACTACCCTTAATTCCAGGCAGTGTATCAGTGATTATTTCCTGTATGAAAGCACAAAAGAAAGTGAATGCTTTAATAATGCAGATTTCACAGGAATTATTGTCGCTCTCGTTGGTGGATTTATTGTATCCTTCCGCTCGCAAATATTGATAAATAAACTACACGTAGAGTTTATGTTGTGCATTTTTATATCGATTATTTGACTTAACAGTTTCTGCTCTTCCCAGCATCGAAGCCGATGTTGATCTTGCAAATATGTTCTGTGGGCTTCCCCCCAATTATAATTATTTAACAAACCGCGGATTAGTAACCTTCTATAATTTCCAATTTAAATGCTATAAAAATGTAAACACAATTAAAAAAGCGTGTGCGCGTCTAAAATATCGTCTAAAATACATTACACGAGCTAACAAAATGTTTTAATCCTCTTAATATCAACTACACTGCTGTTAATTATACTTTCAACTATTCAGGTGTATAAAACAAAAATTCGAGCGTTATACATTTAAATAAAATAATTTAAGACAATCTTAATTGTTGCAAATAATTTTAATAAAATTTATACCGGAGTTTATTCGTATATCAAAAGTATAAATCAATCTGGTGAATTAAGGCGATATATTGTGACAAAATTAGCGTAAACTGTAAAAATCAAAATGTAAAATATTGGCTTATTGATTCATCCCCAGTTTTCGAACAACGATTTTTTATATAAATGACACCATCAATTATTTAATGCGGCGCCCCAACTTTAAGAAAACACAGGGGAGATCACCGAAGGGTTTTATTTAAAAGTTGTGGCAATGTAATAAATAATAGAATGAAATATGGTCCGGCCCTTCATCCTAATTTACTTATTTTACATCAAGATACGTGGATGCAAATTCGAATCATAAATTGTGCCATAAAAGCGTGGTCAAAGTTTCACCTTTATGAGCGAACAAAATTACAGCCCCGAGCCGGGGATTAAAAAAAAACCCAAAAAATTTAATCGATACAAATACTAATTCATTTCCCCTAGCCTGCGCACGTACAGTTAAACGAATAATAAAAAGTAATCTGATTACGATTTTGAAGGTTATCGAAATAACGCCTTTTATTTGTACAGGGGGTGCTTCACATAATCACATTATACTAATTTTTAGAAATTGTATTTTACGGTTTGTATTTTGTTGAGATAGAACCGATCAAGCGAAAATTAAATATAATATTTTCAAACAAAAGATGTTCATTTCTTTGGTGTCTTCAATATTCGTTTAAATATTTTTGTAAAATTTTTCATATTTAAAAAAAAATTGGAAAAAAACTTTCAGTGTAGAAAACTTAAAAAAAAACCTTTTCAGTTTTTCGAATTACCAAATACGGTTTATGTTCAAAGTTTCAAGTTAATTCCTGTAGTATTTTTTTTTATTTAGGGCGCACAGACACATGACGTTAAAAAATCAAGAGTTTCAATTATAAATTGTAGAAAATTGGATTTCTGGCTGTTAAGAATGTCTTGTAGTAATACAGCTAGTTACGACTGTCAAAATTACCTCCAAATTAAATAAAGTTGAAAATTTTGGCAGAAGCATTCAAATTCCCACACTTAAGATAAAATGGTGACGTTCAAAAGTCAAGAGATTAAATTGCAAATTGTAGAAAAAATGTCTTATTTTGGTGCAGCTAGTTCCGACTCTCAAAATTACTTCAGAATTAATGGTAATTGAATATTTTGAATCATTTAAATTCCTGCACTGGAGATAAACTGGTGACGTTCAAAAGTCAAGAGTTTGAATTGCAAATTGTAGAAAATTGGTTTTCTCTGTGTTAAAAATGTCTTGTAATGGTGCAGCTAGTTCCGACTGTTAAAATGACTTCAGAATTGATCACAATTGAAGATTTTTGAAGAATTATTCAAATTCCTTTACTGGAGATATAATGGTGACGGTCAGAAGTCAAGAGTTTGAATTGAAAATTGTATAAAATTTAATTTCTCGCTGTTGAAAATGTCTTGTAATAGTGCAGTTAGTTTCGACTATCAAAATTTGTTAAAAATTGATCATAATTGAAGATTTTTGAAGAATCATTCAAATTCCTTAAGTGGAGATAAAATGGTGACAGTCAGAAGTCAAGAGTTTGAATTGTAAATTGTATAAAATTTAATTTCTCGCTGTTAAAAATGTCTTGCAATGGTGCAGCTCGTTTCGACTGTCAAAATCACTTCAGAATTGATGTTTATTAAAGGTTTTAAAAGAATCATTTAAATGCCTTCACTGAACATAAAATGGTGATGTTTAAAAGTCAAGAGTTTGAATTGCAAATTGTAGAAAATTTTATTTATAATGCAGCTAGTTTTGACTGTGAGAATCACTTCAGAATTGATAATTATTGAAGATTTTGAAAAAATCATGTAAATGCCTGCACTGAACATAAAATGGTGATGGTCAAAAGTCAAGAGTTTGAATTGCAAATTGTAGAAAATTGAATTTCTCGCTGTCAAAAATGTCTTGTGATAGTACAGCTAGTTTCGACTGTAAAAATTAGTTTAAAATTGATCATAATTATGGGTTTTTAAAGAATCTTTCGAATTACTTCACTGAGCATAAAATGTTGAGGGTCAAGTCAGGAGTTCGAATTGCAAATTGTAGAAAATTGCATTTCTCGCTGTTAAAAATTTGTTGTAATAGTGCAGCTAGTTTCGACTATCAAAATTAGTTTAAAATTGAACATAATTAAAGATTTTTGAAGAATCGTTCAACTTCCTTTACTGGAGATAAAATGGTGACGTTCAGAAGTCAAGAGTTTGAATTGTAAATTGTATAAAATTTGATTTCTCGTTGTTAAAAATGTCTTGTAATAATGCAGCTAGTTTGGACTGTCAGAATCACTTCAGAATTGATAATTATTGAAGATTTTGGAAGAATCATTTAAATGATCACTGAACATAAAATGGTGACATTAAAAAGTCAAGAGTTTAAATTGAAAATTGTTGAAAATTGGTTTTCTCGCTGTTAATAATATCTTGTAATAGTGCAGCTGATTCCAACTGTTAAAATTACTTCAGAATTGATCATAGTTGAAAATTTTGGAAGAATAATTCAAATGCCTTCTCTGGAGATAAAATGGCCTATTGTAGAAAATTGGATTTCTCGGTGTTAAAAATGTGTAGTAATAGTGCAGTTAGTTTCGGCTTTCAAAATTAGTTTAGACTTGATAATAATTTAAGATTTTGGATAAATCATTCAAATTCCTTCATTGGATATAAAATGGTGATGCTAAGAAGCCAAGAGTTTGAATTGCAAATTGTAGAAAAATTGATATCTCGCTGTTAAAAATGTCGTGAAATGGTGCAGCTAGTTTCGACTGTCAAAATTCGTTTAAAATTGATCATAATTGAAGATTTTTGAAGAATCATTAGAATTTTTTTACTGGAGATAAAATGGTGATGTTCAAAATCAAGAGTTTGAATTGAAAATTATAGAAAATTGGATTTCTCGCTGTTAAAAATGTCTTGACATAGTGCAGCTAGTTTCGACTGTGAAAATTAGTTTAGAATTGATCGTAATTGAAGATTTTTGAAGAATCAACGACACGACACATGATACAGAGACATATTTTTTTTTCAAAAATCGTTGAAATTGCCTCTAGGGACATCAAAACGGATGTTTCCTTAAAAAAAATTATAAAAGTTCTTAACTTGTTAAAATACGAGTTGAATCCTTTCTTCACAGATTTATTTTTTCTAGATGTACAATTTGGGCATTATTAACTTAATGAATTGATTGTATAATACACCCATAATATAATTGAACTTTTTTATTTTCATTTGAAAGAATGAAAACGGCAAACTTTTTTGAATTCTATGCTTTCCCCCCTCTTATGAAATATTATGCTCCCGCCCACGCACTCGCAATTTATGATTATTAATTAAGAAACGATTATTAATGTACTCGCTTATAAGCAACTGTGATCATTCACTGATTGATTAATTGGACTAGTTTCATACATAGGCTGTTCAGCATTGCGGGAGCCAACTTCGAGCAAGGGATGGAGCCCTTTATTTAGATAAATGTTAGTTTAGCGCGATGGCGCCCAACTATAGTTTGAGTGTAATTAGTATTTATACACACATTACATTATATTGCTGCTAATTTAAACAATGTACAAACAATATCAATTTGAGCAGGGTGCCTCCAAAGCTCAAAGTATATTTCGCTCCTTTCGTTAATTAATTCAAGTGCTAATTTGTTTAGCAACAATTATTTACGCCCTTGTTTATATGTTTTAGCTGGTGATTAATAATAATAAGCGTTCATTTATCAAACACTAGTACGGCACTGCTGGTAAATATCATAGCAAAAAAGTGAGCATCACGTTATCATTTTTGTTGAAACAAAGTTTATCTATCAATTAAATATTGTTTCCCCTACAGACCGGTTTCGACCTTTCAGGTCTCATCAGTGTAGTTAGTTGCTGATGGGGAGTATTGGAATATATGTATTCAAAACACCGTTAAAGGTAGATAAATCCCTCGGAATTGGTTCAGTAGAGGATTCAGGCAATAGATTCCGCCACCTTGGCCTTTCTACCTACATTTATCAATTTATTTACAAAATTTGTCACGGGTGTCCTTACTGGAGGAACATTTTGATGGTAGAGCCACTTAGCCAACAATATATGCCTTTCTTTTTGAGGAATTCCCTAATTGGAATTGAAAACATTGTACTTAAAGCGTGATTTACTATTTTTAATAGTATATATTTTTATTTTTGTTTTCGCAATCGAAAAATTATTAATCTAATATTACACATGAATTACAATTTTTTGCCTCATATAATTTTTTTTTTGTAATATTGGCTCACTATCAACATATATGCTGATCAAATAAATTAACAGAGAAAGAGTGCTATCTTCAAAAGCAAAAAAAATAGCATTTTTTCAGACTTTGTTTGCTGTAGCGGCAAAACGCAAACTCCAAATTGAACGCGGTTTGCAAATCTGTGCTCGTCGTACGTCAATTAGTCGGATTAGAGATTTATAATTTTTGATGAAAACACGAAAAAAGACATGACTAACCCCCTCGGAAATTTTGTTAAAAAATGCAACTTTCTTAAAAATCATCGTAGACTATGAATTACACCTTTTTTTTAATCAGAAAGACGAGAGAAATTGATTGCCGTTAAATTTTTTTTAGCTATCTTCAATAGCAAAAAAATTAGTCAGTCACCATGAACATTTTTGAAAATTTAAAAAAATAATTGATTTTTCAGACTTTGATCGGGCGTAGCGGCTAAACGAAAACTCCAAATTCATCGCGGTTTGCAAATCTGAGCTCCTCGTACGTCAATTAGTCGGATTAAAGATTATTAATTTTTGATGAAAACACGAAAAAAGACATGACTAACCCCCTTGGAAATTTTGTTAAAAATGCAACTTTCTTAAAAATCATCGTAGAATATGAATTATACCATTTTTTTCATCAGAAAGGCGAGAGAAATTGATTGCCGTTAAAAAATTTCAGCTATCTTCAATCGCAAAAAAAACAGTCAGTCACCATGAACATTTTTGAAAATTTAAAAAAATAATTGATTTTTCAGACTTCGATCGGCCGTAGCGGCTAAACGAAAACTCCAAATTGAACGCGGTTTGCAAACCTGAGCTCCTCGTACGTCAATTAGTCGGATTAGAGATTATTAATTTTTTATGAAAACACGAAAAAAGACATGACTTGGAAATTTTGTTAAAAATGCAACTTTCTTAAAAATCATCGTAGAATATGAATTATACCATTTTTTTCATCAGAAAGGCGAGAGAAATTGATTGCCGTTAAAAAATTTCAGCTATCTTCAATAGCAAAAAAATTAGTCAGTCACCATGAACATTTTTGAAAATTTTAGAAAATAATTGATTTTTCAGACTTTGATCGGCCGTAGCGGCTAAACGAAAACTCCAAATTGAACGCGGTTTGCAAATCTGAGCTCCTCGTACGTCAATTAGTCGGATCAGAGATTATTAATTTTTGATGAAAACACGAAAAAAGACATGACTAACCCCCTTGGAAATTTTGTTAAAAATGCAACTTTCTTAAAAATCATCGTAGAATATGAATTATACCATTTTTTTCATCAGAAAGGCGAGAGAAATTGATTGCCGTTAAAAAATTTCAGCTATCTTCAATCGCAAAAAAAAATAGTCAGTCACCATGAACATTTTTGAAAATTTAAAAAAATAATTGATTTTTCAGACTTCGATCGGCCGTAGCGGCTAAACGAAAACTCCAAATTGAACGCGGTTTGCAAATCTGAGCTCCTCGTACGTCAATTAGTCGGATTAGAGATTATTAATTTTTGATGAAAACACGAAAAAAGACATGACTAACCCCCTTGGAAATTTTGTTAAAAATGCAACTTTCTTAAAAATCATCGTAGAATATGAATTATACCATTTTTTTCATCAGAAAGGCGAGAGAAATTGATTGCCGTTAAAAAATTTCAGTTATCTTCAATAGCAAAAAAATTAGTCAGTCACCATGAACATTTTTGAAAATTAAAAAAAAAAAATTATTTTTCAGACTTTGATCGGCCGTAGCGGCTAAACGAAAACTCCAAATTGAACGCGGTTTGCAAATCTGAGCTCCTCGTACGTCAATTAGTCGGATTAGAGATTATTAATTTTTGATGAAAACACGAAAAAAGACATGACTAACCCCCTTGGAAATTTTGTTAAAAATGCAACTTTCTTAAAAATCATCGTAGAATATGAATTATACCATTTTTTTCATCAGAAAGGCGAGAGAAATTGATTGCCGTTAAAAAATTTCAGCTATCTTCAATAGCAAAAAAATTAGTCAGTCACCATGAACATTTTTGAAAATTTTAGAAAATAATTGATTTTTCAGACTTTGATCGGCCGTAGCGGCTAAACGAAAACTCCAAATTGAACGCGGTTTGCAAATCTGAGCTCCTCGTACGTCAATTAGTCGGATTAGAGATTATTAATTTTTGATGAAAACACGAAAAAAGACATGACTAACCCCCTTGGAAATTTTGTTAAAAATGCAACTTTCTTAAAAATCATCGTAGAATATGAATTATACCATTTTTTTCATCAGAAAGGCGAGAGAAATTGATTGCCGTTAAAAAATTTCAGCTATCTTCAATCGCAAAAAAAAATAGTCAGTCACCATGAACATTTTTGAAAATTTAAAAAAATAATTGATTTTTCAGACTTCGATCGGCCGTAGCGGCTAAACGAAAACTCCAAATTGAACGCGGTTTGCAAATCTGAGCTCCTCGTACGTCAATTAGTCGGATTAGAGATTATTAATTTTTGATGAAAACACGAAAAAAGACATGACTAACCCCCTTGGAAATTTTGTTAAAAATGCAACTTTCTTAAAAATCATCGTAGAATATGAATTATACCATTTTTTTCATCAGAAAGGCGAGAGAAATTGATTGCCGTTAAAAAATTTCAGCTATCTTCAATAGCAAAAAAATTAGTCAGTCACCATGAACATTTTTGAAAATTAAAAAAAAAAAATTATTTTTCAGACTTTGATCGGCCGTAGCGGCTAAACGAAAACTCCAAATTGAACGCGGTTTGCAAACCTGAGCTCCTCGTACGTCAATTAGTCGGATTAGAGATTATTAATTTTTGATGAAAACACGAAAAAAGACATGACTAACCCCCTTGGAAATTTTGTTAAAAATGCAACTTTCTTAAAAATCATCGTAGAATATGAATTATACCATTTTTTTCATCAGAAAGGCGAGAGAAATTGATTGCCGTTAAAAAATTTCAGCTATCTTCAATAGCAAAAAAATTAGTCAGTCACCATGAACATTTTTGAAAATTTTAGAAAATAATTGATTTTTCAGACTTTGATCGGCCGTAGCGGCTAAACGAAAACTCCAAATTGAACGCGGTTTGCAAATCTGAGCTCCTCGTACGTCAATTAGTCGGATTAGAGATTATTAATTTTTGATGAAAACACGAAAAAAGACATGACTGACAAGACATGACTGAAATTATGTTAAAAATGCAACTTTCTTAAAAATCATCGTAGAATATGAATTATACCATTTTTTTCATCAGAAAGGCGAGAGAAATTGATTTCCGTTAAAAAATTTCAGCTATCTTCAATAGCAAAAAAATTAGTCAGTCACCATGAACATTTTTGAAAATTTAAAAAAATAATTGATTTTTCAGACTTTGATCGGCCGTAGCGGCTAAACGAAAACTCCAAATTGAACGCGGTTTGCAAATCTGAGCTCCTCGTACGTCAATTAGTCGGATTAGAGATTATTAATTTTTGATGAAAACACGAAAAAAGACATGACTAACCCCCTTGGAAATTTTGTTAAAAATGCAACTTTCTTAAAAATCATCGTAGAATATGAATTATACCATTTTTTTCATCAGAAAGGCGAGAGAAATTGATTGCCGTTAAAAAATTTCAGCTATCTTCAATAGCAAAAAAATTAGTCAGTCACCATGAACATTTTTGAAAATTAAAAAAAAAAATTATTTTTCAGACTTTGATCGGCCGTAGCGGCTAAACGAAAACTCCAAATTGAACGCGGTTTGCAAACCTGAGCTCCTCGTACGTCAATTAGTCGGATTAGAGATTATTAATTTTTGATGAAAACACGAAAAAAGACATGACTAACCCCCTTGGAAATTTTGTTAAAAATGCAACTTTCTTAAAAATCATCGTAGAATATGAATTATACCATTTTTTTCATCAGAAAGGCGAGAGAAATTGATTGCCGTTAAAAAATTTCAGCTATCTTCAATAGCAAAAAAATTAGTCAGTCACCATGAACATTTTTGAAAATTTTAGAAAATAATTGATTTTTCAGACTTTGATCGGCCGTAGCGGCTAAACGAAAACTCCAAATTGAACGCGGTTTGCAAATCTGAGCTCCTCGTACGTCAATTAGTCGGATTAGAGATTATTAATTTTTGATGAAAACACGAAAAAAGACATGACTGACAAGACATGACTGAAATTATGTTAAAAATGCAACTTTCTTAAAAATCATCGTAGAATATGAATTATACCATTTTTTTCATCAGAAAGGCGAGAGAAATTGATTTCCGTTAAAAAATTTCAGCTATCTTCAATAGCAAAAAAATTAGTCAGTCACCATGAACATTTTTGAAAATTTAAAAAAATAATTGATTTTTCAGACTTTGATCGGCCGTAGCGGCTAAACGAAAACTCCAAATTGAACGCGGTTTGCAAATCTGAGCTCCTCGTACGTCAATTAGTCGGATTAGAGATTATTAATTTTTGATGAAAACACGAAAAAAGACATGACTAACCCCCTTGGAAATATTGTTAAAAATGCAACTTTCTTAAAAATCATCGTAGAATATGAATTATACCATTTTTTTCATCAGAAAGGCGAGAGAAATTGATTCCCGTTAAAAAATTTCAGCTATCTTCAATCGCAAAAAAAATAGTCAGTCACCATGAAAATTTTTGAAAATTTAAAAAAATAATTGATTTTTCAGACTTCGATCGGCCGTAGCGGCTAAACGAAAACTCCAAATTGAACGCGGTTTGCAAATCTGAGCTCCTCGTACGTCAATTAGTCGGATTAGAGATTATTAATTTTTGATGAAAACACGAAAAAAGACATGACTAACCCCCTTGGAAATTTTGTTAAAAATGCAACTTTCTTAAAAATCATCGTAGAATATGAATTATACCATTTTTTTCATCAGAAAGGCGAGAGAAATTGATTGCCGTTAAAAAATTTCAGCTATCTTCAATAGCAAAAAAAATAGTCAGTCACCATGAACATTTTTGAAAATTTAAAAAAATAATTGATTTTTCAGACTTCGATCGGCCGTAGCGGCTAAACGAAAACTCCAAATTGAACGCGGTTTGCAAATCTGAGCTCCTCGTACGTCAATTAGTCGGATCAGAGATTATTAATTTTTGATGAAAACACGAAAAAAGACATGACCTTGGAAATTTTGTTAAAAATGCAACTTTCTTAAAAATCATCGTAGAATATGAATTATACCATTTTTTTCATCAGAAAGGCGAGAGAAATTGATTGCCGTTAAAAAATTTCAGCTATCTTCAATCGCAAAAAAAATAGTCAGTCACCATGAACATTTTTGAAAATTTAAAAAAATAATTGATTTTTCAGACTTCGATCGGCCGTAGCGGCTAAACGAAAACTCCAAATTGAACGCGGTTTGCAAATCTGAGCTCCTCGTACGTCAATTAGTCGGATTAGAGATTATTAATTTTTGATGAAAACACGAAAAAAGACATGACTAACCCCCTTGGAAATTTTGTTAAAAATGCAACTTTCTTAAAAATCATCGTAGAATATGAATTATACCATTTTTTTCATCAGAAAGGCGAGAGAAATTGATTGCCGTTAAAAAATTTCAGCTATCTTCAATAGCAAAAAAATTAGTCAGTCACCATGAACATTTTTGAAAATTTTAGAAAATAATTGATTTTTCAGACTTTGATCGGGCGTAGCGGCTAAACGAAAACTCCAAATTGAACGCGGTTTGCAAATCTGAGCTCCTCGTACGTCAATTAGTCGGATTAGAGATTATTAATTTTTGATGAAAACACGAAAAAAGACATGACAACCCCCTTGGAAATTTTGTTAAAAATGCAACTTTCTTAAAAATCATCGTAGAAAATGAATTATACCATTTTTTTCATCAGAAAGGCGAGAGAAATTGATTTCCGTTAAAAAATTTCAGCTATCTTCAATAGCAAAAAAATTAGTCAGTCACCATGAACATTTTTGAAAATTTAAAAAAATAATTGATTTTTCAGACTTTGATCGGCCGTAGCGGCTAAACGAAAACTCCAAATTGAACGCGGTTTGCAAATCTGAGCTCCTCGTACGTCAATTAGTCGGATTAGAGATTATTAATTTTTGATGAAAACACGAAAAAAGACATGACTAACCCCCTTGGAAATATTGTTAAAAATGCAACTTTCTTAAAAATCATCGTAGAATATGAATTATACCATTTTTTTCATCAGAAAGGCGAGAGAAATTGATTGCCGTTAAAAAATTTCAGCTATCTTCAATCGCAAAAAAAATAGTCAGTCACCATGAAAATTTTTGAAAATTTAAAAAAATAATTGATTTTTCAGACTTCGATCGGCCGTAGCGGCTAAACGAAAACTCCAAATTGAACGCGGTTTGCAAATCTGAGCTCCTCGTACGTCAATTAGTCGGATTAGAGATTATTAATTTTTGATGAAAACACGAAAAAAGACATGACTAACCCCCTTGGAAATTTTGTTAAAAATGCAACTTTCTTAAAAATCATCGTAGAATATGAATTATACCATTTTTTTCATCAGAAAGGCGAGAGAAATTGATTGCCGTTAAAAAATTTCAGCTATCTTCAATAGCAAAAAAATTAGTCAGTCACCATGAACATTTTTGAAAATTTAAAATAATAATTGATTTTTCAGACTTCGATCGGCCGTAGCGGCTAAACGAAAACTCCAAATTGAACGCGGTTTGCAAATCTGAGCTCCTCGTACGTCAATTAGTCGGATCAGAGATTATTAATTTTTGATGAAAACACGAAAAAAGACATGACCTTGGAAATTTTGTTAAAAATGCAACTTTCTTAAAAATCATCGTAGAATATGAATTATACCATTTTTTTCATCAGAAAGGCGAGAGAAATTGATTGCCGTTAAAAAATTTCAGCTATCTTCAATCGCAAAAAAAATAGTCAGTCACCATGAACATTTTTGAAAATTTAAAAAAATAATTGATTTTTCAGACTTCGATCGGCCGTAGCGGCTAAACGAAAACTCCAAATTGAACGCGGTTTGCAAATCTGAGCTCCTCGTACGTCAATTAGTCGGATTAGAGATTATTAATTTTTGATGAAAACACGAAAAAAGACATGACTAACCCCCTTGGAAATTTTGTTAAAAATGCAACTTTCTTAAAAATCATCGTAGAATATGAATTATACCATTTTTTTCATCAGAAAGGCGAGAGAAATTGATTGCCGTTAAAATATTTCAGCTATCTTCAATAGCAAAAAAATTAGTCAGTCACCATGAACATTTTTGAAAATTTTAGAAAATAATTGATTTTTCAGACTTTGATCGGGCGTAGCGGCTAAACGAAAACTCCAAATTGAACGCGGTTTGCAAATCTGAGCTCCTCGTACGTCAATTAGTCGGATTAGAGATTATTAATTTTTGATGAAAACACGAAAAAAGACATGACAACCCCCTTGGAAATTTTGTTAAAAATGCAACTTTCTTAAAAATCATCGTAGAAAATGAATTATACCATTTTTTTCATCAGAAAGGCGAGAGAAATTGATTTCCGTTAAAAAATTTCAGCTATCTTCAATAGCAAAAAAATTAGTCAGTCACCATGAACATTTTTGAAAATTTAAAAAAATAATTGATTTTTCAGACTTTGATCGGCCGTAGCGGCTAAACGAAAACTCCAAATTGAACGCGGTTTGCAAATCTGAGCTCCTCGTACGTCAATTAGTCGGATTAGAGATTATTAATTTTTGATGAAAACACGAAAAAAGACATGACTAACCCCCTTGGAAATTTTGTTAAAAATGCAACTTTCTTAAAAATCATCGTAGAATATGAATTATACCATTTTTTTCATCAGAAAGGCGAGAGAAATTGATTGCCGTTAAAAAATTTCAGCTATCTTCAATAGCAAAAAAATTAGTCAGTCACCATGAACATTTTTGAAAATTTTAGAAAATAATTGATTTTTCAGACTTTGATCGGGCGTAGCGGCTAAACGAAAACTCCAAATTGAACGCGGTTTGCAAATCTGAGCTCCTCGTACGTCAATTAGTCGGATTAGAGATTATTAATTTTTGATGAAAACACGAAAAAAGACATGACTAACCCCCTTGGAAATTTTGTTAAAAATGCAACTTTCTTAAAAATCATCGTAGAATATGAATTATACCATTTTTTTCATCAGAGAGGCGAGAGAAATTGATTGCCGTTAAAAAATTTCAGCTATCTTCAATCGCAAAAAAATTAGTCAGTCACCATGAACATTTTTGAAAATTTAAAAAAATAATTGATTTTTCAGACTTTGATCGGCCGTAGCGGCTAAACGAAAACTCCAAATTGAACGCGGTTTGCAAATCTGTGTTCCTTGTGCGTAAGTTAATTGGATTCAACTGAAATTGGCGATTACAAATTTTTGACGAAAACCTGAAAAACTACCCAAGGGTCCCCCCTTCTTACTTTTGCTCAAAAATTGGCTTTGAAAATAATTTCCTGAAGAAACCACTGGTTCGATTTTGGGTTTCTGCACAACACTGGAAAGATCCATTTAAGACGCCTCGGAAAATGTACTTTCGCAAGAACAAATGTCAATTTGAAGCCTGTGACGCATCAGCAAAGAAAATTCGAAAACGGAAAAAATCGAAAAAATCAACTTTTTTAAAAATTATTGTAAAATATTGAAGTGTACCTTCTTTTTTCATCAAAAAGACGCGAGAAATGATTGGCTTTAAAATTTCAGCTATCTTAAATAGCAAAAAAATTAGCGTATCACCATGAGCTTTTTAGAAAATTAAAAAAAAGTCGATTTTTCAGACTTTGATCAGCTGTAGCGGCTAAACGAAAACTCCAAATTGAACGCGGTTTTTAAATCTGTGCTTCTTGGGTGCAAATTAGAGGCTTTAAATTTTTGTCGAAAACTTGAAATTCGACAGAACGATCCCCATTCTTACTTTTGATCAAAAATAGGGTCTGAAATGATTTCTATACATATTATATATATATATATATATATATATTATGTCGAGTGATGTCAACATAATAACAATCATAACGTACAGCATGATTCGCTATTCCGGAATTGTTGTACACGAAATTTTCCGTTCGATCGCAATTTCCGATTCAACCGATTGAATCCTAGCCACAGACGCACTTTACAAAGGCAGACACTTGTCAAATACCAAATCGAGACACGGTCTTTGTACGAACGCTTCCCCATAAACTAAGTCACTACCCACCACTGATATGCAATTAATAACCAAAGGACTACGTTAACGATAACAACGAGTCATTTCATTTTTAAGTCTCTTTAAGTATCAACACCTAAAATTGTACGCAATTATATTTTGGAAAACTAATAATAACCACCACAGAAATCTAAAATGGACTAGAAATGTTAATTCCTTA
This sequence comes from Ocypus olens, assembly GCA_910593695.2. Lineage (NCBI taxonomy): Eukaryota > Metazoa > Arthropoda > Insecta > Coleoptera > Staphylinidae > Ocypus > Ocypus olens. The sequence goes on along the minus strand of OU343057.1, from coordinate 6,020,136 downwards.
TTTTAATATTAGCTTTGCACCGAAACGTAAATAAGGAGTAAGATTAAATAATCATTTTAATCTAACCTAATTTATAAATAACAAATTTATTAACAGAAAAAATAATACATGTAATGAATAGGCATATAATAAAATAATTTTCGAAATTGCTACTAACCAGAAACTTGAAACTTTACAAACTTACTCAAAATTGATTCGACTTTATGTCCCGGTAAAAATCTGAAAACACCCCATCGCTAGATTTTGAAATAACAACCCGAGATTGGAACTAATTCCTCGTTAAAATTGAATATTTTCCAAGGTGATTAAAAAAATAGAAAAACAAATGCCACAAACCTGAAACTTTACAAACTTACTCAAAATTGATTCTACTTTATGTCCCGGTAAAAATCTGAAAACACCCCATCACTAGATTTTGAAATAACCACCCGAGATTAGAACTAATGCCTCGTTAAAATTACATATTTTCCAAGGTGATTAAAAAAATAGAAAAACAAATGCCACAAACTTGAAACTTTGCAAATTTACTCAAAATTGATTCTACTTTATATCCCGGTAAAAATCTGAAAACACCCCATCACTAGATTTTGAAAAACCAACCCGAGATTGGAACTAATGCCTCGTTAAAATTGAATATTTTCCAAGGTGATTAAAAAAATAGAAAAACAAATGCCACAAACTTGAAACTTTACAAACTTACTCAAAATTGATTCTACTTTATGTCCCGGTAAAAATCTGAAAACACCCCATCACTAGATTTTGAAATAACAACCCGAATAAACCTAATATTGCACAACTATTGCATTTTGAGCAAGATCACATGTTCCCTTAACCCATCAATGGTGACCCTACTGGTCTGTGAGACCAGATGTGTCGAATAACTTTATTCTCCGTTATTGTTTTTTGTTGCTGCCGCGTTGCAGAGCTTAAATTGATTAAACTTTGTTTTATTGTCAAAGAGCATAAATTTAAAAAAACATGAACTATTAGTAACACGTTTCGAAAACTCTGTTGAAAACCCCGGTGCGTGAGACCGGCGTCACCATTAAATTTGCGTCACCAATGGCGGGTTAATATTTACATTTCCACTTGATGTCTCGCAATTTTTTATCATTCGACGTTGTTTTCTAGTAGGATATACATCTTTATATGAATCATCTCCAATATTTAATACATTTACGAAAAGAAACACTATTGAGCCCATGTTTTACGTCGTTCGTAAATTGTCGGTTTGATAGCTTGAAATCAATAATGTATGAAAACAAAACACAATTCACTTCTACTCACCCCTTAACTGGAAATCGTTTCATGCTGAAGGCACTTTGAGCGTCTTCGTTTATCCTTTCACTAACATGTGACCAAACCCATCCTCATTTGAATTTTTTCACTACATCTCACCCCTGAATCAGAACTGTTACACCAATTGTTAAAAAGCAACACTATTTATGTCTTATGTAATTTTACACCCTTCCAACTATCTTAGATACTCCATAATTCTTCAATATCCAGAGAAATCTCTCAATTCTTTAAACCTTTCGGGAATACTCGTCCATAAATTAACATGAAAATCGGCGCAGCGATTATACTCTTCGGAAACTTAAATCCTCCAAAATTATGCAATGCAACTAGACTGCGAAGGTCCTAAATGCAACATGTTGGAGGTTATACTTTTTATACAAATTAGGGCCCCGTGACCCAAAATTTTACATTCTATGCCCGGACGTGTTTTTTTTTGTTTCTATAAACAACTTAACACATATTTTAGATATAATACACTGATGGTAATATTAAATTTGAAAGAAATGATTATCGGCCATCTTGGAAATAAAATGTGAATACATTAGAATGCTTTCCAAATAGTAATATCTTATCAAAATTGTTTGCAATAAGTTATGAGATAAATTTATTAGCCAATTCATTCACTAACAAAATCCATTCCTGCGCAAATGTCCGAGTTTATGTATGGATCCTCGACTAGTGTGTTTTGGTATTGGATGTCTGTGGATACTATCTTATTGCCTTCAGTGGGCGCATTTGGGGTCGGTCGAGTATGAAATCAAGAATGTTTACCTTGGTCTCAACAAACAAAATTTAATATTAGTATGTGCCAGTGAACTGGTCTGATATTTTTGTAAACAGTTACTGATGGCCGCGACAGCTGGAACTCCAGGGGAAGTAATTGAAAAACACGTATTACTGCAACACATGTAAATAGATATGAAAACCCTTTCTAGGAAGGGCCGTGTAATAAGGACGCAGGTGATTGCAATTCTTAATAAAGGAAAACCAACTCCTGCGGAGTAAGAGAGGAATGATTCCCTCCAGTAGTTCAAATAATCAAGGAGCGTGACGGTCAAAAATCTCCTCCATATTGCGGGGCTTATTGAGGCGGACAAAAATCTCATCTTGAGAGACAATGCGGCATGTTCAGAATAAGTAAATAAACATTATTATTTTTTGACCTTGCAACGCCACCTAATATGTGGGTTGTTGGGGGAAATTAATAAATATAATGAGGGTTGCCGGGCGAGGGTATTGATTTATGCACAAACTCTCCTTAATTTAAACTCGATTAAGGTGAAGAAGTTGGCGAAATATTTAATGGGAATTGATTTTTGCGCTTGTGCCACAAATGTTTCCATTGAATTATTTTCGAAAGATTTGTTTTAGAGGGTATTAGCAAAATCAATTAATCATAGTTATATTTCGAATAAATATTATATACGTTATTTAACAAAAAATGTAGTAAAAAATTAAGTATATCTATATATTACGATCGATAAGAGTTGGATTAATGGTTGGTAATAAAAGGGGCTCTTTATATTTTTTCATCCTCACTGGCTATTAGGTAAAGATTAATTACTTCTCTGTATCGTAGAAACAGAAATTATTATTATTAACCATTAGCTTATTGAAGGGACTGCATTGTGTGTTGTTTTTGGAGCGAAAACGCGCGAGCTAGAATTTAGTATCCTTTGTGAGGTGTGTGCTTAAGTAAAACAATAGATTTGAGTAGAAGAAGTTTCTGGGTGAATGAGATAGGTATTATGGGCCGGCTATGCTAAACATCACATCAATGTTACACCACCGGAATAACAAATAGTAGCTATATATGTTAATGTGCTTCGATTTCAAATTACGGCACTCGAATTGTTACTTAACTACCCCGTTTAATTTACATAAAGTATGACGGGAGCCGGCGACGATATCTTCAGCATAATTAATAACACTCTTATCTAGCATGTTGTCTGCAAATAACTCGAAACATTCAAACACTCAACAGCTTGCTCCGTTTTTTACACCCCCGCAGAATCGCCCTTACTGTCTTCTCGCCCCACTAAATCAACCCGCTTGTTTTATGCATTTCTCCCTATCAAACTAAACATTCAAGCTGCTAGCCGGAAGCTAAACTAATTATGCCACTACCGGCTACAAATTCCACAAATCAAGATTAATAATCCTTTCCATTACTCAGCAATGTATTAACCATTATACCACAACAAAACCAGGGATCCTGTGGTGATAACCGCTGACTTTTATCACAAATATAAAAAAAATGGCGGCAGTGTTATCAACGAGAATTACTGCGTTGATTTATTTAATTACAAAAAATTATTATTATAAGTTGTCATTGTCATTGATATTTGCCGTACTGCAGATGGTTATCGATTTATTACGGCTGGTGTAATTGGAATCATCCATCAACTGCAATTGTATTAATTACGCCAAATTTACCTCGTGACTTACAGGTAGGTTATAGAATACCGATTTTCAAATATTTAAATATTTATTTACATAACTTATTAATACGTTACTAAATACAAGGTGTGCCATTTGAAAAAACGAAGTTATTCGACTTTATAAGTTAAGATTTTCTTCCACGTTTTTTTTATCACCCTGTATATTTTTTTATGCTAAATCATGGTTGGCGCTGTAGTTCGAACCTTTAATCAAACAATAGAAATGATTGTAATGATTCAACGTCAATCACTGAGGCAAATATAAAATTTCACCCGTACCATGCATTTCAACAAATCTTTAAATATTTCGAAAACGGTAAACGATAGGTATAGGAAATTTTGAAGTAACTCACCTTTATTCGTTCCCTAGAATTCAAAAATGACAAAAAATACAGGGTGTTCCCTTAAAAAAAAAACATAACTTTGATGTGTATCTTTTTAATGGGACACCCTGTATATCTGGTAATAATTTTAAAATATGCATACAACTATCCTACATCTATCCATTTAAAAAAAATAACACGAAGTTGCATGGTTTTCCTTAAAATGACCGAGTCGTATGCGGTGCCCCACCCTGTATAATAATTATTTATATTATATAATTAATGGGGGGGGACAAACACTGGACATCCATGGACCCGAATGGCTACTTCTTCGTTCCAAAAAAGTGACGGCCGGATGGGATTCAAACCCACGACCACGAGGCCCGTGAGCAGGTGCTCTACTCACTAGGCCACCGCGGCCCCATTTTAACACTTAATGGTTACTTTTTACTTTTGCCACTGCGACTTGATTTGTTCTAAGCTGTAATTTAAAAAAATAGGTAGAGTAAGACGGTGAACTAATTTTTGATTTTTCTTTAGTGGTTCGGAACTTTTAACTCAAATTCGTTTATTAGTCGCTGTTATCTTTCTTCAATTATTTGGAACTTTGGAAAAACCGTAAACTATAACTAATTTTTTTAACTATAATTACAAGAGCTTTGAGAGTAAAGTAAGATAGTGAATTTTTTTTTTCAAATATCTTCAATTGTTCAAAAACTGAAAAACATTTGCAACTCGAATTCATTTCTTCGCGGTCATTAAAAGAACTTGAATAGTTAAGTAAAATTTCTTCCAAATTTCTTCAATCGTTCAAAACTTATAGCTGAAAAATGTAAAAACAATTGCCATTTAAATTAGTGTTCTTGGCATCAATTTATTTATTTACGGAACGCCATTACAAATTAAAATACAAATATATATACTAGAGTGGTCCTTCATTTTTAAATTTTTTTTTGGGCTTCCACCCCCTAGATCTATTCTTTGGACCAAGAAAATTGGTCCGGAATTTTTTGGAAAAGATTTAGTGACCGCTCTAGGTCAAAAACGCCTTTTTGTCAAAAAAATTGGAATTTGGGCAATAATTTGTATTTAGTTCGTAAACTTTGGTGTTTTTGGACTTGTTTTCGATAGAGAACTTCTATATCGATATTTTAAGCCGATCCCGATCGATTTCCATCACCCCACTTTCAACCGATTTTTAACGACCAGAAAATCGGAAAAAATTTGAATTTCCCCTAATTTGGATTTAGTTCATGAATTTTGGTGTCTTTGGACATGTTTTTGATAAAGCACTTCAAAATTGATACATCCCGATCAATTTTCATCGCATCCTTCCACTTTCAACCAATTTTTAACGACCAGAAAATCGGAATTTTTTTTAATTTCTCCTAATTTGGATTTAGTTAATGAATTTTGGTGTCTTTGGACATGTTTTTGATAAAGCACTTCAAAATCGATACATCCCGATCAATTTTCATCGCATCCTTCCACTTTCAACCGATTTTTAACGACCAGAAAATCGGAAAATTTTTTAATTTCCCCTAATTTGGATTTAGTTAATGAATTTTGGTGTCTTTGGACATGTTTTTGATAAAGCACTTCAAAATCGATACATCTCGATCAATTTTCATCGCATCCTTCCACTTTCAACCAATTTTTAACGACCAGAAAATCGGAAAAAAATTTAATTTCCTTTAATTTGGATTTAGTTAATGAATTTTGGTATCTTTGGACATGTTTTTGATAAAGCACTTCAAAATCGATACATCCCGATCAATTTTCATCGCATCCTTCCACTTTCAACCAATTTTTAACGACCAGAAAAATCGGAAAAAATTAATTTCCCCTAATTTGTGTTTAGTTCATGAACTTTGGTGTCTTTTGACATGTTTTCGATAAACCACTTCAAAATTGACACTTGAAGCCCATCCCGATCGATTTTCACAGTATCTTTTTTAACAGACTTTTGACGACCCGGACCACCGGTAAAAATTGTAATTCCTATTTGGTTCTTTAACTTTGGTGTCACTTCTGAATTGATACTTCAAGCGCACCTCCAGCGACTTTTACCGTTCCTTCTAGGTGTTAACCGATTTCTAACTGCCAGAAAACAGCCCATGTTTTCAAGAATTATTATCACAGTTAACTCAAATACCGGGGGCCAATGTTATGATTAAATTGGTTCAATAGCCCAGACAGGATCCTGAGGAATTAAAAAAACCCAGATCATCCCAAACATCTGAGAAAGTTTTTTCAGCTCTTCAACAACAATTGCGCCCAGAATGGTTCTCGGAAAATTATTTCCGATCTCACTTTGGTGGAAAAAATTGGAATCCGTACTGGACAAAAATGAATGAAATCAAAAATTGCATTAGAATATTTGAAAAATTGTGAAAATATAATCCACGAAGGAAAGTGCTTCAAAATCTCAAAATTTATATATAAACAATACAATTTTGATTCCCCATAAAAATAATCGACATAACTTACGTGACAACAAAACGGCAACGCTTCAAATTTAAACTGTGGAAATCAAAAATTGCATTCGAAGATTTGAAAAATTGTAGAAATATAATCCACGAAGGAAATTGCTTTCAAATCTCAAGATTTATAAATAAACAATACATTTTTGATTCCCCATAAAAATAATCGTCATAACCTACGTGACAACAAAACGGCAACGCTTCAAATTTAAACTGTGGAAATCAAAAATTGCATTCGAAGATTTGAAAAATTGTGAAAATATAATCCAGAAAGGAAATTGCTTCAAAATCACAAGATTTATAAATAAACAATGCATTTTTGATTCCCCATAAAAATAATCGACTTAACTTACGTGACAACATAACGACAACGCTTCAAATTTAAACTGTGGAAAGTGAAAATTGCATTCGAAGATTTGAAAAATTGTGAAAATATATTCCACGAAGGAAATTGCTTCCAAATCTCAAGATCTACAAACAAACAATGCTTTTTTGATTCCCCGTAAAAATAATCGATATAACCTACGTGACAAGAAAACGACAACGCTTCAAATTTAAACTGTGGAAAGTGAAAATTGCATTTGAAGTTTTATAACATTCGAAATTGCATTTAAATTTTAAATAAACATTTATAAATTATAAATTGTCTAAGCTAGTGTCTATAGATATTGAAATCAACCAATAGACACTAAATATAAAATTCTACAATATCCTTCCTTTTTTTTCTAATAAAATATTTACGTCCTGCAAGTCCCCAAAGCTTTCAAAATATAAATATTCCATGTTCCTAAAATCCATATATCTCGCAAGCAGACTTAAATATACCGAATGATGAAACAAGCAAAATTGTTTAGAGTATTACTCCATGCTGTTTATACAGTTAAATTTGCGAGTGTAATTTTTAAATCAAATTTATTTCTATTGAATATCGCACCTCCCTGGAAGCAATGCATTGCTTAGATTTAAATTCTTTTACATAACATATGTGTTTAAGTCAAGTTACTTCACTATATAAATGCAGTAATATAAAACGGATAATCTCCGACAAATTATGGTGCATGCGCCGGGATTACGGCGTGTAATCATTTGTCTTGATTGTCGCGCTTAGAAGGATCATGGGAGTTTACGAGTATAATTCGATTAACATATGAAAAAGCGATCATTCGCTTTAGCGAACATATTCACTATTATGCAGTAATCTGGATTGTTGATATTTATATACGTGCTAACCGGCAAACCTCATTGTTTACATAACCATCAGTAGTTCATCGAATTATGCAGGTACAATTTAATATACATAATAGGGTGTTATCTCATCAAGAATGTTGGCTGACCAATAGCTGCCCATTCCCTTATTTATTTAACCGACGTACATTATTGAATGCATTCGGTGCATGGATCGGTACTTTACCACAGTTATCACCTTTACCTTTAGTTAATATTTGATATCAGTGCTTAATATTTTACCGCCAGCTCTAGGCGGTTTTTAAAATGTTTGTTATACTCATTTGAAATTAAATGAATAAATGTGTAACAACAACCAGCGGATATTTCTCGATCTAAAAAATATTCCGCCCGTGCGGGGAATCGAACCCACTTGACTTACGATGCAGCAGGTAGATGCTCGCGCTTAAATGGTATGTATACTTTTAATAATTTTCAAAATTTGTTTATAATTAGTTGTTGGATATTTAATTACGTATTTTTAATATATTAAAATTATATGCAATCTTAATTAAAGAATCACAATTCTTGTCTTTTACGGTAAATGCTATCGATCCCAGATCTTTCATGCCTTAATTAACCATCAAAAGTAATTAAAAGTTTAATATCAAAGTTTCATGTATGCATATAAACATAATTAAGAAGATATTATATTCGAGAAAAAGGTAATTCCTATTAAAAAAAATGTACTTTTGTCCGCATAAATGCAATGCAAGTTGTTTTCTTTACTAAACTAACTTTTAATAGAACGGCGCGGGATCAAACCAATATGACGAATGCGCTTTCTGAAAGTTTAGCGTGATAATGCAGATCCTGAATAAGTTTTCGCAGCTGTTTTTTACATCGCGCAATTAAATTGAAGCACACCGAAATGGAGTCCTTTTTAAAGTGAACGCCGTCCCCCAATCCGAAAGGAAACTGTTATTTTGGGAAAAATGGGACGTCGAAATGGAGAATGTGATGCTTCATTTCGACCGGTCCAGAAGTTTAGCATTACTGAGTCAGCCGCTGACCTATCAGCCACCCCTTTTCCTTACCTTATCCCGTCCTATAAACATGTATCAGCATCTTGTACACACCGAAATCTATTAAGGAAGCGCTCTTAATTGCCGACCCTTCTGATGCTTCTCCTGAAAGAATTTCGGTCCTATAATTCGAACGAATGCGAGCGTCCAAACATAATTGAAAATCGGAGGTTCGGAATCTATGGCTCGCGAAATGCATACTGATCAAAGAAACTACACTTGAACTTACAATACTATGTTCCGGATGAAAATGTTCGGAACAGGTATGGTTTACAATTTATTATTAATTGAAAGCTGTGTTAAAGTTAAAACCTAAAAGGCACAACCTTGTATCCGTATCCCAAGTCTCACTTTTTTAGCAGCATACGTTTGTAAATCATAAATTCTTTTGTTTCTTTTTTTGTGCCAACTTTTTGCTCTACTAAACCTCTTCCTGACTGAATAACTTATGTCAAAGTCAAACATGTATGTAAAGTTGGCAATATTTCTAGCAATAATCTGGCGCCTCCACCATATATGAAAATTAATCACTTTCTATAGTTTCACCTACAAATTCAAATAACCTACGCGATTTAATAAATTTAACACAATAGGCTAAAACTTTAAAACGTAAAAGTATACGTTTATCTGTTTATCTCTATTAAACAATTAAATAACAGTAGTTACAGGTGTAAATTCCTGATGTTCTCTACAGCAAAGTGTTTTAATTCAACCTCCTTCGTAATTTTGATAGGTTAACAATATGCATATTAACTTCCGCTTGCATTAGACTGCGAGTGTCCGCAGTATTTTCAGTGTTTCTCATTTCTGCCGATCATAATTATAATGTTAAAATGTTGGTGGCCATTTATATCAGATTTTAAAATGTAACTTAAAGGTGTACTCTATGTAAGGGGTTAAAAATGTAGTCGTGCTGAATATACTAGAAATTTATAGTGATTATGAATAAATATTACTACACCAGAATTTTTATTAAAATAATTTTTAGGAAAATATTTTTTACGAAAAAAATTTCTAGTATATTCAGCACGACTATATTTTTAACCCCTTAAATAGAGTACACCTTTAAGTTACATTCTAAAATCTAATATAAATAGCCACCACATTTTAGCATTATAATTATGATCGGCAGAAATGAGAAGCACTGAAAATACTGCGGACACTCGCAGTCTAATGCAAGCGGAAGTTGCCGAAATGTAGGAAACAGATCAATATCGCGCGTACTGTGGCAACATTTACCGGTTCATCCTGGAATGCTAGATTCGAAAGGAAAGTGAAAATTGCGAAGAATTAATTAATCAAATTATGGCGCTCATTAATCTCGAAATACAAGTGTAATTAAATTCCTTCAAGATTTTAAAATTGAATCAAACAGCTTTTTAAAGAAATACAAAACTTACTAAACAGTTATTTGATGGGATGAATTAATGCAACATGGTCGAACGGCGCAGCGCAGCGGAGCCGCCGTTCGTCACCAGTTACCTTGCTCAATTTTAATAGGCTACGCACGGATGACACAGCGCAGCAATGACTTTGCTTAATTCATTATTATAGTATCGATTTTATTACGGCGGCATTAGATGCAACTCCAGCATGACGGTATAAAAATCGGTAGGATTTTACTCAGCCACGCTGCACCGTAGTCCGTCACCAGTTACTTTTTACTTTCTCCGTTACGAAGTACGAGAAAGTATTGTGATCGTGATTTTTTTTTTCAATTTTTTTTTTTACGGAAATATCCATTTTGGGGTCCCTAGATGCCATTCCAACAATTTCTGGAAAAAAAAAATTGTGTCTGTGTGTGTGTCTGTGCGCGCTATTTCTCAAAAACTAATAGAGCAATTGATATGAAACTGCGAACATCTGCCTTATTTGATAATCTGAAGAACTGAAAAGCTTTTGTTAAAATTTTGTACACAGCAAGTGGGCTTTTACCTTAACTGTTTTTTTGTTTTCGGACAATATTTTCTTAAATATAAAAAATACTACAAAAACATTTAAACAAACTTTGAAGACAACAAAGAAATTAACATCTTTTGCTTGAAAATATTTTTTATATAATCATTTTTATTCGAGAAAGAAATTTATTATTATTTTTTTAATTTTGTTTTATAATTATAAAACGATAATAGTTACAGCAAATTTTTGTTAATAATAATTGTAGAACAACTTATAAAGAATAAGTTTTTTTCGAAATCCCTTTAGTTTTTGAGTAAACTGAGTTTTTGAATTTGAAGTAAATTTTTTCCGTCTTTCATAATTTTGACGTTTTAAACGTAAGTTTCATCCGAGTTTATACAATGCTCGATGTACATTTAAAATATGATTTCAATTGAGAATAAACCATGAAAACTTAAATATAAATGATACCATCATATTAAATATAAGGAAAATGTTTCATTAACATCACTATTTTAAATACATCAACTTTAGCTTGAAAAATTATGGTCTACCACTTCCTGGTTTACGGAGAATAATACGCGTTTCATGAAATATTATAACAGATCGTGATAAGGTATTTTTAAATTAATCATAAATAATGAGAACGCTAGGAAATTCTTCCTGAAACTCTCCCATAAGTGCGTCGATTGAATACACCCAATGTTCGTCTACTTTAGTCCCATTTCGAAAATAACTTTCAACTTGAAAAGCTGTAAACCATTGTCACCATGGAATAATTGTGACTTTTAGAACGATCTGACGTTTTGTATGTCAATTTCTAACATGTGTGCCAACTTAAATTTTTTTTAAAGTAAAAAATCATGGCACACTTGATGTTTTTTTTTTTAAATGAACATACGATATGATTATTTACGTAAAATTTATTAATTTTTTTAAATCGTTTTTGCATGCATTTTCTTCCTTAGTAAAAATAATTACTCTACATGCGTTTTCCCGTCATTAAGACCCATCACGAATTTTTTAAAAAAGACCCAGCATTTTTACATATTTTGAAAAATTGGCAAAAATCGTTACAAAAAGATTTTTTTTTTCGAAAAAATTATTACTCTACATGCTTTTTCCCGTTAGCCCAAGTAATGATTCTTTCTGGAACTGCTTTTAAATCACTTCTCAAGATAACTGTATTAGTTTTGACCGTTAAATAATTGGATAAATAATCAGTTACTAACCTTCACTGAAAGAAACGTAGCAAGACATAAAAACCCCATACAATAGAAGTAATCAAAGTCTCGAATCGGACTTTTAGGGTTGTAATAGCATTAGCATTTATGACTCACGCGAAAAATTTATCTGCGCGCCAGTAATCTCCGTAATGAATTAAGTCTTTTGCACGTAACGTCTATACATAATGTATCCTTGGAGGATAATCGGAAAATAATTGAGGACACAAACATTTAAAGTTAACTTTGTTCGACCGCTAATATTTTTTTTCAACGAGGCCTTTGTTTATTTCCAATTGGTTGGTGGTGGAAGCGGTCTGTTTTAATAGTTTTGTGTTTTGAATGGAAACTAATCATGCCGCTTTGATTTTCCAAACGGAAATCCGGAATTTCCAGCGAGGCTTCCTGCCCGAACAGAAGAGATTAGATAAGTACCCCATGACCTCTAGATATTTTCAAATGGAAACTGTCCGCAAATACACATTCCTAGCATGCCTAGTGTACATAATTGTCACGCTGTTACAGTAAAACCGCTTGTAAAAATAATCTATAGTTTAGATATGTAAAAATCACGTAGCAGTAAACTTGACGATTTTACGTTTAATTTAATTATTCTGCTTATCCTATATCACTTTTGAGTGTTTTTTTTAATAGCTTGAATAAAATGTTATTTAAATATTTGTGAAGCATTTATTATTATTATTATTATTATTATTAATTTTTTCAAACAAAAGTTGTTCCTTTTTAAAATACCTATCCAACGATATCTCACACGACCTATGTTACCTTTTGAAATTCTAAAGTTGAGTGTAATTATTAATTATTTTAATATTTTTTTTTTTTAAGGAAGGATGATTGACGGGAATTCGGATTGAGGAAGTGCGGATGATTTGGAATTGGCGTAAGCATGTACTATTCGGCCGCTAACGATAATTACTTGAGATTTCATTTTTGATAATGAATGGGACATACACTAGACATCCATGGACCCGCACGGCCACTTCTTCGTTCCGAAAAAGTGACCGCACGGATGGGATTCGAACCCACGACCACGAGGCCCAGAAGTAGGTACGCTACCCACTAGGCCACCGCGGCCTCATTTTAATTATTATTTAATTATTTGATCACGTGTGATCAGAATTTTAGTGGATTTTTTTTGTACAATAATGATTTGCCATGTTATGTAAATAAGAGGAATATACAATAAATACATACATACATGCATACTTCTGGTAACTTCCGGTAAATTCTTCAGGTAGGCACAGGTAGGCACTGGTAATGCTCTATGAGGTCACGTTTTCGAGAAAAAATCCTGGGACGGGTGGTCTGAAACACCCGGTATAGCGTCGACAACTAGGTCATCTGCCACAACCCTTTGTTCGTATATTGTATTACAGTGAAGCATTATTGATAAAATTTAATTCCGTCTCGAGTTTATCAATTTTTTTTAGTAAAATATGAAGTATATTGTATATTTTTGGGTCGAGGCGTAGTTTACTGGGATGAAAATATTATAAAACTAATTATTATCATGTTCCAACGGCACAGAATATAATCCGCCCTTAGCCTCTTCGCTTATTTCAAGCTCTCACTTTATCATAAGCTAACACTCAGCCTAAAACATGAGAGCATTAGACTTGTTTGACAATATCTGACCAGCAATTTGTTTTCGTCGGTAATAGATCACATTTTTTTATTGTAGTGCTATTTATTACATATGGTAACTGGATCTGGATCGCATTGCATATTCGCTGAAGTAAAGTGATTTTTGATTTATGTAAATAAAATCAGAATATAGAATTAAAAAAAAAAGAAAATCCTGTTTTTGTAAGATTGTTAAAATGAGGAACTCGGTTGGATATATCCATTTTTAGGTTCACCTCAAACCGAGGTCCCCATTCGTTTTAAGATGATGTAATGGTATATAGAATGGTATATCAGTAGGTAAAATCGATTCATAAAAAAAAATCTTCTCAAGTGATGACCTTTTCTCTCACCTTTGGATGGAAGTCTCTTCAACTTCGCTGTTGATAGAAGTATGTGTGTTTAGATTAAAAATGTGGTGTAATCAATATTTCGCTTTTTTGGGAAATATTTAAAATACATGCACTGCAGCAAATTTAGTGGAATTTAATAAAATACATGAAGGACTTTATTGCATTTAATCGTAACCTAAATGTCAATCAAATTTTATATTTCAGATAAGAATGCATATTTGCATCATGCGCTAGTAAACGGTATCACGAAGGTAAAGGGTTATTTCCGCGTCCTGAATTTTCGTCTTTGTGTAATTTATTACGGTACTCGAATTCCTCAATAGTCGCGCGGTTGAAAATTTTATAAAGGATTTTAAAGATATTTTCAAATAGATCCATGATAAAGTCTTAGAAATACCTCACCCATTATTCAATGCATATTGAACAATTTTATTGCTTCTTAGACAAATTATGCAGAGTGTAATTTATTTTTTTATTTATTTATTTAAATTAGAAACAACCTTACTTGTTGCAGAAAGCATTAAATAAATTCAATAAAACGAAATGTAGCCTAAATATATGAATATTCAACCTGTTCGTTACTCTGCAAGCAAAATTAAGTCTTACTAAGACTATTGTTATACTCATTTCGTTTCGTTTTATTGAATTTGTTTATTTATTTATTTACGGGTAAAACCATAGTACAATGTTCAACTAAATTAATTATTACAAAAGTAGTTCATACACATTAATCTATTCACAGATATATTGGATTCAATTAATTTCTACTTTTATAACTCAGCATTACTGGATCACTATGTAGTTTAACTTGCAACACTAATTTAAAGAAGATGAGACGTGCAGTATTTTAAGGATCATGAATACGTAGTTAATAATTACAATTCTTAATTATACATGGAGCGTTCCCGACAAAAGTTATTACATCAGGAGAGCCGTGCTACTACTAATAACTTCGTTTTATTTAAGATGAGAACAATTAAATGTAATTACAACTGGTCGGACTATTTATAATTCGTGTGAATTTCGCTCATCTTAATTATCCTCTTAATTAGGAAATATTTAGAAGTAAGGAATTTAATTAAGCGTGATGGATTTTTCTTCCCCGTTTCCTGGGGGGCGAGAGGGTCCTGCGGCCATTGTAAAATTTAACATCAAAGCATTTGAAAGAAGGATGAATTCTTACCGGGAAGACGACGGTCTCCGGTGGAAACATTACAGTACCATAAAACGTAATTTACACCTTAAGAGGATAACAAATTCCGTAAAAAATATAAGCTGAATTTCGTTGAATATAAAACAGCAAACAATGTCAGCGAGGCCGGAGATAAGATGATAAGGTGGAATTCAAAAAATTAAAAACAGAGGGCTGGAATATATTCATGGGGACTTAAAGGGAATTGAAATGCGGGGCTATTAGGGTTTCATCGCAAAATCTGGAGGTGATGAAAAACTTTAAATGGTTAGAAGTGCTTTCTTCTTGCTTTTATTTGGTTGCGTTATAGCGTGTTACATAAAAAATACAACAGTTGCAAATAGGAGTTCTGGAATCTACAGTTCTTGAGAGGGAAAAAAATATGCACGGGAAAAGAGGACGTTGGGGATTTACTCGAGAACGTTTTGTTTTTGCTTCATAGAGGTCATCATTTTTATTCGTGTTTAATTTTTCCGGCTCTCCCCTGTTGCCATTTGCATTATTCCGTTTATCAATTTAATTTCCCCACTCTCGTTTTAAATAAACATTATCCAAATTGTTTATGTTTGTATTACGTGCGGCCACCAAATAAAATTATTATTTGAATTACAATTATTATTTATAAATGCTAACATGTGTAAATAGGTCAGGCTATTTTTAAAGAACACACACTTTTTATTCGAGTTGTAAAACTTAACAAAAATAACAATTGCAATCGTCTTGAATATTTCCTA
Source organism: Ocypus olens (assembly GCA_910593695.2). Classification (NCBI taxonomy): domain Eukaryota; kingdom Metazoa; phylum Arthropoda; class Insecta; order Coleoptera; family Staphylinidae; genus Ocypus; species Ocypus olens. Next base: position 6,004,296 of record OU343057.1, on the reverse strand, counting down.
AATTACTAAAAAAACATGCAATAAAGATGAAATATAGCCCAAATATGTGGACATTCAACCTGTTCATTACTCCGCAAAATTAAGTCTTACTAAGACTATAAACAAATAACTTATTGAAACAAATACTTTTCTGACTAGTACCACGCCGGATATTACAGGTTGTCTTGCATTTATTTACTAAAAATATATTCCAGGTTATTATTTTGTAAAGACTTCGGTAATTGGATTTAGCATAATGCCATATGATCAGAGAGTTTGGCTGTAAAAATTGTAGTGATTTTATAGATTTAAATAATATAGAAAAATAATTGCAGTTCCCACGAAATTGTTCAAAATTACTAAATATGCAACCAAGACTATGTTTTTATGAAATCATATATGGATCCCATGACCGGATTTAAGGATCATTTTTTTCAGAGAGTAAAGTTTTGATAAATTGAAATTATTTTGGGGATTAAAAAAAAAATTGAAAAATGATTGCCATGGATTCAAAGCAGTTCAAAATGACTAAAAGTACATTCTTGATGTGATTTCGCAAAAACCTACATAGACTTCTACTCTGGATTTTGCGAAATTGTCATTTAATTATATTGTACTAGGCTGAAAGACCTCTGGTCAATTGCCTGTTGAGGTCATTTGTAAAAGTGTCTCAATAAATGTATTGTCTCTCTCATTTAATTAGAACGCAAAGCTATGAAGAATGGTAATACATTTGGCGAGGTTAACCCTAGAAAAGGCGCGTGAAATTGGACGCGTCGGTCTGGGAGACCGGTATAGAAACACAGTGAAACTCAGTACAACTTGACAATATTTTTACTATAAATACTTAAATATTCAAATCCACAGTTAAAAAATATTATTTGAAATTGCACATTCTTAGTCTTTTTTATAATTATTAGATAAAATTTGAAAAGATTTAGGGATGTAATGGGTTTAGAAATTTCGAACTAATTCGAGGAGAGATGATTTTTTACAGTTATTCTAACCCCCGAATGTAATTTTCTTTCCCATAATTTATTTATTTATTTATTTTACATATCCTGTTAGTATAATGTAACAATTTAAGTTTTGAGTGTTATCATTGTATTTTCAGCTGAGATGTGTTAATTATTTTAGCAGTATGTAAATAATAGAATTGTTCTGGATGAATGTCACAATTATGAAGTGAAATTCAGCAGAGATTAACTTCTTACAATTTTTCAAATGACCGAATATACATTTCTTTTTCCTTCGTTTTGAGTTTTGCCATTTTGTTTCTTACTGTTAATTGTTTTAAAAATATTTAAAAAAGGGTTTTATTTTTTTAAACTAATTCCTGCAAAAATGTTTTTTCCACCATTTTTCCCTTTCGCCTGATGATGGTATAATACACCGAAACCGGTCGCGATATAAACCAAAATATATATTGACACCTTAAAACACTACAACAACATGAATTTTTCTCTTTCTCTAGTTTCAGTTTTGTTGTTGTTTAGTTTCCAGCTGTGATATGTCAATTGTTTTAAGGGAATGTCAGAATGATTTTTAACATCCCTCTAAAAAAATTGACAATTCATAGCTGAAAACAAATTAGCAACACTCAAAAGTTGTACGGAAGAACAGAAAACTGCATAGGGCAATAAAAAAAATTGCCAAAAATTAACCTCTTCCGATATTAGCTTCAAAATTTAAAGATCCTTCTAGAATTTTTATTTGATATATCGCTAAAACAATCAACGAAATGGCAAAACTCAAAACTCAAACGGAAGAAAAGAAAATTGCATTTGGCGATTAGAAAATTTGTAATAAATGAATCTCTGCTGGATTTGGTTTTAAAATTTCAAAATCCATCCAGAATGAACATATTTTTGATATACTGATAAATCAATTGACAGATACTACAGCTGAAAACAAATCAACGGCCAAAATTACAGAAAAACGAATTACATTCGGCGATTAGAAAAATTCAATTCAATTCAAAATTTCAAAATCGATCCAGAATAAATCTATTATTGACAACCCCTGACAACTGAAAAGACAATGGCAATACTGAAACCTTGAATTGGAGAGAAAGCATTGCATTAGGCAATTATATGAATTGAAAAAAATACATTTTTGCAGGAAGTAACTTCAAAATCTTAAAATATAACCAAAAGAAACTTATTTTTAAAATGTTTTGAAAAAATTGACATATCATAGCTAGAAACATAATGACAACCAACACCTAAAACTTAGTCCATACCTGTAGAAATGAAAATTACATTTAGCGATGGGGAATATTAAAAAAAACAACTTGCTGGAATTAGCTTCAAAATTTAAAATAAAATCAAAATGAACTGATTTTTTTATATTCAGAAGAAACTTGGTTTTATAATGGTTTTGAAACAGTTGTCAAATCATAGCTAGAAACATTATTGCTACACCTAAAACTTAGTCTATACGCGTAGAAATGAAAATTACAATTAGCGATTTAAAAAATTGTAAAAAACAACGTTTCTGGAATTAGCTTAAAAATTTGAAATCCAACCAAAATAAACTGATTTTTGACATTCCTTTAAAAAATTGACATATCTTATCTGAAAACAAAATTATTTCAGCGATTAGATAAAATAATCACGGGTGTGAAGTTAGCAATAGATCAAGCAATAGATTTTAAAAATTCATATCTCGGAGAAAAGTAAAGCAATTCGAAAAAAAAGTTAACCATACCATTAGGGAAGGTCTAAATTAATAACACAAAAAGAATCAACCCATAATTTTAACCCTTTATATTTTTTTACCCCTATCAAAAAAAAAATAATTTTTTTTCTAAATTTGCTATCCGCCATAAATAATTAAAAATGCTTATTCTTATCACTAATATAAGTACTTTAATAATCAAGAGTCAAGAAAACGTTACGGGCACTCCTTCAACAAAAAGAAAATTCTCCGTAAGTCGCTGAAATCTGCATTGTATTTTTTTCTGGGTTGAAGGAGTGCCCGTAACGTTTTTTTGACTTTTGTTTATGGAAGTACCTTTATTAGTGATAAGAATAAGAATTTTCATTTAGTTATGGCTGATTACAAACTTTGTCAAAAATGGAGATTAATATCGCGAAATGTGGATTTCTGCGACTTATGAAGAAATTATTTTTTTCTGGTTTAAAGGAGTACCCGTAACGTTTCTTTGACTTTGATTATGAAAGTATATTTCCTAGTGATAAGAATAAGAATTTTTGTTTAGTTATAGCTGATTGCAAACGTTGTCAAAAATCGAGATTAATATCGCGAAATGTGGATTTCTGCGACTAATGAAGAAATTATTTTTTTCTGGTTTAAAGGAGTGCCCGTAACGTTTTTTTGACTTTTGATTATGAAAGTACCTTTATTATTGATAAGAATAAGAATTTTTATTTAGTTATGGCTGATTGCAAACTTTGTCAAAAATGGAGATTAATATCGCGAAATGTGGATTTCTGCGACTGCAATTTTTTTTTAGCTCAGGCATGACTAGATTTCCAGCGCCAACTTCGTAGTCGAGTTTCGTTGTACGCTCGTTATTTACAGTGCGCGCCTAAAGTATGGAATAAATTCAGTAAAACTGAAATAATATATTTTTGGAAGAAATCGATTTTCTTTGATAAAAATACACATTTGCATTAAAGTCGATTTTCAGTCAACCTTTGTTTTTGTTTGTTTTTTGTTTTTAAATGATAACCCCATATTTTTGTTTGTTTTTTGTTTTTAAATGATAACCCCATATTTTTGTTCTTGATAATAAGAAATCTGTTCATTGTTGAACTGGCAGTAAAAAAAATATTGATATTTTTTGAGTTATGCTCTACTTCCTCTATATTGTTACCAAAAACTAATGTTTCGCATAAAACTACATGCATCTTCAGAGCCTAAAAGTAATGTAAAATTGAGTGATAAAATAATGCCTTCAGCATTAATTATATAATGAAAGAATGCGTTTTTTTAATAAAACAAATAGTTGACGTGGATTGATTTTAACTGTGCATTTTTTATCGAATACAATACCATTTATAGAGTAATTGTCAGTTTAAATTGGTACACGCAGAAACTGTTTGATGAAGAGTTTGATTTGACAATTATCTCACCATTGAAAACGAAACAGCGAACGTTTGATTTATTTGCACGCAAATTTATTTCTATTATTTGTAATCTAAATTATTCAACACGCACCTTTAATTTCCGTATCGTTTAGCACATTTGCCACACAAAAGAAATAATAGAGCCATAGTAATTGTTATTATTAAAACTTGAAGGCCAAAAAATGTTATGCATAACACAATTTTAAGTACGCACGTTTATCCA